>OZ017740.1:275058820-275482466 GCA_963969285.1 Odontomyia ornata
GCACCGTAGCAATTTTGACAGCTTGCTGTCACCTTATTCCATGCCGGTGAGAAGAGGTCGAACTTGAGCCTCTTCGGACGGCACGTAAACCTTGATCAATCTTGTTTTTAGCGCTTCATATTTTCCAGTTTCTGGCGGTTCCTCCACAATGTCCGCTATAGCGTCCAAGCAGGTACAATCAAGTTCGCTGACGATCTCGTCAAACATGGCGGCGTCTGAGCTTATTCTGCACCCTCGCAATTGCGCCTCAACGCGGATGAACTACAGCGTTGGTCGAGTTGTCCAAAATGGTGGTATGTGAACATTTGCGATGTCGTTGTTGCTAACTGGTGGATCCTGTATGATTCTGGTGTCGATTGCGGCTCCTGTGGTGGGCTCGGTTCCAGTAACAGTTTCGGCTTTAGTGGCTTTTTGTATTTTCTGCCTTTGGCCTTTTAGTTGCATCACGTGCAGGTTTTCCTTTAGCAGACAGCACGTCGGGTAGTCACCAATGTAATGCAAAGGCAATAGTTTTTGTATAAACGTTTATTTGCACTACATGAAAACACACAATAAATATATACACAGGAAAATCTTTTCTTCACAGTTGTGACGCTTCGATGTTTTGCGTGTGACTCAGTTCTCTCAACTCCTATCTCCTATTTTGCTGCGCAATTTTCCTTCCGAAACCCAGAATCGAATCACTGACCAATATCGCTGTTCCTCCATTTTATCTTAAATGCGCAGACACGCCCGCATCCGTACGCGGTAAAAACAAAACTTTGAGGCTGATTTAGCTGAGATTTTACCAACGGTCGTCTACAAGAATGTCCTAGATGATAGTGAATCTCTCTTGCGATAGTGGTGTCATCGCGCGGTGAAGCTAAGCACTTATCGGACCGCCCTCGCACATTTTGGCTTGTTATTACACATAGGGTATCGAATGCATAGTACTCGCTATGTAAGTTCTCTGCTTCGAGTCCCATTGTTCATAACGAGATTTGGGATTAATAAAAAATATGGAGGTACTGTAATCCGTTAAAAAATCATTAAAGCATTACGTCATAGCACTTTTCAAATTGGCTTCGATAGAAAATATAGAAATTTTCATTGAAGATATAAATGTAGAAATATTCGTAGTTTTTTTTTCTATGGAAAAGTTCAACAACGAAAAAATTCCACAGCTTTAAAGACATTTAAAAAGGTTTAGCTTGATCAATGAAAGATATCTGCGTTGTGGTAGCCTGAATGCCTAACACCAAGATTGGAACTGCTTCCATTCTAATAAGACAGGGAAACATCTCACCGATCTTTCATCTGAAACCAACGTATTTTCACATTCGCCAAACGAGTCCATATATCATTCCCATAAAGGAAAAGGTTCAATATTGAATATAGTGCTGAGTGATGGAAACGTAAATATGTCGGAACTGAGAGTCCCACAAGCTCTCTCATCTCCATGTTTGCCAATGCCCTTTGAACTTATTTCTGATGCACGTCCTCAGAACATATCAAAACGTGTCCTATGCTTTAAAGAGGCCAATTGGCTGGAGTTCAGAGCTAATTTAAATGCCTAAACCGGAATTACCTTAGCTCCCTTGCATCCGCAGATATTATCTGGCAAGCTATGGAATGTCGTGTTCCCAAAAATCCACAATCTTACAAATATTTGCAGCTGGATGAAAAAATATTGAAACTTTTTGAAATCAAGAGCTGTTTATGCAGGAAATAGCAAAAAGCAAGAGACTCAGTGACTAAATTGAGTTTAACAGGCTAATATTGGCCATTCACACCAAAGTTTTAATTCTATGAAACAATTAGTGACAATTATTAGTTTTGATTATAATTTGAGAAAATTCTAACATAGTTCAATTATATCCTTTTTGGGAGGGCACATTCAAATGATAGAAAAGCAGAGCTTCCTGCGGATACATTTGCCAGTGACCATAATGTTACATCTGGTCGACACAGTGTGATCATATAGATGCTGGTGAATACATCTTTTGAAAAAATTAGGTCTAGAGAAAAATTACGAGCTCTTCAAAAGCTAAAATGCAATCAAATGCCTGATATTGACTGTAAACCTAATAGCAGATTGAAGAACTTACCCCGGAAAGCAATATATTACTTAGTTATGTATACAACGCTTGCTTGAACAACTTTTATCCGCCGATAGTCTGTAAACAATTGTAGTTATTCTGATTTGAAAGTCTGGAAAAAATACATATTTTCCAGGCATGCATAGACCGATAAGTATATTGTCAGCTCTGGGAAAACTTTTTGAGAATCTGATTTTATATCAGTTTTATTGAAAACCAAAATATATTCTCAAATTTTCAATTTGGCTTTAGAAGAGTATATTCCACTGACTGTCAGCTTGCTTGCAGGTCAAAAGACATTAAGGTAGCTCTGAGACGAAAATTCTATTGTGATGATCACATAAGATATCGAGAAAGCATTTGATACTGTGTAGTGTCGGGGACTAATTTTTAATAAAATTCAAATTTCCACCTTTCTTAATAAATCTAATTTGGTCGTTCTTCAACGATAGAGCATTCTATATCAAAAGCCTGGAGTCATACTTTACTGATCGTAGCATACTAGCTGGAGTTCCCCAAGATTCACATCTTAGTCCAATACTTATCAATATCTTCAGATTAGACTTGCCTATTCAAAAGAGCTGTACAACTGCAGATGACATACATATATTTTTACCCAGGATCAACAGATCTGGTAGAAGTAATTCGAAATCTAGAGAACATGCCCCAAAAAATATATCAATATTTTCATAAATAAGAATCAAAATAAACATAGAGGAAACACCATGTTGTGAGAAAATTGCGTGTCATGGCAACACCAATTGAAGAGCACCGGCCACGGAAGAAATCGAGAAGAATCAGTCGCATGCGAACCATTAACCGAGTTATTGTATTTTGAACACAATAAATTGATTATTAACAAACGGCGCGCGTTAGTTTACTGTTTTTCCTCTCAATTCTCCTGTTCCCAGGGTCAACCCCTGACAAAATCAGTAGTACAATTTAAGGATGGTTTAGTGTGGATACAAGTAAAATTTCGAATCGTGCACGTAGAATGAACAGACGCCGTCAAAAGCCATTTTTTTCCTTTCTCGCGATCTCATGTTTGATTCTCCTACGGTACGTCTGGGATAAGAGACAAAATGAGAAACGTGCGATATAAATAATGTAAAGAGACGAAAGGAGAAACGTGCGACAAACATAAGCGAGTGGTTGCATATAATTGTAATGGTGGTTCGATTTCCTCTTCGGTCCGTATACGAGGGAAACGGAACACAACACGATGCCGGTCGAAAAGGTCAATACGCTAAACAAGGAACGACTAAAACTTGAACTTAGACTATGGAACTCCTTGAAACTCATACCCATCGCTACTCCCCATTTCAGATGTCTATTGGAAGCTGGAGTGAAGTCAGCCAAAGATATATAAAATATGTTTTTTACGACACCAAACAAGTTCCAACTTTTGAAAAGTTCTCAACAATATTGTTATAAATCGAAGTTTGTCTCAACTCTAGACCACTCACATCAATATCTAGCAATCCGAATGGCTTGAAAGCTCTGATACCCGATCATCTTTGAATTAGTCGATCACTACTACCTCTTCCAGAAACTGATAGAATGAACAGAGTTCTACATGATCGATGGCAAATACTCACCGTAATGCATCAGGTATTCTAAAAAAGATGGACGTTTAAAATGGTCCAAACACGAGAAAAACATAAAAGTTGGGAAACTTATCCTGATAGAGGAACGAGACATGTCTCCGACCAAATGGCCCCTTATGCGAATCCCCGAAGCACATCTCAGGTCAAAAGACCAGGTTTGGACAGTAATAGTGAAGTACAGTAGCAATAAATTCAAGAAAATTGCCATCATCAAATTTTTTGACTTCCTGTTAAAATCACCAGAATGAATAAAGCTGGTTGAGGCAAACTTCCATGTAATATAAATTGTTCAACCTCAGGCAAATTTCGACGTTCCATGTTGGGAGTACCGTCAATACTACATGACTTCTTTCTGTTTATCCTGATAAATTTGAAACATAATTCTTCATTACTAACAAAATAATCAAGAAAATTTCCGGTTGATATAAGGTCAGAGGTCAACGCTTCATTGAAATGAAGAATGGATTTGCCATTCAGACTTGGTTTGAAATCGGAAATGTTTTTCCCAACAACTTCTGAAAGCATTTGAGTCCCTCTCTCAGGGTTTTGTATCATAGAGAGACAAATTCAAGATGAGTTTCAATCAAAGCAAACTTCTGTAAACCATCACATACAATCCTATTTCCCTCTGCACCTGGAGTCGGATGATTTATTTTGATACCAGCCTTATATAGAAAATCTTACTCGAGGCTTCTTACGAAATATACTGTTCACTTTTGTGAACACGCCATCTCGATCTTTTAGGGTATTATCCCTCACTTCTCCCCATTGGTTGCTAACTTTACTGCTGCTATATGAACGGATTAAACCGTGACATTCTTAAGGTGTAATTACATCAAGCCCAATGCGGGATAGTTGCAGTCCAGAAATCGCCGGTAAATATTGTTGAGGCATGTGAGTCTTTCCAATTTATTTCTCACTGATTTCTAATGTCATAAGTGTGAGGCCTACCGAAATCATCAATGCATAAAGTGATTTAACTTGTCTGATAAATTGATCTCTAAGAATACGTTATGAATAACTTACAAAATGAAAAGGCATCCTCTATATACATCAGTCGCTAGGTAGATACTGTAGGTGGGAACATTATGTTTGGTGAAGCTAGCCAATCACAACAAAAACATTCAACTTACTGTCAACGTGCTGACTACCTTGAATATTCACCACATGCAAGTGAACAAACAACATCATCTACGAAAACGATTGAATACTTTTTTGAACTATTGGTATCCACTGAATTGAATGTCAGTGTATGTTTTCCTTAGTTGACAAGGAGACTGACAGGAAGCCAAACAAAAAGACATGCTGTATTATAGTTACACAGTTCACATTTTCGAGTTTCGCAAATGTAGTACAGTCATCCTTTTATGAACTGTACATGCAACAGCTTCTTTATTATGTGTAGCTTTTGTTGCCGTAAGCAAAGCTACTTTTCAGGAAAGCATACATTTATGTTTTGACTTTTAGACTATACACAAAAATGTGTTGGCAAGGGCTGTATGCGAAACATTATGTTACTTGTTTATGGACCACTTCAATCTTGTCGACATTATTCGTGATAAAAATGGCATTAATATTATTCGTTTTGAAAGTCCTTGATTAAAGATGATATTATATATCCCTCTTTCCAGTGAATTCGAGCAACTTTTCAAATTGAGCATGTAGTTAATATAAATGAGTTTAACCATTCATTTTTTATTTAGATAGAATAAGATGTTATTAGAATAGCTAAAAGATTCCAGTACAATTAAATTTTGATTGAAGCTGTATTTTAACAAGTGGAATAAGTAGCCAAAACGCTTTTATTATAATAATAATTTTATTTATTTATTTATTTATAATTTTTTTTTCAATAACGAACTTATTTGACTTATGATTTTTAAGGCTTTTGCACTCAAAAAGCGTTCTGTGCATAATTTCAATCCACGAGGATGGACACAAGTTGATCACTGATTTCGTCCCTCCTTAAGCTTTTCAACTTTCTGTAGTCGCCACTTTGTTCCTTGTTCCTTGCTCCTTGTTGTTGATATCCGGAGCACCTTGCGCTCAAAATTTCCACTGCCTTTTTGGATTCGCTTTCCTGGGTCCACGTTTTACTTCCATATGACAGCACAGGTTTGTAAATATGGAGCCTTTTTTACCTGTTCACAACTTTTGACCTTAAAATAGAAAGTACAGAGGAATAGGCTTTATTTGTGGTATTTATGAGGGTCAAATTTTTCTTTTTCGGTGCTTCTTCTGTTTGGATTGGCTCCAAGATAAACAAAATGATCAACATTTTTAAGGTTAAAGTTGCCTAAGAACATGTTTTGACGAACTAGAGTGCTCTTTTCTGTTTAAGTTATGAATTTAGTTTTGGATTCATTAACTCGTAGGCCAACTTGGGTTGGTTAAGATTTTAATCTCAAAAATGCTTCGCCATAATATTGATGTCATCAGCATATGCGATTGCATATAAAACTGTCTATAAGGGCTATAGTTGCCAAGGATTCGGTCATTCGGCTGCCAGTTGTGCCATGAAATAGAGATGAGTAAATTGTAAAGTAGTACTTAGGCGCCAAGATAACGAAAACGGGCAATGAAAGAGACGAAATACGCTGAAGAATACAGCTCGCAGTTAATATGAGCTGTCATCGGCGCGTTACCCAACGGTGGAAAGTTGGCGACGTCGTCAGCAACTGAACAGGTTAATCGGTCGTAGTACAGGAGCCGACACCATCACTCACTAACGCCATGAAATCGGGTGAGACGCCACCAGGAGCGACGTTCGCTATTGACGCATGCGAACGATCGGCTAATTTGGTGTGGGTATGTAGGGGACCGCATTTTCATAACATCCGAAATGTGACGGATATTTCACCAGATTTCGATCCATCGTCCGAATCTGCCATGCCAGCAGCGCAGTTCGTTGATCGTGTTACGAAGTTTGCCGAGTCATATCAGTGAAACGATAGAGTTTCGGTGTTCATCGTGCAAGTCACCCTAAGAGGGCCTGCTAAAATTTGGAGCGATGGTTCGGTACGGGCTCCTGGTAGCTGGTTTGAGCTGGTCGAATCATTAAGACAAGATTTCCCTAGCCATGAAAGCGAGGCCGAAGTTCACATAAAAATGATGAATCGCACCAGGTAGCCGAGCGAGACAACACAAAGTTACTTCTATACTATGCTAGCATTGGGAAGATGAGGTAACTTGAGCAATCACGTTATAATTCGGTATATATGAACGGGCTACGAGTCCATCTTTGTAAAATGCGATCACGAGCTCAATTTTTGACACCATTGAAGATTTTTTAAGCCAATGTAAAGAACTTCGAAACGAATTCAGTTTGAATTTTGGAGCCACAAAAGGGTTCAAGACGAAATTTTGGACTACCACTACCGATACAGTGAGGTATTATGTCATCAAATGCGTGAGCGCAGCCAACTTCGAGCAATTCGGAATCCCGTTGAATCCGATATTATCATTGTCTTGAGGTGGGGCATATTTCGCTGAACTGTCCAAAACCACAACGGAAACAAAGATACGAGAAGTTTCAACGAACATCACATACGACCAACCGATGCCCGGAAAATGAAACTGCGACCGCCGCCAGTAATGTTTGTCACATAAATTCAACAGAAAGAATTAATCCGCTTGTTAACGAGGTTCTTCTCAACGGAAACAAAATTTAGTCCTTCATCGACCCCGGCAGCGAAAGAAGACTCATTCAACGAACGGTCACAATGTCGATGGGAAAAATACGATTTGACTGAAAAATACTTCCCAAAATGCTCCAACTTTTTAGCCAATGCTATACGTCAAAGAAAAGGACCAACTGTATCAGCTCATTAGTGAGCATAGAGAATGCTTCTCTGAATCGCTTGCTCAGTTAGGTCAATGCATGTCGGCAACGATGACGATGAGGTTATCGACCTTAAGACCTGTGGGACGCCAGCCATACTGGATACCGTTTACGTGAGCGCATTCAAGAAAGAGTAAACTAACTGCTCGAAAACGATATCATACGTCCAACTTCATCAGAATATTTGTCACCAATTGTCCTCGTTCACAAACAAAATGGTGAGGACCGTCTCCGTGTTGATTTCCGTGTGCTCGATGATATCACTGAGAAGCGTCCATATTTTATGCCAACTGTTGAGGAGAAGTTATCACAATCGCTGGTAATTTATTTTACACGACTCTCGATTTAATGTCATGCTATCATAAAATACCAATCACAGAAGAGTGCAGGAAATACACTGCATTTATCACGCATGCAATCCAATACGAATTCAACCAGATGCCTTTCGGCCTGTGCAATGCACCGAGTTTTTTCCATGAGGTCATTACCAAGTTGGTACGACAAATGGGAAATCGAGCAGTTAGCTATGTAGATGAAGTAATTCTGCCCAGCAAAATTATCGACGAGGGTTTAATCATGACACTTTCGCCATCTAAGTGTACCTTTTTTGCCCAAATAAATCACGTTTTTGGGTCATCGAGGCGACAAGGACCGAATAAAACCAGGAGTTGAAAAGAGTAATGCAATTCGAGAGTTTTCGGAACCAACCAACGTTACAGAAGTTCGAAGATTGCTGGGATTAAGTGAGGTTTTTCGCAAATTCATTCGCGATTATTCTTTCATATTGGGGCCGCTTACACTTTTGTTGAAGCAGAAGGACAATTCACAATTTCGTTGGTCGACCAAACAACGAGACACATTCGAAAAATTGAAATCGGTACTTTGCTGTAATCTAGTCCTCAGTGCATACGATCTGACGAAGGAATATCAAGTTCACAGTGACGCGAGTACACTGGGTCTTGCTGGAATCCTCATGCAACGAAACGACGGTGGCGATTTCAGACCGGTTTTCTCCTACAGCCGCTAGTGTAGCAAATCCGAAAGCAGATACCATAGTCATGAGCTTGAAGTTCCAGCTATCGTCGAGTTGTTAGAAAGATTCCGCACTTATTTTCTCGGTAGGCATTTTGAGATAATTACCAATTGCGCCGCAATTAGCACCACAAGAATATCTAAGCCATTGATACCGGACATCGGTCGATAGTTTCTGAAGCTACAGGAGTAGGATTTCCGCATCATACATCGATTGGCTGAACATATGAGTCACGCAAATGCTCTAAGCAGGACTCCAAACGAGCCGGAGATAGCATCGGGGAACATAGTGCGAGTGGAAGAAAACGAAGACTGGCTTGTGCTCCTACAACGATAAGACGTGAAGTTGAAGGAATTAATCAAAGTTCTAAGAGGCGATATTAAGTCCGCTCAATCCAAACAGATTAAGTCAGATTATCAGCTTAAAAAAGGTCGGTTATATCGTAAGATCGACGAGGATCTCAAATTCGTCGTTTCGTCTGCAGTCAGGTGGAAAATCATCCACACGTACCACGATGACATGAGCCACTTTGATCTTGAGAAGACCATGAATCGAATTCAGCAAGATTTTTGGTTGAACAATCTCCGAAAATACATCAAGTCGTACATCGCAGCATGCTTAGAGTTCCGCTATAATAAAGGAATCACAGGCAAACCGGAGGGTCAATTCTATTCGGATAAGGTGACACCTATTCCGTTCTGGACGTTACACGTTGATTATCTGGGACCTTTTCCACACAGTTGTCGAGGTAATTTGCACATCATTGGACTATCTGATTCGTTCAGTAAGTACTTAATTTTGAGAGCTGTCAAAACTACGTAATCGAAGCCCATCATCAACGCATTGAGGGGTCTGACGTTGTATTTCGGTCTACCTAAGCTTATGATTAGCGATCGAGGTACATCACCAGAATTTGTTGAATTCTGCGCATCTAATGGGATTCAACGTATTAAAGTTGCAGTCAGAACACCTTAAGCGAATAGCCAAATCGAACGTGCAAATCATTCTATCTTATCATTTCTAAGAACTACATCAACTGATCATAAGGATTAGGATTTACAAGCAAGACGTCATCACAAATCGGCTAGTTATAGCTCTAGCATCAGATGAAGTGACTGCTGATCCAACGAAATGCGCTATAGTTAACCGAAGGCAATTAGCTGCAGAGCGAATCAGCACCAAACGAGAGAAATGGAGATTGAGGTTCAACGCAAAACACAAGAAACCTTTTATCTACAAGGAAGGAGATCTCGTGCTTCTAGAGAACGTATCTACTGCTACGGGAGAAACTCGAAAGTTAGAGCCCAAATATCGTGGGCCCTACATCATTTCGAGAGTTTTACGAAACGACAGATATCTGGTCGAGGAGGTGGGAGTTGCACGTCCCAACCAACGGAAATTCTGTTCAGTGTATACGAGTGAAAAGTTGAAACCGTAGATCATTGTGATAACCGTACTCGATTTTTACGATGATGCTGCGGATTCAGACATAGAGTAATGAATCGAAACGATTCAATGTCAGGATGGTCGAGCGTCATAGCAACATCAATTGAAGAGCACCGGCCATGGAAGGAATCGAGAAGAGTCAGTCGCATCTGAACCATTAACCAAGTCATTGTATTTTGAACACAATAAATTTATTATTAACAAACGGTGCGCGTTGGTTTATTGTTTTTCGTCTACAATTATCTTGTTCTCAAGGTCCACCCCTGACAAACGTATCTAGCGCTTGTGTTAGATAAAAAACTAACATACAGATATCCCACAGAAGTATTACAACACAATCTAGTCCTATATCCGCTATTGGACCCCAGATCCTTCTTGAGTCATAAAAATAAAGTTCTGTTAATCAAAATAGTAACTCAGCCAATCATGTTATATTGATGTGCAAGGTACTTCAAAATTAAGCTTCAGGTCATACAAAACAGATGTCTGAGAATAGCACTAGATAAGCCTTTTTTTTGTTTCCCTTCACAAAAACCGCATTTGTTTGCTGAGGTTTATCCTGAAAAAAGTTTAGCAAAAATAAGGAGCGATAAACGTTTACTGAAAACTGTTTGATTTAATAACCCTCTTGTTGCAGCAATCAGCAATGATAACGTACAATGGCTATTGCGCCTTCTTGGCCTCGTTAGCGCTGATAGGCTAGTTAATGTAGTTAAGTTCTGAGTAACGTTAAATTACTACTGCTGCTTTAGCGCTACAGTCCATTTTGGGCCTTTGCTTAGATATATTTAGGGTATCTCATTATCTTGATCGAATTTATTGGCACTGATATGGTCAGTACCACGCTTTGGTCATGTGTCCATTCACTCAGCTACAGTATCATCTGATTTTAAACCAGTATGTGTCATAACTGAACGGGCTTGTAGTCCCTCCGAAGAATCACTCAAAACAAATCTATTTGTCACCAACGGATTTCGAACCAGAGACCTTGGGCTTACAAAGTGACTGCTCTAACCACTACATCACGCGGACTACCATAAATTAAAGTTGATAGGTTGTAATGAATGTGCATTCAGATCTCCTGCTTAACTTTTGTACGACATTGAATAATGAAGAAAGAATTATAATTATTCAATCAAAGATTGTAGTGGTGTTCCTAAGCTGTAATGTAAAAATAAATGTAAGCTAGACTAACTACTGATGGGATTTCAATAGTTGAACTAGTCTCATAATAGACATCCTTAAAATGAATTGCATAATCGTTCTAATTTATTTGAATTCTCTTTAGTTTTAAAAGCACATGATTCTTTTGTTGCTCTGATTTTATCATGATTAAGTAGAAATTTTCACGAGGGAGAACTAGTACTTAACACTACGTCCACCAAATTTTATTTTCCCATGGATTCATTGAATGAGTAAAAGCAATCTTTGTTTCTTTTTCTCATATCACAAACTTATACCCGAAGGCTCACATCCATAAATAAACATTATTCTAGTGAATATTTTCCCTTTTTAGTTATGGCCAACGATTTTGAAACATTTCCCACCACTAAAAGCAAATTTATGACCACACAGTTTTTTTAGCATCAACGAAAAACAACGCGTGAATGAAAAAGCCCAGAAAGCATATTATGTATGTAGCATGTTCAGTACCCACCGTTTGTGTTTTCTCCATTTTCTGTGTTTTTTTTCTCGTTTTTAATACTGATGTATGAATGCGAATAACAGAACTAACGCTGACAGTTAACAAACGCTTTTCAAAGACTAAATGACATTAAATAAAAAAGTTTTTGCTTTTTTTTATGCTTTTTGCAGGAATGCCTGAATATGTATGTCGGCTAAATGTTAAAAGCATTGGAAGTTTCTAATACCACATGATAAATGCAAAAACATTTTTCTTTATTTGTTGAATAATTTCCTGAATTGCCGAAAGTTTTGTGATAAATTATGAAGTATATGGTTGTTTTTTTTTTTCTTTTTAAGGGTTCAATAAAGCTCAATAAGGTGGAACAAGTCTGCCCGTCTAGCGATGGTGAAAGCTAAGAATTTTATGAAACGGTCAGGAATATTTACCGTGAGAATTTCATCAATGAGTTGATATGAATGCATGCAGACTGATTTTTTTCAGTAAGCAAATAAAAAACGCTTAATATCAGGAGCTTTTATAAGAAAATTTCAAACTGATGTTAAAGCTAAAATATCTATTAAGAGGCTGCAAAATGAAGTTCATGAATATGCAAGATATCAGGTCTTGCACTTTTAAATTACGTTGGCGAAATTCTTAGAAATGCGCTACATATGTACACAAGCTATACTGATAAGTTAAATCTGGAATGGAATTTTTCATTCAAGTCGTTATTGCGGTGGATATACGGTAGTGCACTCGATGACATTTTCTAATGTGACTGTTTTCAAAAATGGTGCATCTTGGAGTGAATTTCATTTTGATGAAAATTGAGCCAAATTGATTTCGCTGCACTGACACCTTTGTCTCACAACCTCTTAGAAATGAGCCTGCGAAATTGCTTGATTTAAAAAAAATATTCGTTTCACATTCTTTGCTTTTGCAGAAATGGCTTTTTCTACATATTCAGGTGTCAAACATGCGAAAAAACCCACTTTTATTCATAAAAATGTATCCATGTATTCACATCTTAACGATGATGCCTGTGGGTCTTGCAGGAATTCTTGCGTAATTTCTTATTTTCTTAAAGTTCCACACCCATGCAATCTTGTTAGAATTATCTTATGCTGTTGTTTTCTTCGAAACTTATGTGGTTACTTAGAACCCGGAAAGGTCAAGGTCGTTGAATTTGAGTTCAAAGCAAGGGCTTTTCATTTTATTTCCAAACAAAATTATTTCGAGCCATAATAAAAGGTCAGCATGACATTAATAAAAAATTCAATGGAGCATAACCATATTTGATTTAAGGCTGATAGGTATAGGCCTAGTAATCATTCATAAAATTTTGCATTTTGCATCCATCACCCACCTTATAATACAATTTCTAAGTTCAGAAAACTTTGCTGAGAAGAACAAATGTTATATAGAATATTTATTTTTTTATGTACATATTTGTACATGGAGACCTCTTATGTGTGTGATTATATGTAAGGATGTTGTCAATCGTATCTAAATTAAAATTAATTTCTTTCAAAAAACAATAACAAAACAACTGATAAATAGCTATCTGGAAAAGCACTGATTCAAGCCGTTAATTCAAGAGATTATGTGTATATTATTTAAATCATTATTTTCCAACTCACGGCATTAAATACCAAAAGTGTTATAAGTCAAACGTATTGCGAGCGAAATCGGTTGAGTGTGACTGTTATTTTACTGTGAACGCGCAAACGTGATGCCTCATGCCTTCGCCGGCCAATGGCATAAATACTAAAGGATATGAGCAGTTTACCACTTTAAGTTCATTCACACGAAAAGAATTATCAAATTGCGATCAAGCTGTGTTACCTCATATAGCATGTATGCGCTGGAGGTGTCTACTTGCTGGTGAGATAAATTCTTTTGCCGTCTGGCAAGAAAAAGAGGAAGAAGAGGGAAAAGACAGCAGTCAAATATATCTCGAAAGCAAGTATAAATCAGCCAGATAAAAGCTCTGGAGAGGAGAATAGCGCAGAAAGAAGAAGATGAAGCAAAAGACAACAGCAAATGATGAAAGCTGCAGGAAGGAGAGCACTGCAATCAGCTCAAAAGCTCTCCTTGCTCTTTTCAGGGTTTTGTACTAAAATACAAAACCCTATTGCAATCATGACCTGTGTCAGTCTGTCCGTGTGTATGTCACAGCACTTTTTCTCCGAACCTGTAGAGGCTACAGCCATGAAACTTCGTAGAAAGGTCAGAAGTGGTGACTTCTTGGAAGTTCAAGGGTGGAAAATTTTTTCAAAGGGGTTTAAGGGGGGGTCTCCCCGTATAGGGAGATGACCCCTCAAAAAAAATTTCTCCATACCGAGGGGGGCAGGGGCAGGGGAAATGTACGAACTTTTCTCGTACCCCCGCTTGCAATTGGACACCTTTCATCCGAAAAATCTGAAAAAAATCATGAATGTAGGCCTTAATGAGTACAACAACAACAAATACATGAGAAGCTGAAATTCACTCAACTTTGTTAGTAAAAGTATGATTTATCGATTTTATGTTTTCTCGAATAAAATCCTAACGGTACTCTTAAATTCAATGAAATTCAGTATTTGGATGGCTATTTATAAAATTAATCTTTTCTGAAATTTTCATAAAGATCAAATGATTATTAACGAAGTTTAGTGATTTGAGTCTTCCTGTATTATTATGGAACAATATGCGCTGTATTACTATGGAAACATATGGCTACGGAACTATTAGCGCTTTTGACCGCCTTAGTCACTACAGCGCTGCTAGGATTTGCATGAAAATTTCCGGAATGATACGTATTATGAATATCATTGAGAACCGTTTCAGTTAGTCGTATCGGTAATCGTAAAACAAAATGGTGGCTGTTTTAAATGCGAAGATTGAATAATTTCAAGATATTTTTCCCCAACTTTGACGTTTAAGGTGCATACTTTGAACACTTGATTCAATTTAATGAATGACTGAAGATGAGTACCTACAATAAATACTTATACAATAGGTGAAACAAGTCGAGGAGGCAGGAGAGAGCTCCTAGCAAAAGGGCTTTTTAACCATTCTAGGATTCGAAAAAATTTGCCATGAATCGATGATTAGTGGCTCCTGAAAAAAAATTTCACCAAAGGTAGCCGATATGGGTATCAAATGCAAGTTCTTTATGGAAGCTTTTCAAAACAGCTCTTAAACTGACAGTTTTCGCTTCAGTGGGGGCACAGGGGGGCGAATACATGAAAAATGTGTTTCCTCCCTCGTAAATGGACACCTGTGATGTAAAAAATCTGAAAAAATTATCAACAAATACCTCAGAAATCAAAGTTCGTTCAACTTTGTTAATAATAGTGTGATCTTCGAATTTCATATTTTCTCCAATAAAATCGCCTCTTTCATGTTTCTTGATTTTATTCGTTGCTGGTGACTGCATTTTATAAGTTGAGTACAAAACCCTTCTGACATGAGCGTATGTCTGTCTACCCAACTTGTTTTAGTATGTTTCCCCTAAGACAATATCGTTTCTTGGCTCTCTCGGCTTACGAATGGGGAGGAAGACCTTCTGTGGAATGGGAGCTCATATGTTCACGTATTTAACAGGTTTCAATGAAAATTGAAGCAAAAGCACGCTTCGCGACGAAATATGAGCGTTTGGTTGAGTACTGGTAGTCAGTTTGTGAGAGTGTGCTACTTGCAGTAAATTACGCAACCTTCGCAATTGAAGTTTTAGGCTGAGGTATTATTTGGAGATATTCAGATGGTGAGGGTGAGGTATTCGCTTCAGCTGGGAACCTCTGTTGGTCTTTTGGCGTTTCAAGCCACGTAGCAACTCTGATCCAATAACTTCTTATTTCCCTCTACAGGCTAATGCTCACACGTGAAGCGTGACAAAAACTACCGACTTCAAGTAATATCAAGTCAAAAGGCACTGCATTCAATATCGATAGTTATAAGTTTTCAAAGAAATTCCAAACAATGTAAGCACCTTAAACTTAAGGAACGTGTATATACACAACGAAAGCAGCAATTAAGCAAAATTACTATAGATTGCACCTGTATTCAATTTGGTTCTCTGTTTTCCACGATTTCAGGAATACACCTTTTGGATTATTGGTGCCGTTCAGCCATGATGAATGTTTTGCATTCAGGCCACCGGCAAGAATATAATAACTATGCAGCCTGTTCAATTTGAATATTTCATACTTGAGAACATTTCGAACAGTTGCATAGACAGAGATAATGAAGAACCTATCCCCTCCTAGCAGTGCAAGTTTGATAACGGACACTTCAAGAAATTCAAAGTATTTGAATTAAACTTTTTCAACATCTTGGCAACAATAGGGTCTTCTCACCAATAACCTCCCCTATCACCGTTACCCGATCGTTTCTTATGAATTTAAAATCCTTAAATGTCATGGAGTGCCATGAATTGAGGTAGATTTAATTGAGAAGTATAATGTCAGGCTATGGTTTAACAATAAATTCAAGGAGATAGTCATGTCAATGTAGAGCAACAATGGAATTGACGTTGATCGAGATGAGATGAAG
The DNA here is from genome assembly GCA_963969285.1 of Odontomyia ornata. Classification (NCBI taxonomy): domain Eukaryota; kingdom Metazoa; phylum Arthropoda; class Insecta; order Diptera; family Stratiomyidae; genus Odontomyia; species Odontomyia ornata. Next base: position 275,074,989 of record OZ017740.1, read on the forward strand.
CCTATCCTTGGGAATGTGACTAAATGAAAAGAAATTTTCAGGTATTTGAAAGACCTAAATACTGGAAAAAAAGTTAACCTTTGAATCTTGTTTATCGATCACCTTCAGTAAAGAATTTAGTTGCTGGTAAATTTTTAAAGCAGCTTGTTATTGCCACTTACGTTATTTTCTGCTGGTCCCCTAGCGACGAGTGCAAATGATACTCTGGGTTTGATAAAGTTGAAAGGCATGACACTGCGGTGTATTTGTGTTTGCTTTGGAGTAAATTTAACTTTTGTATATTGATATCGAGAGGATCATTGATTTGATGCTTGATGACCAAAAACACCACAGTTAACCCACTATAATTTTTCTTTAGGCTCAGGCTGAGCCAATTTGCACTCACCGGGAGCATGAAGGTCTTTGTATTTGATGCACCAGTTGGCAGCCAAACGACCAAATCTTTGACACTGCTTACACTAGTTGAGTTCTCTTTTTTGGAGGCATTTCCACCTCACCACTCTGAAATTCAAGTTCTTTATTTGTTGAAGGCACTTGCACTGCATTTATTTGTAATTTGTACCACGTAAAGTCATAAATTCTTCCTTTTAACGTTCAACCTTCTTGTCGCAAAGGCTTTGATGGAAAAAAATTCAATTCCTGGTGCAGCTTCTTTGAGCACCTGAGAAAGATCGACCGTATCCTCTCCACAGTCAGAACCCTAAAATAAAAAGGTCTGATTGTTTTTTAACTTTTTGGGGTATAGGTGAAGTGTAGAACGTGCCCAGAATTCAGCGCATCTTTAAATGACTTGATTTTATTCAGTGATTTCGTTGTAATAGTTAATTCTAAAGCGTTAACTCTTTGAATCTTGAAATTGGTTAGTTTATTTTTGGCTGCCAATAGCCGAACTATATTTTCCGTTTGGTTCAAATACGATGATTGGCGGAACTTTTTCTGCTTTTTGGAAGGTTTTTCAGAGAAACTGCGGGCTAGTTTCTTCTCCTTATTTTATTTTTTTAATACTGGATAAAATTTTCTTTACTTTTCAAATCCCTTTCTTGAATATATCTTTGAGGGACTGTATCGCTAGCCTTAGTTCATCATTTTCTTTTTGCAGTTTGATTATTTGTTGATTGTCTGTTATTATTTGTAGCGTGCACCCGCCATCTTCGGATTTATTTCATTATGTTTTCTTTTACTGATTATCATCAGTTTCGTATTCATTGTTTTCCTAGATTGTCCCAACGGTGGGAAATCGCCGGGCTCCTCCATGCCAGCGGTTCTGAAGTTTTCTTGGCTTCTTCACTTTTCTTTACTAATCGAAGTAAAAAAAATCTTTTTAACTGTCTCTCATTTTTTGTAGGCTTACGTTTTCAATATCCCTAATTTTGTTAGGATTTGCTTTAACTCCATCCTTCGTTAGTATACCACCTAAAACGCGGTATCTCGTTTCATAAAGCTACACTTATCAGCTTATATCTTGAGATTATGCCTTTTCAAGGTACTATAAATTTTGTCCAATAATGAAACATATTGGTCCAATGTTGTGGAAAATATTAATATACCATCCAAATATACCACACATATTTGGTTGATATATTCATGTAAAATAATATTCATCAGCCTTTGAAAAGTTGCCGGGCGTTTTTTAACCCAAACGGTATTCAAACATATTCATATAGGCCTAGTGGTGTAACAAAAGCTGTTTTTTCCATATTTTCTTCTGCTTCGAGGATTTGATGATACCCTTTTGCCAAATCTAATGTACTGAAATATTTGGCTTTTCCCAATTTATCTAAAATACCACCAATATTAGGAAGAGGATCTTTGTTATACACTGAGTGCTAGTTCAACTTCCTATAGTCCACAAGAATTCTGTACTTTTGCTTCCCGGAGTTATCCATTTATTTTTGGAATCAGAAATATAGGTGAACTATATCGACTATTACTTTTATTAATGATCCCTTGTTTTTCCATTTCTTCCATTTGCCTACGAACCTCAGCTTGATGTTGTGGGAGGTATCTTTATAGCCTTGAATTTATCTGTTGATCCATTGTGGTGTTTATTTGATGAACAACTAAATTAGTATTTGTTGAAGTATCTCCTCTTTTGAACATTTAGCGCCGATATTTACCCTAAAGTCTTTCAATCTCATCCTTTTTAATTTCATTTAAATGTTCTTTTTAAATCCCACAAACCTCACTTATATCTAGCACATTTACTTCGTTTAATGACTTGGCCAAAAATGGAAATGTGTACTCTTTATTAGTATTATTTCCTGGGCAAAAACGTCAATAACCTTAACATTCTTCGTGATCCAGTCCATTCCAATTAGAAAATCGTATGGCTTATTTAAATTTATTTTTGTCCATCTGATTCGAGCATTAGAAGGTTGATTAAACTTTTGAGGGCACCCAGTTTTGACTTGTTTCATTTTATCCGTCACTATACCTTGAATTTTATTAATTTTAATAGGGGTTTCCTCTCTTATTACTTTATATAACTTTCCTGGGGAGGTCTCAAGACGATTTCATCCTTGCTGAGGACGATCATAGCCCACAAATAAGAGCGGGGCATGCAGGTGGTGGCTGTGCCCCCACGCACCCCTCCCAACTAGATCAATATCCAAAAAATTCTGCCTTGACCCATATCGGCTCATGAGCGGGGGCAACGTGGCGAGTCCTATACACGGTCGGGGCTCAAAAATAGAAAGACAGAATTAAGGAACTATTCATTATTATTTTTAATTAATTCCATCAAAAAATTATTGCAAAATTTTCCTTTACAGATTGCCGACTTGGAATGCATTTTCCAATAAGAGGTGTTATTTTGATATTAAAAGAAAAATGCTATTTTTTAATATATATGATCAAATGTTGATTTCATTCTAAAGAAACAAGTATGTCGTTTATAGTGAAAAATAAATCAGGCAAACGACCACCACGACCACGCTTACAGGACCATATCCTTTTCATGAAATTTTCCATAACCAAATCGCAAAGTGGCTACCCTATGTCCTCGATAGCCTCACGAATTCCAGCTTTGAGGTTTTGAATTGAAGCTGGACTTTTGGCATACACCTTTTTTTTCACGTTGCCGCAAAGAAAGAAGTCGCAAGGTGTTAAATCACAAGATCTAGGTGGCCAATTGGTTTCACCTCTCCGAGAGATAACATGGCCCGGAAACTTTTCCCGTAAAAGATCAATGGTTTCGTTGCTCGTGTGCAATGTAGCGCCATTTCGTTGGAAGTAAACTTTGTTCAGATCAATACCATCCAATTCCGGCCATAAAAGATCAATAATCATCTTTCGGTAGCGCAATCCATTCACCGTTATTGTTGCTCCAGTCTCATTTTCGAAAAAGTAAGGTCCAATGACTCCGCCGGACCATAAACCGCAGCAAACAGTCACACGTTGAGGATAGAGAGACTTTTAAACAATAATTCCTTTGGTTTTCCGAGTCCCAGATGCGACAATTTTGCTAGTTGATGAAGCTACCTTGGTGGAAATGGGCCTCATCACTCAAGATAATTTTTCGATAGAATCCCGGATCATTTTCATGCATTTCAAGGCCCTAATCAGCAGAGACACGATGTTGCTGATGATCGACCAGCTTGACTTCTTGTGTTAACTGAACTTTATAAGCCTTAAGACCCAAATCTTTATGCAAAATGCGGTGTAGTGATGTTTTTGGAATGCCTTATTCCAAAGAACGAGGAGGAATTGACAAACCTGAGTTTTCTTCAACACTTTCGGCTACAGCAGCAATATTCTCGGTTGTTCTTGAGTAACGTGCACGGGTTTTATTCTTCACATCACTTAGTTGTCCCAACAGCTCGAATTTTTCCACCAATTTCTGTATTGTGGTCCGACAAGGTGCTTCACGATGACCCAAAAATGTTTGAATTTTACGAACCGTCTCTGCCAAATTTTCACCATTCTTATAGTGAATTTTAATAATTTCAATGCATTGTTGAAGCATTTGTTGTTCCATCTTCATTAATGGCATAGTTTCTACTTGTCAAATATTAGAAAATGACAGCTTCAAAAGTGACATCTACCGAAATAGCGGGCTAATCAAAGTAAGATTAAACGCGAAACCATTAAAAAATTAAATATTTAAATTTTTTATTAAGTTTCATAAATTGCTAATTAAAAGCAAATAAAAGGGTACTTACCCACTCTTTCGACGAGCGCTCGTTGGAGCGGGGGTAAGTTCGCATGAAATCATTAATTTAAAGCTTACTTGATGCTTGTTCTTATTGTGTATAGGGCCTCGATACATTGGTTGGCATGTTGGTATCAAACATTTAAGAAAAATTATATGCCTCCAAATCTTAAAAGCCAAGTTTTCCAAAAAACCGCTCATACAATTCCTTGTTTGATTCCATCAGCATTGATGTCAATTTAGTTTAAATTGTGAGCCGAGGTGATGGGTCCAAAAACAATTCAAAGCAGAAAAGATAAGCTCACTTTTAAACACTTTTTCGATATTTTCGTCGAAGGTTCTCACAAAATTTCAAATTCTCTACCGATCACTGACACTTGGTTTAGATATATTGTAATAGGGAACGTTTGTAGCGAACTATACCGTTGTTTTTGGTTAGTAGTGAAAGGGTGAAAAGACATCCCCAGCAAATTTTGTATCCTTTTCTTATGCTTAGTCGGTGCACCGGATATCCTTCTTGTTTCCCCACATTTATTTACTAAAGAGTTTTCCTTTAAGTACATAAAAATTTTATCCATTAATAAAACATAAAATATTTGAGATATTGAGTTGAAGTTTACTACGAGTGTAGTGCAAGCATTACATTTTATGAATGAAATTCGATTTTGGTTATATGACTACCAGGAGCCAATTTTCCACCACTCGTTGATATCAAGTTCATCCAACTTTGGCCACAAATAATCATCCAGGATAAGGACATAACAAATCGATTGCGAGGCGAGCTATGTGGCTAATGGCACCATATTATTGAAACCACATATCGTTGACGTCAAGTTCATCCAATTCTAGCCACAAATAATTCTCCAACATAACACGATAGCGCTCTCCATTGACGGTAACATGACGGTCGTTTTCATACACGAAAAATACAGCCCAATCATTCTTCCACCCTGAACACGGCACCAAACAGTACTTTTTGCGGATGCAACGGTGTCTCAAAAAGCAGATGTCGGTTTGTTCCTGATGAATAATGCATATTTTGCTTATTAACGAAGCCTTCAAGCCAGAAATGAGCTTCGTCGCTGAAGATAGTTTTACGATGAAATTCTTCATGTCCTGCAAGCTTTGCTAGAGCCCAATTGGAGAAGTTCCGGCGTTTTGAATGATCAAGTACCTTTGGTTCTTTAGTAAATTTGAACTTGTAATAAAGTACACCAAAATTTTTTCGCCAAATACGCCACGGTGTCGTTTGAGCGATGCCCTATTCTTAAGAACGACGTGGAATTGGTTGATTTGGCTTATTTTGAATAGATGCATTTACCGCTGCAATATTTCCTTTGTTTCAAGCGGTACGACATCTTTTTGGCACTGGGACATTCAATAGTAAAAATTTGGACTCAAACTTATCCACTATAGCACGCACTAAGATCAGATAATACGACGAAGAGGAACCGTATTGTCCACGACTTCAAAGAAAATTTGCATATATCGATTCACTGGTGTCGAAATCGCAAAAATACTGCAATATTCACTTGATTTCCACAGGTATGTCTTTCCAACTTTCGTCACTATGGGTTGATAGGCGAGAAAAATGACCACCCTCTTTACATTATTGGCGATAATTTCTTCTACTTCGTAGCACTATAGCCTCTCTCGGGCCTTGGCTTCCTGCAAATCGCGCCTCCAACAATCTCGCTCCATTGACCGCGTTCTCTAATTTCGATATCTGAACAGCGATGAACCGTCTTCGTCAACGGACTCAGATAAGCGTTTCCTCGGTTTCCCCACTGGTCTCCAGCCTTCAGTTTTCCCAGCGAATACCTTTTTGGGTATTCGTTATTCGCCCATAGTATGCATGTAGTCAGCCGCAATCTTACAATCGTTGAGACCTGCAGCTAGTCAAAAATTTCATACAGCTCATGGTTGTATTGAATTCGCGATTGGTCTTCGTCTAGCTTCGCTCCGATTATTCGCCTCAGGACTCGTCGCTCAAAGGCGTTCAATATATTTGCGAATGCTTGGGTTAGGGTCCATGTTTCACACCCATAGCATAACACAGGTCTTATCACAGATTTGTATACTTGGAGCTTTATTCTCCTGTGTATGCAGCTGGTCTTCAAGATCGACAAAACTAATAAAATATTTTATTTAAGAGCTGTATTCTTCGGCGTATTTTGTCTCTTTCATTACCGGTTCCCATCAGTTTGATGCCTAGATACACATATTTGCTCAAAGTGTGATACTTTGTGTGCTTGAGGTATTTTCCCTCGATTGCGTCATGAACTTTGTTTTATTTTCATTGATTTGTAGCCCTACTAGTTTTGCTTCAATGTCGAGTTTCAGGAAGAGTTCTTTGGCAGTTTTAAATGACTGAATGAATGTTGATGTCGTCCGCATAGGCTACTACTTGGCTTGACTTGTGTAGTAATGTACCCCGTGCATCGACAGGTAGCTTCATTATGATGTACTCCAGAGCCAAATTGAAAAGGTGTCAGTATAAAACAAATTGTATAAGGCGATTAAGGGGGTTCTGCCCACATAGGAAAGTGGACCCTGAAAAAAATTCACCATAGGTAGTCAATACCAAATGATAGGTTTTGATGAGAGCTTTTCAAAAAAAAAGGTTCTAAACTGAAATTTTTTGCTTCAAGGGACGCTGGCAGAGAGGAAATGTATCAAAAATTGGTGTTCCCTCTCACGATTGGAGCCTTTTATCCGTAAAATCTGAAAAAAGACAAAGAAGTAGGCCTTTGTGATTATAAGACCAACAAATAACTCAAAAATCACAATTCTATCAAATTTGTTAATACTAGTACGAATTTGAATTTTTTATTTTCGTCTATAAAATCGAAAGGTGAATCTTAAATTTATCAAAAACTTGTATTAAAACTAGTTGATACTAAGCGCATATTATCTGAAAATTTTATAAAAATTGAGCCATAAAAAACCAAGTCACAGTCGATTGAAAATTTATCCATCAGCCCAACAATAACCCGTGATACTCTTTGCAAAAGGCGCAGACACTACAGATACATATACAGAAATTTAGATGAAAATTGTAGAAATGTTTTAAGACATTGGTATCGTCTCATGATTACTCAAAAAAAAAGAGGTCAACACATTGAAAATAATATGACGACGAACCGAAGTACCTAATAACCGCACATTAATTTTCCGACCTCGTTTTATAAAATATGTGTATGATTTATGCGTTGATATACTAAAGACGTTGTTTGAGCTGCTAATCATATTATAATACCTTTCTGGTAGGAGCACTTTCATGCTACCTCGACTTGTTTTTCTTCCCGATGAATGTGTTGTTACTAAGTGAAATTTTTCCCTACTTGCCTTCTACTTGTGGTTTACACCTAACATATATTCCTTGTAATCCTACTATTTCTGTTCACGATACTCTCTTTTCAAAAGTGCCTGCGTCATACTTAATACAATTTTCGAATCGTCTGCTTATATAATGTGGTAGGTAACTCAAAACTTCTTTCTCTTCCTGGTTTAGGCATTATACTGTTCCTGGTCCCTCGCAAATTTCACTTTTACATATCTTTTACTGTCTTTTTACTCCCAAGCATAGTTCAATGTTCTAGCCAATATAAATTAGCAGTATCTATCTTAGTTTTTAGAGACATTGATAGTTCCTCCTTGAAAATTTCCTTATATACCGTTAAATCCTCACCACTCTTCTCTCCGGTCTGAAAAGTCTCTTGGTGCACCCAATCTCATATGTTTTATGCTTCTAAGAAAAATTTTGCAACCTCTGCAAGGCAAATTATACCATAATTTCTGAGTCATTGTCCTCCGTTGATTAGAGTTCCCTCTTTGATGGTTTTGATATCAACGCTGTCAATGAAAAATTTTACAACTTCCTCAAATCAGTGCTATCTGAGTCTTAGCACCGTATCTCATGTTAAAGATTTGGGAGTTGTCTTTGTCTGCAAGCTAAATTTTGATGTTTTTTTCCAGAGCATCACTAATTTTTGGTTTTATTTTACAACTCGGGCACATATTTTCGGACGCTTGTTCTAGTGTTAAGTTGTTGGTACGCTTAGTTTGTTCTATCCTTAAACACTGCACCCCAGTCTAGTCACTATATTTCCTTTACCTTAAATGCACTTAAGAATCTTTATAGCGTAAGTTTACTAGATTTAAGCTATTAAAATTTCACATTCCTTACAGTTTTTATGATGCTCGTTTGTCTATTCTTAGCATTCCTTCCATAGAATACCGTCATATGACTTTGATGTGAGTTTTCTCCAGCGCTTTAGCCTTGGCTACTCTACTTCTCAATTGTTAAGGCAGAAACTATTCAGACACGCTGTCCATCTTAACATGAATTCAGATACCTTTAACGTTCAGTTTACCTACAGTGAACTTTATTATCACTTTCGACTGCTATGGATTCCTTGTAGAACGATGATCTTCGGCTTGGATACTTCCCCATCGCTTATTTACACTTTAAAAAATAAGTAACATCTGTCACATCAAAGCTGTAAATGTATTTCTACCTTTGTATAGATAGAGAATAAATCAATAAATGAAAAAAATCATATGCACTCGTATTTACAGGTCTGTATTTTTTCCTAAGAATTGAGTTAAGATTCGCAAACCAAATGTTTACTTGAAATTACCGTGAAATATGAATGCATTATGTCGATCTAAGTTGGCAGCTGTTGACTATTTTACATATCCATTGTCTTAAGTTCACTGCATCATAATTGTCTCTATTATCCAAGGACATTGTGGTCACGTTATTCTGCATCACAAATACAAATGTATGCGTTTACAATCATGTCTCACTTGCCCATGACTATTATATATACCATAATAAAGCTAAAATGCATTTTGACTTCACAAGTAGAGTTAAAATCTAATTAAGAAATCTCCCCAGGGAGAACGTGTTTATCTACGTTATATGCTGCTATGCGTGATGAGTGCTCAAAACAGGACTCTATATCCATATATACATTTCTGCCACAGTGAGATGATTTGATATACTCGTTAGTTGTATCAGAAATTTGCTTATATGACTATCTATTCAATAAAGTAAGAGTACGAGAAGATAAACTTATATGTTTTTAATAACTGAATTCAACATGCATTTCTATGGTCAAGGAAATATATAGAAAACGAGGTTCATGATATTAATTGTCTTGCATAATCATACGGCAAGTACTGCAGACTTTCCAGAAGTGCGGATAATAACGAGAAAAGCTTGAAGCTTGAAATTTTCCTATCTTTTCCTAGAATCATGTATCCAAATTCTCATTAAATAATGTACGTTATGTACATATAACATAATGTGGTGACTAAAAATTAAGCTCTACATCGATATTATAAAATACTCTGCAAGTAAATATGCAATATCTTCAGTAAATCAAAGAAATTATTTGTTTTTCGGCATAATGCTGAAAAAAAACCCATAATGAGAATTGATGATTACTTACATAGATAAATAACGCTAAAAGATACAATTTCCTTTATCAATATTTTACTAAACATTTAGTACTAGGGAACTCGCAAGGTAGTTTAAACGCATACTCATTTTCCATCAAATAACTTATCACCGTTTAAATTACAGTAAAAAGGAACACTCTTCCAGGGTACATAAATATGTAATCATTATCTTCTTTAGCATGACAGCCAAAGCCAGGCCTCGACCTTCAGGATTAATTTGCTCCAATCATCATGATTTTGCGATTTCCTCCGCCAGTTGATCACTCCCAGCAAGTACCTGCTGTCAGCTCTATTGTGTCTCTCCATCGATCTTCGGTCTTTCCAATTGACGTTTACTTTGTGCTCTACTTTTTAATGTTCTTCTTTGCAGCCGGGTTTCTTCCATACTTTCTACATGGACCGTCAATTGCGATTTGCATTACTTTTTGCCAACAGATACAGATGGTTCATCAAAAAGTTTATAGTGAAAGTAGGTATAAGTAATGTCCGTTAAGGACTGCAGCGATGGTCTGCTGCCTCAACGGAAGAGGATGGTTGGATCCGCCCAGATTGGCCTTGTTTGGGGACGCGTGAATGCGCTGGCAGGCGCTGTGGTGTCATGGGGCGGGTTCTTTCTCCCAGCATAAGGACCCACTACAAAAGAATTTCGCATTCACAAATTCATGGGCCACAAAGAGGTCGACCGAAGCCGAAAAAAGAGGTAACCAACTAAGGGTTGAAGATTGCAGACCAAAAAGGACAAACTAGACCTGTGGAAGACAGACGAACTTAAGGGGACTTCGTCGTAACCTAACGATCCTCATGGCCTACAAATAAGAGTGGGGCATCCAGATGGAGGTGGTGCCCCCTCGCACCCTACCAACCAGATCAGGATTCAAACGTAGACGTGGCCATGTGTGTCCCATTTGGGAGAAAAACTCATGCAAAAGCACTTCATATGACTTTCTTCTTCAAATGAGAAGCACAAACGTAACCACTTTATACTATAGAGTTACGAGTATGAAACGAAATCACATAACCCCATATCATAAAAGGGCACACGAGCGGAAGGCCACTCTACCCGGCAAGAGCCCCTGGTAAACGACAAAACGGTGGAGTGCGCCCATTGGCTAGCCCATATCAGCGAAGGAGCCTGCCATCGTTGCGGGTCCTATACCCTGTACGGACGAGAGAAAAGGAAAGACCGATTTTTTAAAGTTTAGCAATTCATGTTGGGCTTATTATTTTCATTGATCATTTTCATTCTATTACAATTAAATTTCAGCCTTATTCATTTGATTAAATCAATAGTGAATATATGTACATTTAAGTTTACATTACATTAACAGAATTCTTAAAAATTTATCTGAGTTGGTTTCAGTTCCGGTTTTTTTTACATGCACACAAAAAAATTTTAATTATATGGTACCATAGAGTTTTAAATTTCATGGAAAATTTGTTCATAATTTCTACGATTTTAACTCGAACTTAAAAAAAAATATTTATCGGAATTCTTTTGAGACGTAATACTTGGTGGAATTGGTTGTAAAAACTTCTAATAAATTAAACTTTATTACTGTAGGAATACTTATATGAAATTTTCAAAACGAATATGTTTTTAATTGAGTAGTTCATAACTCAATTCCTGATCAATTTGATATCAGTTACTAACTAAAATTTTCTATCTCTACTGTAACTTTAAACGCGATTCCAATATTTTAACTTATTTGTTTCATATTCATTGAAGATCAAAATATCCAGGACTAACAAAAGATACGATAGAACTAAAAACATGACTAAAAGCACGTTTAAGTTGTTTAGTTGAAAACAATTCCTTGAATGATTTCCTATCGGTTGTTTGAAGGCGCAAATATCAATTAACAGCTAATAATTGAGGTGCTAAAAGCTAGTTCAATAACATGGATCTGCCTAATCTTGCGCAAGACAACAGTTTACGGGCCATATTTGTTATATTGACGGAGTTTGTGCATCGGAATAGGTTCGAATGCGAATTCATCACCAAAGCCAAACAAGAGGGAAACTTAAAGTTCTACTTCTGATACGGAAGATATATACGACTATTGCCATTCAATCAAAATATAAGTTTGTTTTACTGTGATTGATCAGTTTATCAAAGTGCAAAATAATTTGCAGTGCAAAGCTAAAGTAGACAACTTTAAGTTGAATGTCAACCTGATTTCGCAAGAATTAATTGTGTGCCCCCCCATAGACAGACATTGTTTGAGTTGGTTTTCTGGAAATTGCGGGCGTGATAGTGGACGCTACACTCCAGTCTCAGTGCAAGGGATATAATTTTACATCTAAGACCTAAGTGACTCTTTTAACGTCGGCTTAACTCCACTTAACCAACTTGGATTGCGGACTCAAAGTCTTGATGTGACTTGAGTTGTTTCGCGAGCTGAGCTTGACCCCACCTGTGTGCTGGCAGAAAATTTATGCATTTGACTGCGATGACTCTTCCGATATATTAAACCCAAAGAACATTTTATCGTATTTTGGAAGTAAAAGTTCTGGTGGGCTGTTTGCGCCGTGAAGCGTGCGCTGACGTTGAGACGTTCTTAGTCGCCACAGTATCGTGGATAGTGGCTTTGTTAATTCTCTGCATTGTATGGTAGCGCGGTGTCGATTACTCTCGTGGTGCTAGACTGCTCAATTTTAAGAGAAAACGTATGAGAAAACAAAGAAGACTTAAGAAGAAAAGGATAAAACAAAAAGTGTTACTTGTTGTATGTGTTAAGTGGATAATCAATAAGTGTTGTTTTATAAAAACAAATGAGTAGAAAGCAACCGACTTCATTTAATGATCTTATCACGTGAATTACTATTAGGTGTACTTTAGTAAATTTAAAACAAAATTAAGGCCAAACGTATTCGCTGTGAGTTTAAATTTTTTGCGAGGCAATTGTACATATTTGAAAAGGTTATAATCCCGAAATAATTTTAATTTTTCATCACGTCTTAAACTATTTTATTTAACAACTGTGAGAATATGGGGTGGAGTTTCGAACTCAGAGACATATTGAAGTATAGTTTAACGTAGCACGCAAAAATAAAATATGAAGGGCGCCTGCATTTATTGAAAAATTAATTCATGCACAATAAAACGTCCACGAACGACAGTCATTCTCCATCGCGGTGCAGTTACCTAACGCTGATACCCAATCGTCCTGAATCAAACAATCCTTTGGTTCTAGTGCTGGGTAGCGTTCAACATACTCAATCTGAATTACATCTTCGAATGATATTGTCTTTTCTTTCAAATGATTTCCTAATCGAGTTCTTAAATATTCACCGAGTACAAAGAAATCAAAATCTACCTTGTTATGGTCAATATTTTCTTTCAGGATTGTGTTGACTAAGGTATTCAGTTCATCAGTACCAACATTTGCCCCTATTGAGTAAGGAGTTTCTGGGACGGCATCTCTTACGCTACAATTTTATGACAGTTACTGCTTTCCTTTGCCTGAATGTAATTTACGGAAAGCTTAATATGGCTGTCTTGTCGCCCGAGTTAACATTTTTTGTTGTTTTTTTAACAGGAAAAAAAAAATTATATTTAACTCGCCCCTAAATACCTGGAAATAATTCCCACTGCTGTCCAAGCCTTTGATTTGAGATTGGCGCCGATGATGTATTCGACAGTTGTAATCCATGAATGAGAGTTCGCTAGTAGCAGAGAGCTGTTGCCCTGGTAACCTATACAATTTACAATTTCTCAACTGATTCATGCGGTGTAATAATCACCACTTTGTCCTCTTCTACCACCACTCCCGCTGCAAACAAAGAAGCACACAACCGTTATTTTCTCTCAGCTAAGATGTAAGCTTTTCTTCGCCCAAACTCACCTGATAGTTTTGCTTAGTTTCTAGCGTTGTAGTGAATAAGATGTTCCAAAAATGTCCGTGAAGGACTGCAGCGATGTTATGCTGCCTCGGCAGAAGAGGATGACAATATCCGCCGAGAATGCCCTCGTCTGGAGACGCGTGAATGCGCTGGCAGGCTAGCATTGCGGTGTTGTGGGGCAGGTTCATTTCCCCAGCACGAGGACCCACTACAAACAAATTTCGCACTCACGAATTTGAGGTTGCTCAAGAGGCGACCGAAGTCGCAAAAAGTGTAGATAGCTACATCGAGGAAGATAGTACTTGTTTCGAGAACAAGAGGAACCTGAGAAGAAAGGCAGACTTGGGGTAACCTCGTCATTACCCGACGAAGCTCATGGCCCACAAATGAAAGAGGGGCAACCGGGTGGTGATGGAGCCCCTTTGCACCCACCCAACCGAAATAAATCCATATTTTGTTGCAGTGGCCAGGTATTCCTCTTCTGAGTGGATAACTCATACAACTTGAATTGTATGAACTTTCCCATCAGAAGGGGAGTACCCCGGTTACCAATTTATGCCATATAATTATACAACTCGATTGCATAACGCTATGCCATAAAGAGGCACTCTGCTTGGGCCACTCAACCCGCGATGTCACCTGAAACGAAAAGGATTAATTAAGTACCCGGCGGCTGGCTCATGTTTTTAGGGGCAGCCTGCCACCGTACCGGATCCTATACCCGGTCAGAATGTTTGGAAAGGAAAGACCGATTTTCAAAACATTTAGCAATTCATCCTTTCTTTTTATTTTCGCAAAATTTAACTGGTTAATTCCACGCAAAGGTATACGTATGTGTCCGAATAGGGAAAAAACATAGGTATATGTACAAACAAGATTTTATACACCTAACAAATTTAAAAAAAAATTATATGTATGTGAAAAAAATGTAACAAGAACTATGTACATGCCAAAAATAATACAAAAAAATTATGTATGCATAAAAGAAAATGTAAAAAAAAAAATATATGTATGTGACAAAGTGCAAAAAAATTATGTAGATATAAAAAAATGTAAAAAATGTATATATAAAAAAGTGTAAAAAAAATTTATGTATGTGACAAAGTGCAAAAAAAATTATGTAGATATAACAAAATGTAAAAATGTAAAAAAAAATATATATATGTATATGACAAAAGTAAAGGTACTCACCCAAACATCCTCGTCGGGCGCCCGCTGGTGATGTAGGTGGTCCTGTAATGCAACTTGACTGCCGTTAAATCTACTTCTTACGTTAACATGCATCGACGGATACTGAGATTCCAATAAAAAAAATTCCAATAAACAAATTCCAACCAAAATTATCGGAGATTGATGACAAACAGCTGTTCTTTGATCGTTGCGGCCCTTGCTAATTTCCATCCATAGGAATAGTTGGCGAAATAGTGACTTTCCTACTCCTTTGAAGACACCGATATTTTGGGCATATAATGGAGCTTCGATGTATAGCGGCAAATCGATAGAAACAATGCGATTGGCTCCTAGTTTTAACAAATGATTTAGGGGCACCGTGTATTAGAATATTTTAATGTCACTACGTCTGCCTCTTCGTATCGTTCTTCCTTCAATTGTTGAAATTTACGTACTGTTAATAAGTGCTTGCTTTCGGCAATAACAATAATTTGAGCAACGCGACGTTCGCGAGCACTTCATACTTGCGACGGCCCTAAGAAGAGAGTTCGGAATGCGAGATTTCACAGTTCTGCCCACTAGAATCCAGCCCAAACTACAATTTTAAAAATTTACCACGAAACGACACGGAACAAATCTATAAATGAACCAAACTGCCTTCTATCTAGCCTTTTCGAGGGGTTTTAGTCAAAAGCATTGTCTTTCGCTCAGCTGGATGGTATTTTGCTTTTACACGAATCCCGATTAGACATTCAACTATTTCCTTGGGTCCCACTCCACATCCGATTCCAAACTAAGCTAAAAGGCTAAACCAAAATTCGCGTTCACCATATACTAAAATTCCGGTAAATTTCGTCAACCTGCGATGAAAAGACAACAAAACTCCGCCTTCTTTGATGTTTCGAAATGCATTTACTAGTTGCTTCAGGGAATTTATCCTTGGGATGGTCATAGATTTTCACAGCTCCACACAATTCAGTTCAAAGCTACACGTTTCCGTTATTTTGGTTTTGTTTAACTCCACGATATACGAGTATACGCTCTAAATTTCAAGTTCAACAAGGAAGGGGAACATCCAAATTGACGCGCACACTTTTACTCCTCCCTTTTCGATTAGTTTTCATGAGTTGATTGATTTTATGTACATTAAATAATATTGTTCCTTTTTCAGAAGGTTTATTTCAACATAACAGAAGAGACACGTAGAAAATTTGGCTCGAAAATTATTTCGGGTACTTTTTCTTACTAGTCCGAATTTGGTTTAATGAACCGAGCTAATTAATTTGGGTAGCCTTATTACAATATTAGGTTGTTTCCGTTTTCATGCGGATGGATTGACCTGTTGGTATGGCGTATCCCGCCTGTTGTGGCACATATAGTGGTGTTGGACCTGGTTGGCCTTGTCCTGCCTGGGGTGACTGCGGGCCCGGAGGAGGCTGCTGATGCAAGATAGCCGCTGAAGGATTCTGTTGTTGTAAGATATGATATGCCTGTGGTTGTTGAACTGGAGGTGATTGGGATGGAATGTATGAAGCTTGCGGCGATGGTGACTGTGTTGGCTGCATTTATTCAGATTTGATTATGACTTGGATCGAACTGAATATCATACTTCGTATCCGCGCACACACTTCCCCGGCAGCACGAGGTTAATGTCAATTACACACGAGTGAAGAAAGTGTCGCTTAACCTTATGGGATATCGTAATAAGCGTACTAACAACACACATATGCTTTCCTTATCAATGCAGATGTAACAATGGTTTTGCCAAAAAAGTCCCTTCAAATTTTGGCTTCTTACCAACTGTCACTAACTATTTCGCGATATACCGATCCCTGTTTTCGTCGAAAGTCCACTGAGTTTACCTGGCGGGTAACCTCAAAAATTTTTGTACTTGGTATCACTTTTGGAAATCACTTTTTGAGTGGCAGGCCTCTTGAAAACGGGATAACAGCTTCCTGTTACTGGCAGATTAGATTCGTTGATAGAATAGGCGAGAATATAGGTATATTGGTAAAATGTTGCTTTCGACGTTTCGCTTAGTAATTAACGTGTAACACGCCTTATAATAAAAAGGCAGGACTTACAAAAGAAAACTTGATTGAAAACGAGATTAGCTCGTAGTGACTTTTAACTTAACTCCTACGTTTACGTCAACACATGGTTGTTACACGCTAGAATATATCGCCCGCAAATATAATGGGCTCTCCTCGCCCGTCTTTTTTTTCACGTCAACTCTGGTTATGCGCGCAGACACAGCAGTTGGTGAATTATTCGCTCGACTTTTTGCCTGCTTTTCCCCGAGATCCAAATAACCCCTCCACGGTCGCACTGATCTCAATGCAGAAATCATATAATGTACAAGTTGTTCGCAAGTCTTGCCACGAATGCTGTCAGAGAACCCTTTATAAAGGATCTAGTATGCGGACTGATCTACGCTTTCAACTAATTAGAATTTTGGCCTTGCAAGACAGGAAGCTCCAAGTCGCTTTTCGCGACGGATTCCGCGAATCGTTCACTGCCAAAACAAATACCAAATTGAAACCAAGAAACCGGTCGAAATGGTCGGAGTTGATGTTCAAGTCCTTTGGCCTTTCAATGGAACCACGGATGCGCGGAATATGCGGATTGCGTGTAGTCACGTAGGTCAGATCACCTCTCTCGCGGTGAGGATTCAAAACTGTCGACCGCCAGGGAAGAACTGAAATGTAGAAGACCGTAAAGCAGCGAGTAACGGGTGTTGGCTAGCTCCCACACTACTCGTATATGCGTGCACTTCCTTTCGCGATGCGAACCTTCGTACTGTCCTATATGTGCGAATTGCGCGTTCGTTCAGTAAGTCGTATTGAAATTTTGAATTTTCCGCTTACCTGTGGAAAACCTAACCTCAATTGGAATCGTCTTGGAAACACTTTTGCCAAGCAGCGGAACGGCCGATCTACCTCTTAGTATATCGCGAGCTGAACTCCCATGTGCGCAAGTCCGTCCTGTACCGTATCCTCAGCACAATTCATTACATCAAGGGGTCAAAGTTTTGCAAATTCTCGATGGACATGCGCTAAACAAATTAAACACAGACAAGAAATAAAACTGCTAATCAAATATCGGGCACAACTTCCCAAACGGGTGTTACCTGTTTTCTGCACTTCAAGAAAAATTTTTCTTCTCACTCCTCCGTCCAATGGCAACTGCTGTCAAAAATATTCAATCGTCCCAGATCAATCTCAAATCGTACCAGTTTGATCGCAAATTGTTCCAGTTCAATCTGAAATTGTTCCAGTTCAATCTGCAATCGTACCAGTTTGATCGTTTAGTTGATCTGGGACATTTTATGTCTGAATTTTCTTTAACCCTTAACTGCTCGATTACTACAGCGTTGATCAAGTTCAATCGGTGAAATTTTCTCCTTCTTTGTAGCAAAATCAGAATTGACATTTCCACTTGTTGAGATTGAATGCGCACTCCTTCTTCTTCCCCACTTAAAGAAAGCCACCACCTCCACACGACCACCGATTTATTCGATTATCTTTTTGCGGCCACTTCGATTGACTTCCTCCGGATCCCTCAAATTGACTTCCACGTCAATCCATCCGCTCAATTCTATTCCATTCCATTCGCCAATCTAGTACAACTTTATTCAAACTCAAAATTGTAACGTAGTATCCACTTTGTTCCTTGTTTCAGTGGACTGTAGATTTTCTAGTGCGCTTAACGTTCAAATATGTCCACTGCCTTTTTGCTCATCAAGGTCCATGTTTCATTTCCATGTAGCGGCACCATTTCAACTATTGATTCGTAAGTACAGAGCTTATTTTGCCTAAGCACAACCCTGGGCGTTGGGATGGGAACAACGGAGTAATAGATTTTCCTTGCAGCATTTATGCGGCGTTCAATATCGTCCTTTTCAGTGCCTCTTTCATTCAGGTTAGCTCCAATATTAACAAAGTTATGCACATTTTCAAGGTTATAGTCTCCTTTCTCTCCTTCTTTTGATGTCAAATTTCTGTTAAGGACTGATCTTTGCTGAATAAACCTTTGACGTACGATATCATTATATTAATTTGACCAAGTAATGATTCGAGTTAAAATTTGCTCCCTGATATGCACAAACATTAAGTGTTCTCTAGACCCAAGTCTGTTGTATCAGAATATGCTGGGTCGGGTTTTGTGTATTGTTATCCGGTAAAACTCAGGTCATTTTGCGTATGCGTCGATGTGGGCAGCAAGTCGAACGTATCACTACATTTTTGCTATATGCAAAGTCAATCAGGCACTAGCCGTTGTGATTTCTACCATCGTTTAGGCTATATCCTCCAGTCATTCCCCAATGATATAGCTCATTGCCAACTTTATCATTCAAATCACCCAGAAATATTTTTGGATTGCTTGTAGGCAATACATCAAGCAGTTTTTACAAGGTTTCTTTCATTTTTTCATCCTTTTCTTGGGTTGGGATGTGTACATTTATCAAACAAATTTTGAAAAATTTTTACTTTTATATGGATCGCACATATTCGTTCATTGACAACTCTAAAATGAATACCATGCGATTTGAACTCTGTATCTACAATAAAGACCAATCCAAGTTCTCCCTTTCCAACAGGCTTTGAATATTATGTGCGACCTCATATCTTTAATGTCACTTCCAGGCCAGTTCGTTTCCTGAATTACCTTTATGTTTAATTTATATTGACTGGCCTGTTCCAAAAGATCCTTAACAGCGCTCAGGCTTGTTCAATGGTCTAACATTTCAGAATTAAATGTCATAATAATTTTTTTTGTTTGCGAGATCGTTGCCGTAGGTCCAATCCATTCTGAGGCTCTGTTGCAGATTTCGAAACAGTATAGGGTTTTCCAAGAATGGAGAGCTGGCCCGTTTCTTAACCCCCATTCCGGTGGCATTTTTATTGATTTTAATTCCATTATCAGACACGAAAGGCTCGTCACTCTTTCACAAAAAGTAAAAGCTACCGGCGATCACCACAAAAGAGAAGTAAGTTGGATCAAGTAGCAGAGCTGTTGGTGCATTTGCAGTTATTGGCATTTCTTGGCATTAAATGTCTCATCATTGGGAAGCCAGTAAACCTGATGTGCAACCCCGAGACCATGCACTATAATTTGGCCTGTACGGTTATGTTTTGTTGGGCTGAAGTATTCTTCGTCACTTGGGTCATAAAGTTAGTTTTCTTTTCATTTACTTGTAAGTCCATTGGATTTACTTCCAATTGAACGTGTCATAACATTTTTGTCATCAGCATCTGCGATCGATCGTGTGGACTTAAATATAAGTCCCAGCGGAGAGAGAGAGTGCTCCTACCAGATGGTCTTTGTAAACATCCTAGGGTTAGAAACAGGTTTTGTAATAGCATTAATCGATAACTTGAACTATTCATCCAACACTTGGTTATGAAATCGTTCATATTATTGCAAAAGATGCACAGTTTCTTTCATAAGCACAGTGTAGCCGCCATTTTGATCTATCTTAAATGATTGTTCTGTATGCTCGGCCGATTGAACATATTCAAGTTAAACATTAATCCTTAAATTTTTATGAAAATTGAAAGAAAATAAAATTTTTTAGGTCAATTTGAAATATGTATCAACCATAAACACATGTTATGGTTGTTGTAATTCCATACAATTGAAATGGCTATAACTCACTCGATTATGATTCGATCTCAATCAACGTTTATACCTTATATTAGTCTATACACTTGCATAATTCTAAGAAGTTTAAAGGTACCGTTTTGATTTTATGGGTGAAAATGGAAAATCTACAAATGATACTATTATTGACAAAGTAGAGTGAATTTCGATTTCTGAGGTATTTGTTGCTCTTGTACTCATAAAGGCCCACATTCGTGGTAATTTTCAGACTTTTCGACTCAAAGGTGTCCAATCGCAAGAGGGGGGGACGACACCAATTTTTGGTGCATCTTGCCTTCCCCTGGACCCGCTAATTTACAAAATGACTTTTTTATTTCAGGTTCTATAAGTTCTAATCAAGACCTTTCATTATATACTCCACTCTACTACCTTTGATTAAAAACATGTTTAAGGGCTAATTCGTTATAAGGGGGGGACTTCCCTTAAAAAAATTTTAAATTTTTGGTAAGACCTTAACTTTTGAGAGACCATTACTTCTGACCTTTTCACAAAGTTTGAGCATTCTAGTTTCTATAGTTTCTGAGGAAACTAGCTGTGACGCACGAACAGACGGACAGACAGACATACGGACAGACGATCAGACAGGTCGCGAAACAACCCTAACCCTTTGTTTTAAGCCTGATTCTATTCCAAAGCTATCTGTTAGCTCACTGTCCTCATTGTCTTAGGACTCCGTGTTTAGCATTGTGACTTTGACCATGTGGACTGGTTTTGTTTGGACTCCAAAGTAAAGCATTATTTTGAACAGGGAATTTCTATCGATACTAAAATATGCTTGTTTGACGTCTATAAACAGTTAAATACTTTTCACATATTTATTTGGTTTGGACCACTACCTGATAAGGGCCAAGTTTCTATGCTGTATCTTTAACAGATGTAAACAAAGAAGATCAGCAATCAGTTGCGTAAACTATAAAGATTAGTTATCATTGTCATGGATCAACTCCTGGTAGGCTTCAACCAAGCATAAAATAGTATCGATGAAAATGCTCAATACAAATAATGTTCAAATTTTTGTGGGATGGAGGTAAATGCTGTTAACCCCTTGAGTATTGGGCCCTACCAAATACCTTCCATATCTGTCAGAGAACCTAGTCTGGAACTATTTGACATATTACTTCGAGCAAGGCCTCGTTTTTCTATGCAAAGAGGTACCTTTGGGTTGGATGAGTCTCTTTTTTAGCGATAAAAGGGAGTAAGAGAGGAGTTGCTTGGAAAGAAACCCACTACCCTTAGTGTATGCTAGCGCATCAGTGTGTCTTTTTCATGTATGAGGACTGCCCAAACATAACTCCCCATTTGGTTCCATTGATCTAAGAATCTCTCTAAATATAATTTTCGAGGACAGAAATTCAACACAGTTGTGTTTATCTTAGATCCGGCAGGGAAGTGACATTCTAAGATTGCTAGAGCTTAGCCGTGTTGACCTGTGCTATGTCATCCTACATGAATTGGCAAACTCAGAAACGAAAGGACAAGAGAGAGAAGGTCATGTTAAGAAATTCAAAACAGAAAAAATGGTAAATACTCCTTCATATATTCGTTTAATAAATTGAAAATCTTCGAAATATGGTTGATAAACGTACATGCCTTAACTGAATAAATGAAACTACCTAGAAAAACTAGTCGATTAATTACCTAAAACGATAAAAAAAACAATTTTGGGTGATTTCAACGCTAAGGTTGGCAATGAGCTATCTCATTGTTAAACAACTTGACGATAAAGCCACGCCAAGGAAACAAATGACACCGGATGACTGCACACAAAATCAGATCGACCATGTTCTAATGCAACAACGTTGGACCTCGAGCACATTTGATGTTCGTACGAACCGAGGAACCAATTGTACCTCAGATCAAATTAGCTTGTCAATATTGCACGTCAAAGACGTATTCAACAAAGATCAGCCTTCCTCACAAATTTGACTTAAAAATGCTCCAAATGGCTTCAGTGGCAAACAATTTCACGAAGACCCTCGGTAGCTAGCTGGCTTCCATGATATCAGATACATCGTTGGAAACAAGCAACAAGCTATGGGTGGAAGTGACAGTGGCTATCAAAAACGTGGTTGAACAGAAGAGTGGGCGTGAATCCCAACGCAAAAAAATCGTTGGTTCGATGATGAGTGCCAAAATTCGGTAGATAAAAGGAGCCAGGCATACAAACAAACTTAGATAAGAAAACCAAGACAAAGAGAAAGCACTATGGAAATCTCAGAAGGGAAGCAAATAAGGTCATTTGAATTAAGAAAAGAAGATGCTATGATGACAAATAGAGAAGCATTGATGTAAGTCTAGCGAGAAACAAGACAAGATAAGCTTACAAAGTAGTGAAAAGCCTGAAACGAGGTTTTCAGACATCGATAACGCTCTGTTGTCATAATATTGGTAATGCCATCGCTGATGGAAACGGGATTAAGAAAGATGGTCATCATATTTGCAGAACCTCCTAAATCCTCAACACAGCTACAGAACATTGGAGCCTCCAGGTGGTTCCGGAGAGCTTCCATTGGCCCCTACATCTCTGGACGAAGTTTGTTTCTCCATTGAAGCCCAAAAGAATATTAAAGTGCCAGATATCGATGAGATTCTAATTGGAGCTATTCACAATCTCTTCCAGCACATTTAGCAACAACAACGTATTTCAAATGAGTGGAGCCAATCAACTTTATGCCTTATCCACAAAGTTAAAATGTAAAAACTAAAGATAAGTTAAAATGTAATAACTAAAGTGGCATATCACTACTTCGCATTGCTTACCAAATATATATTTTCAAAGCTCTAAGAAAATGAAATCAACGATAAAACCATTTGTTTACAGTCAAGCAGGTACTTGAGAAAAGCTGTAAGTTTCACATAGATGCCCACTATATTTTCTTTGACTTGAAGCATGCAACAGTATTGCTTGGAAGTACTGCACCAAATAATGCATTGCTTTGGTATCCTAGCCAAATTACTCCACCTTACCAAAATGACAATGACATCGACAACTTTCAGAGTGTATCTATAATTAATAACCAACACATCGACACCTTTGACACAAATATCAGACTTAAGCAGGGAAATTGGCTGGCCCCATCGCTATTAAATTTGGCTCTGGAGTATGGAGCTACCTGTTGATACAAGAGTCATGTTACTGTACACGTTGTGCCAAGTGGTAACCTACGTAGATACAACATTAACGTTTTGTCATTTACAACTGCCAAAGAACTTTCCGGAAACTTGACAGCTTAGCAAAACTAGCAGGGCTACAAATCAATTAGAATAAAACAATGTTTATGACACAGTAGCAAAAAAATGCCTGAAATACACAAAATATCAAACTTGGCGAGTACAGTTTCTAAAATGTTGGCCAATTTTTTTTATTTGAGTAACAAAAAGACGATATACGCCGAAGCATGCAACTCGTAAATAAAATATTTTATTCAGTTTTTACAGTCTTGATGTCCAGCTGTATACACAGGAAAACAAAACTTCAAGCATACAAATCTGTGATAAGACCTATGTTATACTATGGATGTGAAACATTGACCTTAACCCAAGTATCCGCAAAAATATTGGATGGATGGAATAATTGGAGTGAAACTAGACGGGTACCAATGGGGAGTTTGATGCAACCACGAGCCGTGTAAATTTTTGATGAGCTGGAGGTTGTAGATGAGCATCGGATACCCATAAATCTATTCATTGGGAGAACCAAAGGGCAGAGACTAGTAAAGAAACTGAGTCTGAATCGGTTGACGAAGACAGTTCATCCCTATTTGGGATTTGAAATTGGAGGACGCGGTCGACGGACTGAGACTTTTCAAGGCGCTTGTTGCAGGAAGTGAGGACCTGAGAGGGGCTATAGTTCCACAAGAAAGAAGAAGAGGAGGACCTCCTTGAAGGCCTAACAGTTTTCTGTTCCCAGGCCATGTTTGAGTTTACCCACCCTAAGGTCAGAATTCTTACAGAGGAGGCAATGTTTTCCATATGAGCATTGTTTCGTTTTTGGCCCCATGTTATCATACCTGTAGCACAACAAGCGTCTATTTGGTCCCTTGAAGCCCAATTACAGCAATAAAAAGGTTTTTACGTCAATGTATCCTACAGATAACCCAGCCAATTTTTGTTCCGTCCTCGCCAACCACTTTCTCTGCTTCGCATTTAGGAGCGTACTCGATGATCATGCATTGGCCCTTATTATTTACTTTTATGAGCGTAATTTTATCCGAATTAAGCTAAGGGAATAACGTTTAACAGCACCTCGATCAACAGATTGATGCCAATTACAACATAGAGGTAACAATAGTACAGCTCAGAGAGAAAAAAAAGATATACAACAAAAGCTATAAAAACCCCAAAAACGAAAAAAAAAATTACTAAGAATTAAGAAGAAGAAAGTTGACATATTTTTTTATAAACAAAATATACGAAGGAGAAAGACTTGAGCTGAAAGTCATCATGATTACGTGGTAATCTAAGCATGGGTGAGTGAAAATACACCAAGATACGCGTGAATGGAACGTCAAAGATATTAGACGATCTTGTAGAACACGTAACGCGCCTCACTGGAACCTGTTTGACCAAGTGAGTATCGAGCAAACCACGGCAAAGTCTATGTAATAAACATTCTTCAAGGTAGACTCGATGCTTTTCCAGCGAAGGAATATTGAAGGTAGATAATGCATGACTCATAATAAATGTAGGGAACCCGGAACTTCAAGTAGATGATTTGGGTGGATCTTTTTCTGTACAGCTTCTAGCGTGAACTTTAAACAATTTAAATGACGCGACCAATCTGACGAACAGTACTTAAGGATGGAACAAACCAAACTAGAAAATAATTTAACACAGGATTATAAATTGGAATAAATGAATAAATTTCTTAACATTAAGCCAGACATACGAGGGGCTTTAGAAGTTATTTCAGAGATATGACCATCAAACTTCAACTTAGAGTCAAAAGAGACACCTAAGTCTCTGAAATGTGTCGTCATGTGCTGACCCTCTTTTTGACGACAACTAATAGAAGTAATATAAGAAATTTCAAAACTTAAAGGATGATAATGAGGATTAGGAAAAACATAAGGAAAAAGAACAGGAGATGAGCATAGTAACGATTGTTCCATACTACAGAAGAATAAGTCCAGGATTTGATTATTAACGTTGAGGAGATGATTAAATTGAGCAACAGAAGACAAAGACATAAAAGAAGAAATTATAGACCAAATTTAAGATGAGTCAGAATCAATCAAACAGTTATCTCACGAACGTTTAGGCAGGTTAAAATAGTATAAGGTGACAATTGAAAAAATGATAAGATAACAATTTGAAAATTGCCATAAAAATACACTAGATATGGCGGTGGGAAAGGTATTGCAGACCAAAAAAGGAGGCTTACAAGGTATGTAAGTGGAAAAGATAAGAAAAGAAAGAGTAGATAAAATAGCTATTTTTGCCCCTACACATTCTGGAAGAGCAGTGAAATGTAGATTTGTTAGCGGGAAACCAGTAAAGTAACTTGTTGGAGATTGACCTTTCACGATCACATCTAACAGTTGTATGATTCGGAAAAATTTAAGAGTCAAATACACTATCAGTCAACTTGGATTCAGAAGTTCAAATTAAATCATTGTTAGGAATAGAATAGAATAAAGCTAGATCCATCAGCTTGGATCTCAAACCCCGAACATTTTGATATCAAATAGAAAAGTGACTTTTCAAAGTGTCATTGTAAATGTTTTTAGGATGAAACCGATGTTACAGCTTTAGTAGAGAGCTCGGTGGAGAGCGAAGTTTTTTTTTCCTTGAAGTAATGAATGATTTAACAAGCGCTCTAGGCGGCCATCAATCAGAGCTCAAGCCGAAACCACACGATGCCGGAACAATCATTTGGTCCGAAGCCATTACTCGGTTGATCAAGTTGTCCCTCGTCAGCTTGTGGCATAAACTTGAGCAAGGGTACAATAGAGCTTCCTTGGGGGGTTTTATGACTACATCACAGATTATTCTTGTGCATTACCTTTTGCCAGAGTTTCACCAGATCGGGGGGGCTACATGGCTCAAAAAGCAATTTGTACTTCACTTGGCCTAGTCGCACTTTTTACCCCTCACTGGGCATTTGCTTAAGACCTAACATCAGTATATTTGTTCAACAGAGCCTGCCCTAGGGATTTGCAGTGCAAATTTGTTGTTGATTATGCATAATTACCCTCCCGTCCACTGACTCATTACTGCTAAATAACGTGAAATGCTCCTGCAATGAGCAGTATCTTACTCTCCTCGGTTCTTGAGTTTATTGATGATTAGTGTCTGCATATCGTGTATAAAATCTTTCTGATATGAGCGTAGTTCCGCCTACTAAACCTGTGTAATCTTAGCAGTTTGCACCTTTTTAAAAAAAATTGTGACTAGAAGTTTTGCCCTTGATCTGTGTTTATTCCTCGAGGTACACTATATTCACTAACTCACTGTAACATGATCGGTTTTGCTGCGGTAGTTGCTTTCTAGTTGGAATGTGGTGGCCTCCGGGCCATTTTTTAAAGCAATTGGTTACAACTAGCGTGTAGCAACTCCCCAATTTGGATTTACGGACGAGTACTGTGATGTCCACGGCAATTCTTATAAAAGGTATCCCCACACTAATGGCTTGCATTTGTTCTCTGAATCTTCGCTTTGGAATTTTAACGGCAGTGTGAAACATGCATCTGCGACATAATCCTCAAAGTTTTCTGCTGATGAAGCCAATGAAACCTTCCTCGTGATTTTCCTAGGTTTTCGTTTAAACCAAGTTGGCTTCTCGATGATTCTTCGTGCAATTCCTTGATTACACCCTAGACACGGCTTCAAGGAAAAACAACATGCATTTTAAAGGAGCTATCATTCTGTGCTTCCAATTTCCGCTTAAGCATATCACTCTCCATCTGAAGACAACTTCATAAACGTGAACATTCGCTTCAAGATTCTGGTTGACAGGGAGGTGAGTAGTGGGTAGTCCAGTCACGCATGGGAGTGCCACACTCTGTGCATAAATAACATTCACCTCCCTACCACAAAAAAAAAAGATTTTTCTGGATACTCCGTTTTCTTTTTCTCTAACTTCTGCACATAACTCTTATTTGAATCTTTTTCTTTAGTTTGCTGCGCCTCAATTATTCAATTATTTGAGTAAGGCTTACTTTCTTCGGTAGAGGTCTTCCCCTTTTCCAATTCATTGATTTCCCACGGCGTTTCCATAAGTAAGCCATATTTTTGAAAAATTTTAAGCAGTATATTTTAAATTGCTTAAATATTTTCTTTATTACAATGTTCACAAATTACCACTTTTTATGCACCTTGACTAGAAATTTTCGTCTTTTCTCTCTTTCTTTAATTTTTGCCTAAAACATATTATCACTTGTTCGTAAGAAAATATTCTCACTTCTGAGACCAGTGTTGCACAACTTAGGTACGCAGCCTCTAATTTCTGAAAAGAAAAAATGGAGAAAATAAATACTGTTTTTTAATTACTTTGAAATCATATATTACTATATCGGTCCAGTTCACTTCACAAGCATTTATTTATTTTTCACAATATCTTGCGGTCTTTAATTCTCTATCGGACGATCATAGCCCGCACCGATATTTACTAATATTGTAAGTCTCCTATCTCCCAATATGTGTGCCGCCGCGCTTTACATAAGGTATTCAGTGTATCTCGAATATTAGCCGCGGACGCTAAATGTTTTTAATTACCGGCCACATACTTGTTGTTCTAATCAAGTAAGCGCTAAGGATGTCAGTCGTGTTTTGATTACCAAGCCTGTACTTTTTGTTGTTTTTGCAACGACGGAAGTACATCACACCATCAGTTTGAATAATTTATTAGCCTATTGTAGTAGATGCTCGTAGATAGCTACTGTAAGAAACAGAATCAGACTCATAGTTTTATTTTCACCACGTGCGGAAGCGGGCATGTCCTCAGACTTTAGGAAAATGGAGAAAGAACAACATCGGTCAGTGATTGGCTTCGTGTTCTTAGAAGGAAAATCACGCGACGAAATCAAAGCGCGCTTGAATGGTGTATACGGTGACTCTGTTCCTGCAATGGCAACCGTTAAAAATTGGTTTAACGATTTTCAACGTGGTCGCACGTCAGTTTTTGATGAGCCACGTCTAGGTGCCCCCTAAACGGCTACCACGGAGGATGAGGTGACAAAATAGGCATCTCAAAATACCATGCAGGTCATATACTGCATAAAGTTTTGGGAATGAGAAAGCTGTCTGACCAACAAACGCAACTGTGAGACCACTTCAGAGCAGGTAGGAAGTTTCTGCGATGTTTCACGATGGTCGATGTCACATGGCTCCACAGGTACATACCAGAGACCAAGAAGCAGTTAAAACAGTGGACTTCAGTAAGCTCCAAAGAAGGCAAAGACTGTGCTTTCAGCCGGAAATGTGATGTATACCATTTTTGAGATTCACAAGGAGTGATCTGCATCAACTACCTGGAGAAAGGCATAATGGTCACAGTGCTCTTCGAGTTATTGGGCCAATGGGACACTGAACTGCAGAAAAAAGGCACCATATGGTGAAAAAAATGCTCTTCCACCATGACAACGCAGCGGCTCACACCTCCGCCATCGCCAGGACCAAATCGGTCGAATTGGGTTATGAACTCCAATCCCATCTACCGTATTATCCAGATTTGGCCCCGTGCAACTTCATTTTGTTTCCAAACTTGAAAAATTCGCTCATCAGACAGAAATTTGAGCCAAATGAGGAGGTCTTCGTCACCATGAAGGCATACTTTTTAAGCCTCAGGAAAACGTATTTTGCAGACAGATTAAAGAAGCTGTTGCATCGAGCTAGAAGTAAATCACAACTTTTCCAAAATTTTTGGATTTTCTGTTGTACTTATCGAACCGCTTTCGTATATAAACCCAATTATAAATTAAGCAGATAATAATGATCCTTTCTTAAAAAAAGCTATAAGGCTTAAACGTTTTAAAGCGGAAATAAAATGACGTTTAAACTTTTTCATCGACCGAGAAATATCAAAATACTCCAATTTTCTGAACATACCAGGAAAAAAGTTAATGTATTGTTATAGAAAATAACGAACTCTATAACTTTGTCCACAATGAGTTTCCGTTAAAATCGAAGGCAAAAGAGTTAGAAGGATAAGTTTGATAAAAGGTAGATGGTGAGGTGTAGGTATAAACATGCAGTATTATTTGAAGGAAATTCATTGAGCTTTAATTTTTTCTGTGTAACGTACTGTTTTCTAGATACGTCTCAAAGACTGAAAAGACTGGCTCCAACCTGTCCCGACACCAAGCATTGAGAAGAATTTATTAACCATTATTCAGGGGAATTATACCTACGCAATACTGAAATATTTGAAACTACATGATTTTTTGCAACAAACCCGATATATAGGGTCTGATTCCCCAGACTATTGCGTTCAAAAAGGATTAATTTTTATGGAACTGAGACATCACTTTAAAAATATTTAAGATTATTTTGACCTCGACGCTTTCACAAGTCATAAAATATGCATTTTAATTATAATTAAGTCCTGAAGATTTATTTTTTGTTGAAACTCTGAAAGGATTACATGTTTTAACCTTTGAAGATTTTCTGGTTTTCAAATTTAACAGGAATTGCATTTTGCACTTTCATTAGTTATTTTCTTGCTTATTCATTAGTTAATGAGTTCTTAAAAAGTTTCCAACAAGAATAGACAATTTTGATTAAAGTACAAATTGGTGAAATTGCGCAACCTAGTATCTTTATCAGTCATATCGTAAAATGTCTAGAAAGTACAAATAAAATCCTTTAGTGAGAATTCATCCTATCATCCTTAACAGAGCTTCTTTACTGCAACCATAAATATATACATCATCATTATTTCTCAGATAATTAATCTTACAACAAATAACATTATCTACTCCACATCATGTCCAACTCATAAAATCTGCGAAGTTATAGGCCCTTCTAGTATATACGCAATCAAATGCATGCAGCTAAATTTGTCTCAATGGAAAAACATATAAAGAATTAAAATATACTTGAATAGGATTTCATTCATTCCAAAGTGGTGTTTTGGGTCCCATCACAATATTTTTATAGCAGCCTATGAAAATTAAACCAACTCAATTTCCAACGGTATTGCCCTGAAAAACCCCCTAAGATAATATCGAGCATTTTTGTATATTGTTTAACAATGAACACATTTGCAGTTACCATGTAAACATTGCTATTGAACATACAAATGAATCAAGACAGGACTTTCAACCTTTTCATCATTTAGTAACGCTTTTACATAGGTCTGCAGGACTTCTCCTTTAACGTTAAAAATTGTTGCGAGTAGAATTTATCGGACAAAAAATCAGCCATAAGAAAGCAGATAAATAACTCATCATTTCTTTTATGAAATTTTTTTTAAATACAAATTGGACAACGTCTCAATATTTAAGCTTTATACCATTAATTCTGTATAGTACTCGCTTTTGAGGTTTTGCAGCTCGTCTATCACCATTGTCCTGACTTGCTGCTCAGCACATTCAACGCTTGCCTACGGGACGGGGTTTTCCCGGTACGATGGAAGGTGGCGAGGCTCGTGCTGGTCAGCAAGGGGAAGGGAAATCCCGAATCGCCGTCTGCATACCGCCCGTTATGCATGCTAGACACGGCTGGGAAAGTGCTAGAGAAACTCATCAAGGGAAGACTCACTGACGCGATTTGTGCTGCTGGGGACCTTTCTCCTCGGCAGTACGGCTTTAGAGCAGGACGTTCTACCATTGATGCGATTGCAGAGGTAGTGAACGCGGTCCAAAAGGCAGAGGCATATAGTCGCACCAAGCGACGGATCGTCCTGTTGGTGACACTCGACGTCAGGAATGCCTTCAACTCCGCTAGATGGGTGGATATTCTGGACACGCTGGAAAACTCTTTTCAAGTTCCAGAATATCTAATGCGGCTTTTGAGGAACTACCTAAAGGACCGAAGCCTGCTCTACGACACGACACAGGGCCAACGAAGGATGGAAATTACATCGGGTGTTGCCCAGGGATCTATCCTTGGTCCGGACCTGTGGAACGTGTCTTACGACGGGCTACTGAGACTTGAGATGCGCTTGGTCGGCTATGCGGATGATGTTGCGGCTCTGGTCGCCAGACACCCCGTTGAACAAGCGCAACTTAGGCTAGGTATGCTAATGCGCCGAGTAAGGGACTGGACGACTGCTCGCGGGCTCAGTTTAGCACTGGAGAAAACCGAAGTGGTCATCTTGACAAAAAAGAGAATCCCTAGAGTAACGATGATCAGTATTGGAGATATACAGATCGAATCGAAGCCAGCGGTGAAGTACCTGGGGCTACTGATCGACTCGAAGATGAGTTTCTCTGAGCAAATCAGGGCAACGGCTGAGAAGGCTGCTTCGGGAATATCGGCCCTGAGTCGACTTATGGCCAACGTAGGGGGACCCAGCCCATCAAGAAGACGCCTCTTGATGAGTGCTGTAGGGTCAGTGCTACTGTACAGAGCAGAGGTATGGGGCGACGCTCTCAGCAAGGAGGTATACCGAAAACGATTGGCACAGGTACAGAGAAGAGGAGCACTGAGAATTGCATCTTCGTATCCAACAGTCTCCGACTCGGCGGTGAGAGTGATTGCAGGCGTGATACCTGTCGCCCTCCTTGCTAAAGAGTGCCGCGCTATTTACCAGCGCCGAAACGAGGATGCGAGGGAGATGGTTGTCCGCGAGGAGAGACAACGCTCGCTCAACGATTGGCAGCAGTCTTGGAGGAATTGCACGAAGGGAAGGTGGACTGCGCGCCTCATCCCGGATGTGAGACCGTGGCTTAATCGAAGGCATGGTGAGACTGACTTCTATCTGACCCAGCTTTTGAGCGGGCACGGGTGTTTTCAGTCTTACCTGCACAAGATCGGCAAGTCACGGTCTCCCGATTGTCGGTTTTGCCCAGGAGAGGAGGACAATGCCTGTCAAACGGGCCAGGCTGCGAAAAGAACTCTACAGGGAGACGGGAGAGCTCACCCCGGATAGTGTGGTTGCGGTGATGCTCGAATCGGTTGACAAATGGAACCAGGTGGCACATTATGCTCGGGCAGTCCTGAAATATAAAAGGGACTCACAGCAGCCGGAGGCACTGGGGCTGGGGGATCGCTTTTCTGGCAATTCCTCTTCCCCTCTCCCCTCCCGCTAGGAAAGGGACTCCCCAGCTTGAAGGCGCCCCACGGCGTAACAAAACGAGACCTGGCCCGAAGTAATATGTCAAACGGTTCCAGGCTAGGTTCTCAGATTGACAGGGGAGGTGTTTAGTGGGTAGTCCAAAGGTATCCTCCATGGGAGTCCCACACTGCCAGACTCGGCGGGCATAAATGCCTTCACCTCCCTACCACAAAAAAAAAAAAACTCGCTTTTTGTTTTCATTTGATTTAGAAAAAGTTTATAATCGTATTCTAACATTTTATTCTTCGATGTAATTTCTCTTTGATTTTCACATTATTAATTTTGCCCAATTTTCATCATTTATCTCATAGACTTGGATAAAAAAAGGCTAGGATTTTTTTCCATAATACTTGCAAAGACGTTTTTCAAAACTTGTATCATTAGACGTAGCCGGAATATTTCCCTTAAATCCTATCATTCTGTATGTTTACTTCCTTGAAACGATGACACCCTGACTTTGTCTAAATTACCGCTCACACAAAAAACGGCTTTGTGACATCCTTCGCACACGTAGATACAAATAGTGGCCTACATCCTCCAATTAATCATCAACTCCACATTTAGCCGCTTTAGAGCTTTATCTGTGTTGTACCTAGAAAATGCTATAAACATTAGCTAGGATCAGGTGGAAGCACTTCCCCAGTAGTTTATTCAACTTTGCAAGTAAAAGATAAGCAATCAAACGGACAGCATCAGTGGGTTATGCCAATACCTTGGTGAGCATCAAATTATGAGACGCAGTGGTTAGCTTTAAAATGCCTCTTTCCAAATAAGACAAAGACTCTCATGATTTTGCTTCAAAACCGCAACATCTCGAGACTCATCATGAAACAAACTCATGGTATAAACAAGCATATTTAATAAACTGGTCTATTGACAATCACACGGCATAACTACTGGCCAATCCTTGGGAAAAACTGCCACAAAAACCCTCGTTGATAAATATATGCTCTGCACGTGAGAAAAGCCAGAGTTACAGCTACAAATAATGCGGAGCCAACCATAACCATGAGTCCTTATAACACGTCTATTTTTAAGATCGAGTGTCGGCCTTTGTCGTCCTTTCCTCATATGAACTAGAATCTGTGGTAAGCCATCACAAATGTTCTAGGTTGTATTCTTCTACCTTGTAATGAAGCCTATCCATGATCTACCTAGAAGTAGAGGAAGACCTCAAAATTGATGCATTTATCTAGTCCCGACCTTGTGCATTTCTAGGTTTCAGCATAATTTTTGTCTCATTTTTTCGTAACACACCCTTTGCAGCTTTCTTCTGACAGATTCCAGAGCTAAATTTAATAGCAAGAGGGCCAGGCCCTCTCTCTGCTTTAGTCGAATATTTGTGTCAAAGGCATCGTTGACTCGGAAGGTTTTCAATGTGGAAGGTTGCTGGCACCATAGGTAAGACAGACTTATTTAGCTGGGATAAAAAAGCAAAGCACTATTAAGTAAAATACGCTAAGATCAAAATTGTGGTACGCTTGCTTAAAATCAACCAAAATTTGGTGTAAATCTATGTCAAACTACCAGCGTTTCTCAGGCATCTGTCTGACTGTAAACAATAGACTATCGTTAATCTGCCTACTTTAAAGCCACCTTGATACTCGCAAATAATACTATTTTTTCTGTACTATGATCTTTGAAAATATTTTGTACGCTATACAAAGTAGCGGTATGCTTCTATAATTTTCGAACTGTAACTTATCATCTTTTTTTTTGGATAGGGAATAGAATTGATTGGGTCCATTTGTTTGCCATATGATCTAGTTATCAAATATGCTGGTTGATTTTGTGCATGCTTTCTGAATACTACTGCCACTATATATAATAATCTCTACTGTAATTTCATCGATACATCGATGCTTTATTATTCTTTTGGGCTTTAATGGTGGAACAAACTACATCCAGAGTTGGTGAGGACTATCTAAACTCTCTGAGAATATCTATAGGTTCCATTTCCTGTGACCATGTGGAGGATTTCTGAGTTTTTCGAAATATGATACCCATCTTTACTTCATCCTGTTTTCGTCAGCGGTGATGTTTCTGATCGATACTTCTCAATTGGTCTTCTATGATTTTGTTTTAATTATCTTAATCGCTACTCTTCTGAGTTTTTCATAATTATTTCTCTTTCTCCTGATTCACCTATCTAAGTTTTGTTTGCACGTCTGATTCTTTTTTTCTACCCTGCCTGCACGCCTGATTCTTTTACCTACTTATCTTTTCTTTTGCACCGGGTGTGATGTCCAGTTGTCTTTTCTGTCATGGTCCTAAGTGTCGCTTTGACTTCCACCCATAGCTCGTTGCTTGTTGTCAGCGATGTGCTTGCTGGGATGGGGGCTGGCTGGTTGTCGAGGGTTTCCGTGAAATTTTCTGCCACCGATGCCGTTTGGAGCCTTACGATGTCAAATTTTCAGAGAGGGCTGGTTTTCTCCATATATGCCGTTAAAAGACGCCACCAATAGGTTACTTTGATTAAGTAATGATTCGAGTTACAATTGGCTCCTCAGTATGCACGAACGTCAAGAATGCTGGAGACCGCACGTTGTTGGTTATGATCGATCGGTCCAGTTGTCTTTTCTGTCATGGTCCTAAGTGTCGCTTTGACTTCCATCCATAGCTCGTTGCTTGTTGTCAGCGATGTGCCTGCTGGGATGGGAGCTGGCTGGTTGTCGAGGGTTTCCGTGAAATTTTCTGCCACCGATACCGTTTGGAGCCTTACGATGTCAAATTTTCAGAGAGGGCTGGTTTTCTCCATATATGCCGTTAAAAGACGCCACCAATAGGTTACTTTGATTAAGTAATGATTCGAGTTACAATTGGCTCCTCAGTATGCACGGACGTCAAGTATGCTTGAGACCGAACGTTGTTGGTTATGAACATGATCGATCTGGTTTTGTGTGTTGCCGCCCAGTGATACTCAGGGCATTTTATGTATACGTGGATGTGGGAAGAAAGTTGTACGTATGACTAGATCTCTCTTATACGCAAAGTTATTCAGGTGCTGGCTGTTGTCATTTGATGAGGTAGCTCATTGTCAACCATAAGATTAAATTATTTGTGCGTCATTTGTAGGCAATGAATTGAAGTCTTTTCAGTCGATTGTAGAAGGTTTACTTCATTTTTCGTCCTTTTCTTTGGTCAGGGTGTATAGTATATCAGCTTAATTTTGAAGAATTTTAATTTTACATACATTGCACACAATCTTTTATTAATTGCCGCGAGATCAACGTCGTGCTATTTGTACTCCCTATCCACAATAAAGGCTACTCCAAGTTTTTGCTTTGCAGCAAGCACCCCACTTTTCAATCTTGTGAGTGATCTCATATCTTGAATATCGCTCCCAGTCCAATTCGTATTTTCTATCGCCAGCATGTTTTAGTTATATTGATTGGCCTGTTGTGAAAAGTTCTTAATAGCACCAGGGTTGTTCAGAGATCTGATGCTTTAGGATCCAATGCAATATTTCTATTTTCGTTTGCGAGATGAATGCCATAGGTCCAATGCATTTCGATGATTTTTTGCAAGTTTCAAAACAATGTAGGGTTTTCCAGGGATGCTGAGTTAGCCTGTCAACTAATCTCTATGTCGGCGGCATCGTTATTATCTTCGATTGTGTTATCAGGCAAAGAAGACTCGCCTTCAACCTCTTACGTTCTAACGAAGGACGTGTGAGTCGGATTTATTAGAAGAGTTGCCGGTTTCTTTGCAGTTATTGGAACTTTTCGGCAGGGGGAATGCTGGCCGACAGGAACACACTTGGAGGATAGGATTCTTTGGGGAGTTCTGCTCTCACGTACCTGAGGAAATTCCCGCAGGAGGAATGCTGGTTGACAAGAGCACTTTAGGAGGCTAGAATTCTTCCGGAAGCGCCGCTCCCATGGACCCGAGATATGAGAGTGCCGTAAGGTGCCCTCCTAGGATGACAGGTAATGCCTCGGGCTGGGTCTGGACTACATTTTGGTCAACGCACTGGAACTCATCCTTTGGGCTAGCACATATGATGGTTTGGACCTAGTTGCTTTGCACGGTAGCGCAAAGCTAACACTCGTGCGAGAATGATTCAATTCAACAATCATACCATCTCTGTCCCGGTAAAACCTTGGTAGGCCTCGCAGTACGTTCAAAGTTCGCGCCAATGTGCGGGTGGCGTATGTTCGGTATAGATGGACTCCTGATAACCGCCGGTCTGGCTCTGAGCACTTGTTCCCTTAAGGACTTGTGCCAACCCTCGCATGGCCTCCCTGCTCTACAAAGATAATTATAGGACAAAAAGGCAACTACACGCACAAACGAAGATATCTGATCTGAGGAGGGGACACAATAAAACTGAACTAAAAAACCCTGAAAAGAACAAAAAAGCCAAACAAAGAAAGCGAAAATAACAACAACGACGATACTACCGGCAGCTGAAGCCGCAATGTTAACAACACCTTGCGAGTGGTACTAACAGTGACAAAAAATACAATTAATACAATGACAGTAAAGACGAATGAAAAACGGAGATTAACAGTCTTGCCCAGACTAAAATTCCTGCGACGTTCGGGCGGGAAAGCGGGAAACTCTGCAGAATACGTCAGATATTCAAGCGGTGGTGTAAAATATAAAGAACATCAAGAATTTGATCGCTGTGATCGCTATCAAAGCGACTGAAGGAAGCGTTGCACATCCCGAAATAATAACTAACGATCCTGAAGTCCACAAGGAGATTACGGCAGGAAAAGACAGGACCGACCAGACAAATAAAGTGACTTTTGTGACTTCATCGGCAACGTCAAAAATGTGGCGGAAATACTGTATTCGGAAACGAAAGCCAAAAACCTCTTGCATGAACAATGGTCGCAAAGTACAATTGCTGCCCAGTAACATGAAGAAGAAAGGCTACTCCGAAAAGCGGCAGATGTTTAAAAAGTATACTATCTGCATGCGACTCGCCAAAAATCAACAAAGCAGTAAAGATTTTGTTTTTGTGGTAGGGAGGTGAAGGCATTTACGCCCGCCGAGTCTGGCAGTGTGGGACTCCCATAGAGGAAACCTTTGGACTACCCACTAAACACCTCCCCTGTCAATCTGAGAACCTAGCCTGGAACCGTTCGACACATTACTTCGGGCCAGGTCTCGCTTTGTTACGCCGTGGGGCGCCTTCAAGCTGGGGAGTCTCTTTCCTAGCGGGAGGGGAGAGGGGAAGAGGAAATGCCAGACGAGCGATCCCCCAGCCCCAGCACCTCCGGCTGCTGCGAGTCCCTTTTATCCTTTAGGACTGCCCGAGCATAATGCGCCACCTGGTTCCATTTGTCAACCGATTCGAGCATCACCGCAACTATATTATCCGGGGTGAGCTCTCCCGTCTCCCTGTAGAGTTCCCTTCGCAGCCTGGCCCATTTGGTACACGCAAAAAATGTGTGACAGGCATTGTCCTCCTCTCCTGGGCAAAACCGACAATCGGGAGACCGTGACTTACCGATCTTGTGCAGGTAAGACTGAAAACACCCGTGCCTGCTCAAAAGCTGGGTCAGATAGAAGTCAGTCTCACCATGCCTTCGATTTAGCCACAGTCTCACATCCGGGATGAGGCGCACAGTCCACATTCCCTTCGTGCAATTCACCAAAGACTGCTGCCAATCGTTGAGCGAGCGTTGTCTCTCCTTGCGGACAACCATCTCCCTCGCATCCTCGTTTCGGCGCAGGTAAATAGCGCGGCGCTCTCTAGCAAGGAGGGCGACAGGTATCACGCCTGCAATCACTCTCACCGCCGAGTCGGCGACTGTTGGATACGAAGATGCAATTCTCAGTGCTCCTCTTCTCTGTACCTGTGCCAATCGTTTTCGGTATACCTCCTTGCTGAGAGCGTCGCCCCATACCTCTGCTCCGTACAGTAGCACTGACCCTACAGCACTCATCAAGAGGCGTCTTCTGGATGGGCTGGGTCCCCCTACGTTGGCCATAAGTCGACTCAGGGCCGGTATTCCCGAAGCAGCCTTCTCAGCCGTTGCCCTGATTTGCTCCGAGAAAATCATCTTCGAGTCGATCAGTAGCCTCAGGTACTTCACCGCTGGCTTCGATTGGATTTGTATGTCTCCAATACTGATCATCCTTACTCTAGGGATTCTCTTTTTTGTCAAGATGACCACTTCGGTTTTCTCCAGTGCTAAACTGAGCCCGCGAGCAGTCATCCAGTCCCTCACTCGGCGCATTAGCATACCTAGCCTAAGTTGCGCTTGTTCAACGGTGCGTCCGGCGACCAGAGCCGCAACATCATCCACATAGCCGACCAAGCGTGATTCATCTGGCATCTCAAGTCTCAGTAGCCCGTCATAAGACACGTTCCACAGGTCCGGACCAAGGATAGATCCTTGGGCAACACCCGATGTAATTTCCATCCTTCGTTGGCCCTGTGTCGTGTCGTAGAGCAGGCTTCGGTCCTTTAGGTAGTTCCTCAAAAGCCGCATTAGATATTCTGGAACTTGAAAAGAGTTTTCCAGCGTGTCCAGAATATCCACCCATCTAGCGGAGTTGAAGGCATTCCTGACGTCGAGTGTCACCAACAGAACGATCCGTCGCTTGGTGCGACTATATGCCTCTGCCTTTTGGACCGCGTTCACCACCTCTGCAATCGCATCAATGGTAGAACGTCCTGCTCGAAAGCCGTACTGCCGAAGAGATAGGTCCCCAGCAGCACGAATCGCGTCAGTGAGTCTTCCCTTGATGAGTTTCTCTAGCACTTTCCCAGCCGTGTCTAGCATGCATAAC
Organism: Odontomyia ornata; assembly: GCA_963969285.1. Lineage (NCBI taxonomy): Eukaryota > Metazoa > Arthropoda > Insecta > Diptera > Stratiomyidae > Odontomyia > Odontomyia ornata. The sequence goes on from OZ017740.1 coordinate 275,114,255, forward strand.
AGGTGGTATGCAGACGGCGATTCGGGATTTCCCTTCCCCTTGCTGACCAGCACGAGCCTCGCCACCTTCCATCGTACCGGGAAAACCCCGTCCCGTAGGCAAGCGTTGAATGTGCTGAGCAGCAAGTCAGGACAATGGTGATAGACGAGCTGCAAAACCTCAGCTGGAACGCCATCTGGACCTGGAGCCTTCCTCGCTTTCAGGGAGAGGACTGCCTCCTCCAGTTCCAGCTGTGTGAAGAGTGGGCACTTGACTGCTGTTTCACCATGGACAGCATCAACACGGACGGGATGGGCGGGGAAGAGTCCCCGCACTTTCGCGTCCATCTTTTCCGCGTCATGTATACAAGGCTTCCGTAGGGCACCAAGTGACCCCATGACCAGCTTGTAGCCAAGGCCCCACGGATCCCTATTTATATCGTCCACGAGGTCTTGCCAGCATCGGGCCTTGCTCTTGTTAATAAGCCTGCGAAGATATTTCCTGCCGGACCTATATGCTGCTAGCCTAGTGTCTGCCTCCTCCCGTGTTCACGCCCGCTGGGCCTCTCGCCGAAGTTTGTGACACTCGCTTCTTCGTTCGGCGATCTCGTTTGACCACCAGTATACTGGAGGCTTACCGTGTCGGGTTCTCCGACGGGGCATGGAAGACTCGCAAACAGCTATGATGGTACTCATAGTTGAGTTCACCAAGTCCTTGGCTGTAGGCCCTCCACTCCCTGGCGGAGCTCCCAGCAACGGTGCGCCTGCCGTAAGTGCGTCAGCGAACCTCTCAACATCCATCCTCCCAGTCCTCCATCCGAGGATTGAAGTTTGGGCATATGCACGCAGAGTGGCACTGTCGTGAATCTCAACCGCTATATAATGGTGATCACTAGCCGAGTAGTCCTCTAGTACTCGCCAGTTGTGTACTCTAGGTACAAGGGACTCCGAAGCGAGTGTCACATCGGGTATGGTTCCTACGCAACCCCAGCGGCGAAAAGTAGGGGTGTTACCAGTATTTAGGACAAAAAGCGCTGTTCTGGCCGCCATGTCCAAGATTTGCTTTCCCCTTGGGTCGGATTGTGGCATACCCCATTCAATGGCTCTGGCGTTGAAGTCTCCCCCGACCAGCATGTGGCCCTCTGTGTTCGAGACAGCGTCCTCCAGGGCATCGAGTTTGGTTCGAAAAGATCGCATTGCCTCGTTAGGCGTCAGATAAACACTGAAATATGTTATCCCTGAACACCGCACCCACACAAAACCATCCCCGCGTCCATGGCCCTGCACCTGAAGGCGGGCGCTGTCTCGAACCCAGATGGCCGAGGTACCAGATTTGTCAGGGTACCACGCTTGCGAGTCCTTGTTATGATGTTGCTCGCTCAGCAACAGGATGTCAGCTTTCTTATCCCTCGCAAACTGCTCAAGTAGGTCCTGAACGTTTGTGCTTCGGTGCAAATTGATCTGCAGGATACGGATCATTTGAGTATCGATTTGGCTTTAGTTAGGGCCTCCTTGAAAACCCAGCATCTCCCTGTCCCCGGCTCATGTTTGAGGTCACCGGGTGCTAGCTTAGCATCCTTGCAAAGAATGCATTTTGCCTCGTTTGTGCACTCCTTCCTTTTGTGCCCCGTTTCACCACATTTGTAGCACAGAGATCTCCTGTCGGGTCCCCTACAGCCATACGCGGTGTGTCCGTATTCGAGGCATCTGAAGCAGCGGATAGGGATCGCTCTTCTCCGTATCCTGCAGATCACCCAACCTATCTTAATTTTGCCCTTCGCCAGGATTTGCTGGACGTCTTTATCAGCTAGTTCGACAATAGCAATGCGTTGCCCCCTTGTGTTTTTTCACGTGTCAATCTTGCCTTGACTTCACTTAAGCTGGGGAACTCCCTCCTAATGGCATCCTCTACTTCAGCTTTGTCCGTGACGCAGTCGAGGTCCCTGATTTCCAGGGTGGCCATTGGTTCGAGCGAGGCAACGGTTGCCGCATCTCCAAGAACCTTTTGAACCGCGTCACAGAATGCATCTTTGTTTGTGGCCTCTGGCCCGAATTCCACCAGCAGGCCACCGGTCCTGGTTGGTCGAACTGCTTTGATGGCAGTTTTGGTGTCGTCTGGCTTGACCGCTCCTTTGATTTCACGGAGGACATCTGCGTAGGTTCGGCCCTTAGTGGGTTTAATAAGCAGCGCCTCTCGCAAGGGTTTGCACCGGGGTTTGCTTTTTGTTTTCTGCGGTATATCGGGGGGTTCTTTGTTCTTTTTGTGGTTGAGCTCTGTGTCTGTTTCTTCTAGGAGTAGCTTTTTGGCCGCTTTTTTCGCTGCCTTGTTTCACACCACATGAAACTCCTCGCCTGGAGTGTCAACTTCGTTTATGGTCTCGTCCTTCCTCCTTTTCTCACGGTCGCCTTCAATTGGGCTACCAGCCATTCTTTTGCTGCTGCTAGGATCCACTGGTGCCTCGAGGGAGAGCGTGTCTTTTTGGTGCTTTTCGGTTACAAGCCACCTCCGCCTGTAGTGTGTTATGCGGTCAAAAAGCTCCTCTAGTTCAAGAATGCCATTCTTGACACTCTTGCCTATGTTTTTCTGCACTTCGCAGGCAGCCCTCAGTTGTTTGACGATAGTCCCCGCTTTCCGAGTAAGCCGCTCTTCTTTGGCGCGGTCAAGGGCGATTGTGTTATTTGGCGCCACCTCTTGGGAGAGGCCCCCGTTTCCTTGCCCTTTTGCTTCTATCGCTTGGTTCGCGTTTGAAGTGGCGTCGGCCAACGGCAAAACTTCTCCCTCTCCCAGTCTTACACTGGCCTCTGTTCGTATCGCAGCTTGATCCGGATTGTGTACGTCTTGCACTGGACTCTCCGGGGTGCGCATAGTCCTTCTACTGCGCCCAAAGGCCGCAATGATGCCAGGTTGCACAACGCACTCTGCCTTCTTTCGTTCGTTAGTCCGTCTGTGGTCTGTCTCCGATGATTTAACCTGTGATGTTGACTTTGACAGTGTTCCTGGAGTTTGCTGCCTCCCCCCGCAATCGGTGACTTGTTTTATCGATGTTCTTGCCAACAGTGGTTTTTGCCTGAAAGAGTTCTCCGTGCTAGCGTCCTGTTTGCTTGTAGTTATATCTGTTACAGAAGCAAAGTTCACCACTTCTAAAACATTGCAGTCGCTGGATGACGACGGCTGGGAGCCTGCTCGCTCACTACTCACTGCCGCCGGTACTGGGGATCCGACCCCCTGCACCGTAATTTGGTTCCCCTTGTGGACCTGCATGATTTGGTTTTCTGTCTGGGTTTCCGTTCCCATAGCATTTTACCTACTGCCAGGATATATGGATAATTGATGACGCCATATATTTCGTCATGTCACAGTGAAGATCATTGACACTCAGGTATTAGTCCTGAGACTCTCCCTTCACTGCCGACCATTGTCCGCGGCTGCTTATTGGTTATTCGCAGCGAACCTTTCGAGAAAGGTCTTCCCCTATCCGCAACCCTGGGGACGCGTTTGGTTCCCCGGTCTGAGGGCACTATCGATAAATCGATAACCAAAAAGCAGTAAAGATTAGGCTCCTTGAATAGGAAGAGTTTCTAGACCACATAGGACATTATCGGAGGAGCTAGTTAAAGGCCGAAGAAAAGCAGGAGGCTAAAAAAGTGCTGGGGGCTAAGCCTGAAGGGCATGTGCAGTTAGTCCCACCATCAAAAATCAATAAAAGAATGGGATTTAATGGACACAGAATATCAGATAAGGAGTTCTCGATATTGCTGACAAAAGGAGCGTAAAAAGTTGCGAAGGAATTCAAAAAGTGCCAGAATATAAAAATCGCATGCACGCTCAACAAGATAATAGACCTGATGTGAAACAGAAGAGAAAAATTTCTCGACGTGGACAGGATCAAAGCGAGGCTGACACCAAAAACCATAGGAGACGACGCATGGCCATAATTGATTGATTGAATTTCTGAGTACGGGCAAAGTAAGAAAAGGGTGAGTTGTATATAGGCTACAAGAAATAGCAGTGCCTCTTCTATGTGTCAGATGCCTTGGTTATGCTCACACGGCTCAAGTATGCAAAGGACCCGATAGGAAATTGTTTGTTACAAATGCGTTGAAATGGGACATAAAAGAAAAGTGCGTACGAACGAGGCACACTGTATTCTTTACGAGAATACTGATCCAAGACCTGATTTTGGACAGGTCTTAGGATCAGGAAAATTTCGGGTTTTCCAGGAAATCCTAGCCAAGGGAAAATCAGAGCTTCAATGACCCACATCGTTCGATGACCCGGAACCAACACTGCAGTTCAACTGCCCGAATTTTGCTTGAGCAGTTTGTGAGAGACATGAAAGCCAATTTTTCGCTGCTGAGTGAGTAACACTATGACAAAAGTTCGGCATCATGGTATCCTGATAAAACTGGTACTACCACCATCTGGGTTCAAAATAGTGATTTCCAAGTGGAGAACTATGAATGGGAGGATGGTTTGGTGCGGGTTTGGTGCTCAGGGACCTCCTTTTGTTGTGTGTACCTATCGCCGAAACTTTCCAAGCCAAGCTTAATGCTTAATGACGTAATATTTGCACCGTTCTCTCGGCTTTCTACAATTGGATGAAACATTGGAAGGAATGACGTCAAGAGGTTCATCAGGGTGCTCACTGCAAGTGCCGCACTATAGGGAGATTCATAGGGGACGGACGAATAGTCAGCTCAAGACGTGGTGAACTCAACTATGAGCACCATCACGATTGCTTACAACGCTTCTATGCTCCATCAGAAACCCCGGCACAGCAAGCCCCCAGTGTACTGGTGGTCAACTGAAATTGCTGAAAAGCGAAGGGAGTGCCTCAGCATGAGGGTCAAGGAGCATGGAACTGTGACGAGGCATTCAATTGGATGGGAGCATATAAGTTGGCCCGGAAATGCCTTCGAAAATTGATTAACAACAGCAAGGCTTGCTGCTGGCAAGATCTAGTGAGCAATGTGAATAAAGATCCGTGGGGCTTTGGCTACAAGCAAGTTAAGAGGAAGGTTGGCACCCTACGGAATCCTTGCATACATGATGCGGGAAAGATGGATGAGATAGTACGGGCACTCTTCCCCGCCCATCCTTTCCGTGTTGACAGTGTCCATGGTGAAACTGCAGTTGAGTGTCCACTCTTCAATCAGCCGGGACTAGAAGAGGTAGTCCTTTTACTGAGAGTGAGGAAAGCTCACGGGCCAGAGGGTGTTCCAGCTGATGTGTTACAGCTTGTCCATCACCATAGTTCTGATTTACTGTTCAGTATATTCAACGCTTGCATACGGGACGGGATTCTCCCGGTACGATGGAAGGTGGCGAGGCTTGTGCTGATCAGCAAGGGGAAGGGAAATCGTGGATCACCGTCTGCATACCGCCCGTCATGCATGCTAAACACTGCTGGGAAAGTGCTCGACAAACTCATTAAGGGAAGACTGACTGACGTGATGTGTTCTGCTGTGAACCTATCTCCTCGGCAGTATGGCTTTAGAGAAGGACATTCTACCATTGATGCGATTGCAGAGGTAGTGAGCGCGGTCCATAAAGCTGAGGAATATAGCCGCACCAAGTGGCAAATCAGCCTGTTGGTGACACTTGACGCCAGGAACCCTTTCAACTCCACTGGATGGGTGGGTATTCCGGAAACGCTGAAAAACCCGTTCAAGTTCCAGAATATCTATGGCGGCTTTTGAGGCACTACTTGAAACACCTGCTCTATGATATAACACAGAGTCAACGAAGGATGGAAGTTACATCGGGTGTTGCGCAGGGATCTATCCTTGGTATAGAGCTATGCAACCTGTCTTACGATGGGCTGCTGAGACTAGAGATGCCAGATTGGTTGTGCTTGATTGGCTATGTGGATGATGTTGCGGCTCTGGTTGCCAGACGCAGAGTCGAGCAAGCGCAATTTAGGCTCAGTACTCTAATGCGTCGAGTGAGTGACTGAATGACTGCTCAAGAGCTCAGTTTGGCACTGGAGAAAACCGTAATGGTCATTTTGACAAAAAAAGAATCCTTAGAGAAACGATAATCAGTATTGAAGATGTACTAATCGAATCAAAGCCAGCGTTGAAGTACCTGGGGCTACTGATAGACTCAAAGATGAGTTTCTTTGAGCAAATTAGGGCAACGGCTGAGAAGGTTGCTTCAGGAGCATCGCCTCTAGGTCAACTTATGGCCGAAGCAGGGGGACCCAGCCTATCTAGAAGACGGCTCTTGATGAGTGCTGTAGGATTAGTGCTACTGCACGGAACAGAAGCATGGGGTGATGTTTTAAGTAAGGAGGTATACCGAAAACGAGGAGCACTGAGAATTGCATCTTCATATCCGACAGTCTCTAATTCCTCGGTGAGAGTCATTGCAGGCAAGATACCTGTTTCCCTAATTGCAAGAGAATGCCGCGCTACCTACCTACCTCGAAACCAGGACGTGAGGGAGATGGTTGTCCGCGAGGAGAGATAGCACTCACTCCACGATTGGCAGCAGTCTTACGTGAATTCCATGAAGGGAAGGTGAACTGCGCGCCTCAACTCGAATGTGAGACCATGGCTCAATCAGAGGTATGGTGAGACTTACGTCTAGCTGACCAAGCGTTTGAGTGGGCATGGGTGTTTTCACTTTTATCTGCACAATATTGATCAGCCATGGTCCCCCGATTGTCGGTTTTGCCTAGTAAAGGAAGACAATGCGTGCCACACATTTTTTGCGTGCACAAAATGGAGCAAGCTACGTACGGACCTCTACAAGGTGACGGAAGAGCTCGGTTCGGTTGACAAATGGAACCTGGTGGCACGTTATGCTCAAGCAGTCCTAAAAGATAAAAGGGATTCACAGCAGCCTGGGGCTGGGGGCCTTCTTGTCAAGCAAATCCTTTTCTCTCTCCTCTCCTACTGGAAATGGGATCCCCTAGCTTGGAGGCACCCCATGGCGAAGCAAAACGAGACCTGGCCCGAAGTAATTTGTCAGACGGTCCCAGGCTGGGTTCCCTGGTTAACAAGGGAGGGGGTTATTGAGTAGTCCAGTCACCTTCTTGCGAGCATAGGAATCTCACAGCTTGTGTGTACATGACATTCACCGCTCCACCACAAAAAAGGACACCGTACTTTCACTTTCAATACTTTTCAATTCACTGTTACTTTGCAATTTTGATATTTACTTTTAGTTTTAAACTTCACAAGCTCTTATTTCAAGTACTTTTCCATCCTTTTTTAGATATTCGCACAATTACTACTGAACTACTGACTACTCTAACATTTTGCAAGACCCTTTATATACATGATAAATGTTTACATCATTCATGGCTTTTCTTCACATGCCAATTCCAGCCCGCACAAAATAAATTCGCGAATATGATACCCTATTTAATTACTCTTGAGATTGTTTAGAGTTTTGGTCCTGAAATTAATCGAATCCTATTGTTTACGTTTAGGGACGGAAGAATTGTCGCTTTTCTTGGTAATATCACAATTCGACGAATTATGAATTGTGTTTATTTGATTCCAATAATAGAGTCTTTCATATGGAATTGCTTTGAATTCCAACGGGCTATTTCCGGTGGTTGGCATTTCTCGAATCTCGAAAAGTCATGAGTTTAATTTGATAAGAGTTCCAAGAAATATGTATTGATTGATTTATTATTGTTTTAATAGTTCTTGGTATCGATTTCAGTTTATATGTTATTAAAATTTTGCTGAAGATAGTTATTTGGGTTTAGTGATTTATTGATACGAGACCATTTGGCAACGACAACTAGTAAGTATGATGAAATCGCAGTTGAAGGTGAGTGTGGAGTGTTCAAAGGTTCTTTAGACTTGCATATATGATTCCTGAAGGGACAAGTAGTCCATAAAAGTTGCTCGACGACATTCACTTCGTTTGATGGTCTATTCGCTTCTGCAATTCCTTTTTCTAGATTTTTTTCATATCATTCCTTATTTTGTCCTTTACTTTTTGATCCATCCACTTTATTCCTGCTTCTATTTCTGCCATAGTGTTTTATAATGATGGTTTTTTACGTTTTGTATACTTGAGGCCTAATACAGCAATTTCGACTCATCTTGAGATAATTTAATGTTGGCTTTATTTACTACAAAATTAGGCAACATTTTCATGCTAGGCTTTTAGGCTATACAAACTTCTTTGTTCCATTGCTAAGCAGGAACAGTTTCAGAAAACGAAATCAAAGAGGGTCATGAGATTGCCTTTGATAACTTGGAAGTAAGCAAAGAGTAAATCGATTGATTAAATAGGACACCGTGGAATCAATAGAAATAAAAAAAATTACCTATAAATGTTAGACTTGATGAGGATAAAGGTAATGATACCTCAAAATTAATAAATATCGTTTGTAATGAATAAACTGTTACAGTGTGAATAGTTGAAGAATACTGCAAGTGGCAGTCGAAATAAAATCTAAGTCGTTAAAAGGAAACATTTTATATATATACCTAAAAAAATTTTTTCGGGATTTTAAAATTGTAATTTCCTCTTCCAAAGACTAAGTGTTTCATTCAATCAAAAGTTACTATATGTTGCGATAGGTGTTTACCATTGCAAATTTCTCCCTTTAACAGTATCTTTGAATTTTTTCTCAGTTTTTATTATGTATGCTTAGAATAACCCTTATATCTTTAATTTACAATGTTTCAGTGTTAAAACTCTCAGCGTGAATAATTCTCAACATAAAACCTCTACAAAATACGGACGCGCAAACTTTTAAACAATAAAAATTTCAAGGTTGCCATTCAGTTAAATTTACTCCTTTTTTAAGTAACCAAAAAGGTGCGCAATTATACCATAAAAAATTCAAACACACTCGTATACACAACAAAGCATTAAGAGTTGTTAAATGTGTGGCTTCTCAAGAAATTTCTACTTATCTCATGCTTTCTTCAATATTGTTTAGGGAGAGACGGTATCAGATTGAGCATAACATAACATCATTGAAAAGGGTTCCAAACGGCTTTGGAAGAACTTTGAATATGTGGTAGGGTAGTTTGGTGGAAGTTTAACTCGAAATGTGCGTAATGAAACTTCTAAAAAATTTGTATATACACGTCCCACTTTTCCAATTGTTGTCGCGAAAAGGAATGGGGCAACGAGTAGGAAGTTAGAACTTGAACATACGTGAGATGCATGTAATTTGAATGCTACATATGTAAATTTTGAAGGAGTCTTCGTATCAGATGGGAGGGAAAACATTATGTTTTGAAGTTGTCACTTTGAACACTTACAGAACATTTACAGTAAAAACTTTGAATTAGTTACATAAATATATCAGTTAAGCTTTATAATGAGAGGGCGGTGTTAGTTGTAAGGGTGGAAACATAGAGTTAAGAGTTAGATAATACAAGGTTTTATTTAAGGAAAAACAAATCAACTTTTAAATGCGAAAACCAACTTTCAAATGCTCCAAAAGCTGTGCAGTAAATTCAAGGGAGCATTTTAGTAATTTTAATTAATAATATGTTACCAGTTATTTTTATTTTCCATTACGAAGAAAACGATTTATCTTTTACATTTTTTCATAAAAATATAATAAAAGAGTTTATTTGATAAATTCATTTGCCGTTTATTCGCATGCCTATGAGAACATGAAAAAATATGACATTAATTATCAAACAGCCCAATAATCTATGGTCAAACAGCTTCAACAACAGAGGCAATGCCTTCGTCCAACAAATGGTTCCAGACATGGCAAAATATCAACATTTGTCTTTCTTAATCTGTAAGACGTTTGTCGTCAACATTCGTGGACGAGATATTCCCGTATCCATTGACCGACTCAAACCAGCCTACGTTTGGAATGATGAAACCGCAGACAGAAGTAAAGAGAACAACCGGACGGTGAAATTCCAACGAGTGGTACTTTAGCCTTCTGAAACAGTAACGGAACTAAATCTAGAAGCTAGAAATTATTAGCCACAGAAGAGAATCACGAAATCAGGAAGATGTGTCCGTTTTTCAGAACGAATGCAAGCTGTAATCAATTACCTTGGTATCCCACGCATCTGCCTCAGTTAGAAGTTTGCCAGGAAGTTTGAGTGTTTTGCTGTAGGCTTTTTCTGCCGATATTGCTTCTAAGTCATCCTGTTGTGAGCGCACTAATGCGCTATCTCATGTCGTCACCGGCCAAACGCAAACTATACTAAAAAGTATGAGTAGCGAAGAAGAAAGAAAATACAGTAGCTCATGAGCAAGCCAGGTGAATGCTCCAGAGAGGAGAATGGCGAAGGAGAAGAAGAAGAAGGAAAAACAGCAGCTCACTAGCGAGCCAGGAAAGGCACTAGAGAGGAGAATTAACTCAAAAGCTCTCCTCACTCTGCTGCAAGTCTGTTTCTTCTAGAAGAATATCATTTGTTGGCTCTCTCAATTTACATATAGACGAGGCAAGCCGAGAAGGACGTACTTCCATAGAATGTGAACTCACGTGTTCGCATATTTGGCGAAATTCGGAACAAAAGCTCACTCTGCGGGCAGTTCAGTTTTTGCGTTCAAGTCTACTAGGGAGCGTGCTGCTACCGAATCTTTAATTTTAACTTACGAGTAAATACGTGACATCCACGACTTAAGTTTTAAACGGGTTGTTATTTGGTGATCAACTAGATGGTGAGGGGTGAAGTGTTGACTTGATCCGTGAACCTCAATCGGCCTTTTATCGTTCCACGGCGTGTGGCTATCCCGATCCACAGGCTCGTCTTCTTGGTTCCCTCTGCAGCTAACGTTCACATGGAAAGTGCGACAAGTCCCACCAACTTCAAAGAATACCAAGCCAAAGTGAAAATCGTTTCAGTAAATAACTATCGTTATAAGTATTCAAAGAAGACAAATAAACTTAAACAATGTGTAAATGTACAACGGAGCTATCAAATAAATAAAATTAAATACTTAAAATAAACTCTCATCTTTATTAATCTAGTTGGAAATGGACAACAGTAGCAGATAAGTGTCATGTAGTGGGATCTCTACCCGGGAGCCATGATGGTGTGTATAGGACACACATCAAATCGAGCTTCCAGTTCTCACCAGTGTACATAGGGTGTACAGGTTGTGTAACAATCCTTCCAAGCTGCACAAATATTCAGCACTACTAACGGAGGTATATCTATCCATCCAAGATTGTTGAAGCTCTTAATAGTGGCTTTAAGTTGTCTAAGAAACGGGTCGACTATTCCATTTGCAGCCGGCTAATATACTGTTGTTTTGAAATGAGTCGTACCAGGCCGGATATACAATTTTCTGAACAACTGTGACTCAAATTGCCTACCATAATCAGTCGTTATTTGCAATGATACACCGGATCAAGCAACTAAGTTGACGATGAAGGTACGAGTGACAGTTAAAGTTTCTTGGCCTGGAATTAGAATAGCTTCTTGCCAGCGTGAAAAACGATCAAGACATGTTAATATATTTATATAGCCTTGAAAGTTTGGCATGACTACGATATCAGTGCGTACATGCTCAAATTGCTCTGATGGCGGTGTAAAAGTTTCTGGTTTTGTGGAGGCATGCTTGTTGACATTTGATACAGTTTCCCGTACAGGTATAAAGGTATGTGCAGTTGAAGTGTGACATCATAGACTAGGTAAATATCCATCCCTGGAATTTTTAATAATTGCATATGTAATCCTGATGTCGTATCTTCTTCGTCTGCTTTATGAGCTTCTGCCATTTTGTAAGGTCTAACGCTCGCTCCGCTTATCCAACATATGAAAAAGCATCTGCTACACTGTAGCGACTACAGAATTGTCCTCTCCAGATATATGAAAAATATTGGAAAAAATTGACCAATCAATTTTAAATAGTGGAATTATCGTGCAGTGCAGTTGCTATTCTTGTTCACAAAAGCAAATGCCAAGGGTTTAATAGCCGGTGTAGATGGTGAAATCTCTGCCTTCAATCATATAGCGGAGATACTTAAATGCCTCATATATAACTAAGAGTTCACAATCATACACAGCGTATTTTCGCTTAGCCAAACTGAGTTTCCTCGAGAAGGACGTCAGTGGTTGATAGGTTTCATCACAAACTGTTGAAGAACAGTTCCAATAGTGGATTCCAATGCATCGCAAAATATAGCCAATGGAGCACTGATTGGAGGATGAAATCGCAATGTTGCATTAGCTAAGTTATTTTTGGTGACTTCAAATGCAGCTTTTCCTTCTCTGGTCCATTGTACTGCAGTTTTTCCTTTAGCGTTGCCTTGAAGAAGATTGCTTATTGACGCCTGGCTCTCTGCAGCATTGGATATGAATCGTTTGTGGAAATTAATCATACCCAAAAACTGTCGAAGTAATTTTAGAGTGTCAGGCCGTGTGAATTCATGGATGGTTTCAACGTTTTGAGGTGCAGTCTAAGTATCATTGCTGTTTACGAGGTGTCCTAGAAACTTTATGCTTTCCTGGCTAAAATTGCATTCAGCAGCATTAATTACAACTCCATATTCCTGTACGTGTTGAAAAAAAATCTCCAGGTGGCTCAGACGATGACGCAATTATTATGTCGTCAATATATGCATAGTGGAAATTGAAACCTCAAAGAACCTCGTCTATGTACCTTTGAAATGTTTGTGCAGCGTTACGAAGTCGTGAATATGGCTCACTGGGTAACGATCGGATATCATCCTTGCGATAAGTCCACGGTAGTCTCCACATGATCTCCACTCTTCTCCGTTCTTTCGCACCATACATCTTCAACAGCGCATCGAATTATTTGCGGGCTGCTTAAAATTTCTCTGGTTCAAGACGCCTGGGTTGATACGAAGCTGGCGGGCTTGGTATTGCGTTGATGAATTGTCAATCTTCTGCTTCACTATGGCTAATCCATCAGGGCGGGTGATGTTTGGATACTTGGCAAGGAGGTTATGATACGGGGTTTATCCATTGATGGCCTTCACTGTTATTACTTTGCTGGAGTCTCTTTGTCCTGCCACGCTGATTTGTATTGTTGCTGCTGATTCCTCGCAGCCACAAGTAGATTGTAGTTTGCGACAAAATCAACTCCAAGAACATGTTTGGAGACATCAGCCACGACGAATGTCCATTTGAAATCAATACGTATTAGACCAAGATTAGATGACATTGTAACTGTTCCATACGTTGCAATTTTAGTTCCATTAGCCACAAAAAGTTCGTAATTAGACTTTTCTCGTAGCTCATGAATATAGAAAAACACACTAATTTTCACAGTTTGTATACTTGGAGCTTTGTTTTCCTGTGTATGCAGCTGGTCTTTAAGATCGTCAATATTGAAAAAAATACTTTATTTGCGAGCTGCATTCATTTTTCATTGCCCGTTTTCATTATTTTGGCGCCTAAATTCACAAATTCGCTAATATATTCGATACTGTATTCGCCAAGTGTGATATTTTGTGTATTTGGGATATTTTTCCTGGACTGCGTCATGAGCTTTGTTTTATTTTCGTTGATTTGTAGCCCTACTAGTTTTGCATCGCTGTCGAGTTTCAGGAAGAGTTTTTTGGCAGTTATTAGTGACCATGACAGAATGTTGATGTCGTCCGCATGGGCCACTACCTGGCTCAACTTTTATATCGCGTATCGACAGGTAGCTTCCGTATGACGTACTCCAGAGCCAAATTGAATAGCAATGGATTCAGCCCGTCTCTCTGCTTTAGTCCGATATTTGTGTCAAAGGCATCGGTGAGTTGGTTATTGATGCAGACTTGGGAGGTTGCCGATGTCATTGCCATTTTGTTAAGATGGACTAATTTGGCTGGGATGCCAAAACCAAGCATTATTTGGTACAGTACGCTACGATCAATACTATCGTGTGCTTGCTTAAAGCCAACGAACATTTGGTGTACGTCTATGTTGAACTCCCAGCATTTTTCAAGTACCTGCTTGACTGTGAATAGTTGGTCTGTTGCTGATCTACCTGCCCTTAAACCACCTTGATACTCCCCAATAATACTGTTGGCGTATGATCCGATTTTATTTTCTAAGATTTTAGAAAATATTTTGTACGTCGTAAAAATAGTGATATGCCTCTATAATTTTCGCACTGTAGCTTGTCACCTTTTTTGTGGATAGGGAAGATAATTGATTGGCTTCACTCATTTTGCATATGTTCTTGTTGCCAAATGTACTGGATGACTTTGTGAATAGCCTGATGAACACTACTGTCACCATATTTGATGAGCTCCACTGGAATCTCGTCGATGCCCGGCACTTTATTATCCTTTTGGGCTTTGATGATGGAACAAACTTCATCCAGAGTTGGTGGGGCCAATAGAAGCTCTCCGCAGACATCTATAAGCTCCGATGTTCTGTAGCTGTGTGGAAGATTAAGGAGGTTCTTGAAATATGATGCCCATCTCTCCTTAATCTTGATTACAACAGCAGTAATATTGCCGCTGTCATCACGACAGAGCGTGGTTTTGGGCTGATAACCACGTTTTAGGCTTTTCACTACTTTGTATGCTTGTCTTGTGTTATGACTCGGCAAATCTGCATCTAAACTTCTCAGTTGGTCGTCATAGTATTTTCTTTTCTTAATCCTACTTATCTTATTCGCTACTCTTCTGAGATTTTCATAGTGTTCTTTCTTCGTCCTAATTTTCCTACCTACGTATTCTTTGTACGCCTGATTCTTTTTATCTAACGCATTCTAGCACTCAACATCGAACCAATCATTCCTCTTGCGCCAGGTTTGATGTCCAATTGTCAGTTCTGCCACAGTTCTGATAGCCGCTTTCTCTTCCATCCAGAGCTCGTTTCTCGTCTTTAACAATGCGTCTGATTAGATGGGAGCCAGCTGGTTGTCGAGGGTCTCCGAGAAATTTTCGGCCACAGACGCCGTTTGGAGACTTTCAATGTCAAATTTTTGTAGCGGGCTGGTCTTCGCTGAATATGCCTTTGACATACGACATCGATAGTTTAATTTGATCAAGTAATGATCTGAGTTACAATTGGCTCCTGGGTATGTACGGACGTCAAGTATGCTCGAGGCCCAACGTTGTTGGATCAGAACATGATCCATCTAGTTTTGTGTATTGCCATCCGCTAATACCCAGGTCATTTTATGAATGCGACGATGTGGGAAGCAAGTCAAACGTATGACTAGATTCCTGCTACATGCAAAGGGCTTTCCATTAGGGACATACAAATTTTGTATATTTATATGAACGTATCTTTCAAATTTTTTGACAAATTGTCAATGTGAAAACGTTAGTTCAAGTCAACATTTTTATCACCAAAAAATTCACAAACCCGCAATGTTTCAGAATTTTAAAAAGTTACTGCTGAAATTCTGGATCAGTGGTCGCAACTTTAAAAGTGCTTACTCCAATTTTCGGCCGTAATAATTGTCCCGCCCGATAGGCTAAGCATATTTTAGTGGATAGGTTACCGTCCAAATTTTAATATTGGATGTTCTGGTGCCAAAAAGACGCTGTAACGCTCGGAGGGAAAATCGCAAACGTAAGCGCATCAATTCAAAATGAGCCAAATGAGTCGATTATTCGTCGTTTCCAAGAATTGGCCATCACTCAAACGATATTGTGGCGTATTTCGCGAAAAGATTTTAGTCTACATCGTTACAAGATCAAATTGACTCAAGACTTAAAGCCGCTTGACCATTCGAAAAGCCGAAACTTCTCCAATTGTTCTCGGGCAAAGCTTAAAAGAAATGAAGAATTCCATCGAAAAATCATCTTCAGCGATGAAGCTCATTTCTGGCTCAATAACTTTGTTAACAAGCAAAATATGCATAATTGATCAGCAACAAACTCACATGTGCTTTTTGAGATACGGCTACATCCGCATAAATTTTTATACCGGAGGTGAGATTCGGTCGTATATTTTCGTGGATGAAAACGAGCGTCGTGTTACCGTCAATCGAGAGTGCTATCGTGTTATTTTTTTGTTTTCCTGTGGGAGAGAGGTGAATGCCCATTTACGCACGGAGTGTGGGACTCCCACGTTTGCAAAAAGGTGACCGGACCACCCACTAAACACCTCCCATGTCAACCTGGGAACCTAGCCTGGAACCGGTTGACACATTACTTCGGGCCAGGTCTCGTATTGTTGCGCTGTGAGGCGCTAGACACGTGATCCCCTAACCCTAATGCCCCCGGCTGCTGTGAGTCCCTTTCATCTTTCAGGACTGCCCGAACATAATGTACCACCTGGTTCCATTTGTCAACCGACTCGAGCATCACCGCGACTATATTATCTGGGGCCTGTCCCATTTTATGCACGAAAAATGTGTGGCAGGACTGACAGCCGGGGGACCGTGACTTACCAATCTTGTGCAGGTAACATCAACAATATGTGGTTTCAACAAGACGATGCCACTAATCACACACCACGCCTCACAATCGATTTATTGAAAGGCAAATTTGGTGGGCGTACTATTTCAAGAAATGGTCCTGTCGAATGGCTACCTAGTTCATGTGATCTGATACCATTGGATTTCTTTTTCTGGGGTTATATCAAATCACTGGCCAATGGCAATAAGCCAGCAACTTTAGACGAGCTCAAAGGCTATATTCAATGCGAAATGTGTGCCAGAGTGGTGGAAAGTCGGGTCCAAAGAATCAGCCTCTATAAACGGGCTGGTAGTGGCTATATGACCAAAATCAGTAGCACATACTAAGACATCACGTCTTTAGCCGATGAGAGGTCAGTATAGATTTCCTTCGGAAAATATCGAGTGTACGGACGAACGAAGTAAAAAATCATTACAAATGTTGAATATATTTTCATGGAAATGTTTGAAATGGCGTATATTGAAAGCATTTATGTAACAGAAACTTTTCTTTAAACAGTATTTGACTTTCAATGTAGCAGCAAATCAGATAATTGACTGCTTTTAAAAATAAAGTTACTTACGAGAAATTCGCCTTTCCGGCTGATGGTGCCCGGGGGGTTTTTAGCTTGTAAATTTTTGTTGTGCGATTTTTAGGTCTTAGTAAAAAAATTTTTCACAAAGACCTACTAGTTTCACGACCTGTCTGTCCGTGCGTCATAGCTAGTTTTCTCAGAAACTATAGAAGCTAGAATGCTCAAACTTTATGAAAAGGTCAGAAGTGATGGTCTCTCAAAAGTTAAGGCCTTACCAAGAATTTAAAAAAATTTAAGGGGAGTCACCCCTAATAACGAATGAACCCTTACAATTTTTTTAACTAAAGGTAGTCAAGTGAGGTATCAAATGAAAGGTCTTGATTAGAACCTTTAGAATCTGAAATAAAAAAATCTTTTTATGAATTAGGGGGTCCATGGGAAGATAAAATGTACCAAAAATTTGTGTCACTTGCTCTGTAGGGGATTAAGTAAATAAATTATGTTCCAGATCTCGGGGATCATTATGGGCTGAAGCAAAGTTCTCTCCAAAGAGCTTTTAAACTAGATTACGGAATTTCAGTCATTGCGCTAAGTTCCATGAGTAAGTTGCCATACCGGAAAGTCATAAAATTGGAGCAATTATAGTTTCAACTTTATCTAGTTTTAAAGCATATCATATTTGACTCTACCTTCTGTTGGCCTCACTAGCAATTCATGCCTTTCTAGTCAACGCATTGGCTTATTACTTATTCTTTTGGCCGTATTGATCACTTTTTCAGCTTTCTTCCCTGAAGAACATTATCTTCCTGCCCTTGAGGGAGGAAAAGCTTTTTCACCATATTTTTGGCTCCCTTAGTTGTGGCTTTATAGAGCCTTACTCTAGCTTAACTTTTTGATTGAGAGCTTTTTTCTTCCTCCTTTTTTCTTGATCTCCATCCAATCGATGGCTATTTTTTGCGTGATATTTTAGTTGTTGGCGCTTTGCTAGACGGTTTAATTTTAGGCCCTCCTTCAACTCACAATTAATTCTCTTTCGCACTTCAAAGGTGGCTTTTGTCTTCTTGTAGTGAAATAGGTAAGTAAAGATGTCCATAAGGAACTGCAGTGATGGTCTGCTGCCTCGGAAAAAGAGGATAGTGAGATCCTCCGAGATTTGGCCTTGTCTAGGGACGCGTGAATGCACTGACAGGCTTTTCTTTTCCTCACCGCAAGACCCACTACAAACAAAATTTTTTCGCATCCAGGAATTTCGAAAAAAATGTTCAAATAGATATCGACCAAAGTCAAGAACGAGGTAACCTACTAAGGCTCAAGAGAATTCGAGCTTAGAGAAAACGGACGGCCCTAAAGAGACTTCGTCGTTACCGATTATACTTATGGCCCACAAATAAGTGTGGGGCATACAGGTGGAAACGATGCCCCTCGCACCCTCCCAACTTGATCAAGAGCCAAATGTAGATGTGGCCATATATTTCCTATTTGACTGAAAAACTCATACAAAGATAATTTGCATTAATTTTTTCATCAAATGAGAAATATAAAAGTTACCAATTTATGTTATAGTATTATGCGATGGAATCACATAACACTGCCATAAAAGGGCACGTGAGCGAAAGTCCACTCTACCCGGGCAAGAGCCCTTAAAACATAACAAAAGGGGAGAGCTCAGTGGTGGGGCCAGCCATCGTTGTGGGTCCCATACCCAGTCAGGTGTTACGAAAAGAAAAGACCCATATTTAAATTTAATTCCATAACATTTTTATTTCTTGACATTCCGACTTCAGTGTGATACTTTCTAAAGTCATACGTATACTATATATGTATTTATTTTTGATAAAGTATTTCCAACTCAATTCACGGAAGTCAAATTAATCGTGAATGAATCAACTCCCTGTATGTTTATTAATTATGTATCTCTGAATACAATATTTCTTTCTTGAATCTATAAATAAACGGTGTACTCACCAACATTCTCCAGGCGCCTGCTGGTGATGTTGTGAGGTCTGAAACCTTAATTGAAATAGGGGGAAAATGCCAAATCACAAATTTTGCACTGTATATAAATTATCTTCCTTATCAAATAAGATGTCGAGACAAACGGCTTTAGGTCAACTACATCAACAAGTTGTTCAGTCATCCCTACTTTTCGAATAAAGCTCATATCAAACGCATAAACCTCGCTCTATCAATTAATGTTTTTTCTCATCCTTATATTTGGCTATCTGGAAACATCATCTCATTTCCTTTGAGCCAATTATTTCTGGTAAACACGCTCACATCCAATATTGATTCGAAAAATAGACAGTATCCCATTCATTTGGATATTATGGTATCAACTTCTCAATCCCATCCAGTATTTCCACGTCTTCGACTGCGTGTGACTTCACTACGCACTACTTAATTTGCGACAAAACGCCGTCGGACCCGTGCTCCGGCAATTGATATATTTGGGCTACCAGTGCTTATTTTTAGTTAATCACTATATGATAACGTTCGATGAAGTAAGAAATTATGCCTCAATAATATTCATAATTGAGAATTTCAGTCCTTTCATGGCAACATCAATTCGCCGTTGACGTGTTTGTGTGAGTAAACAAGTTGCACATTTAGCGTATTGTTCCACAATTGCTATAGGAAAACTTCATATAGAACCTTCGCATGCACGCATTAGTGTGCGCCAAATACCAAAAACGGGGCTCCTACTCTATCCACTGGAACTTGCTAGGTGAAAGCACCCCGCGAAAAATCGTCCAGTGTGCACTTAATCCACAAATTGGCTGATAAACTTCATGATCAAGTTTGTCGGATAGCTTTTGGAATCGATTTTTACCGTGGAAATTATGTTTTTGTCAACTTAGGGGGCATCAAAACAAGAAAAATTGTGCGACACACGACGAGTCAAAATCACACTCTGCGTTGTAACAACGTCCGTGCTGGTGCACAGTCCCGAGCAGACTCACTCATCCGTTTCTTGACAACTCAAATATGCTAATGCGCTAACCGTTCCTTTTCACACAAGTTTCGCACCAGATCCCTACTTGATTGGCGTGGCGGTCACATCAAAAACTTAAAATTGCTTCAATAAATGCAGCTTACAAGAAATCACGGCCGTCAAACTCGAAAATCAACACAATCAGCGAAACAAACGAAGATGTTGAAGCGGCGATCCGTCCGTCCCTGAGCGGACTCTGCCTTACGTGGCGGCCTCGGGCAATTCTCGAAATCCTTCATGCACAAATTTGACAATGCCTCAGTAGGAGCACTCAAAAAGCAATGATCGAATAAATACCTTTAATAATCACGGAAATAATATCAATTTGCCAAACTGGTTGCGTGACAAGTTCGATTACGCTCTTTTCTTGGGCATTGTGACGTGTTGCCGTGAAGATTTGAAAACCGACTCCTCATCATTTAATTGTCGCATCGGTAAATCTCAAACCGCTGCTAGCTCAGCTAAGTGAGATGGCATTCGCCAATGCAATACAATGATGTGATGCACTAAATCAGTGATCCCATGTCGAAATTTTAGTTTGCAAATTTGAATTTGAGAATTAACAGAAGTAACAAATGAAAAATTTTTAAATAATAATAAAAATCTATAATTTAAAGGAAACGTTTAAATTTAATATAGAAGAAAATAATATAAAATTCAAATTTAATACCAATAATAAAAAAATAGTTTATGAATGGAAGTAATGGAATTTATTTTCCAAATCTGCAATTAAAATTTTGGATAAGAGCTTTGAAGATTTTTGAGCAGTTTGTGTTGGTGACTGCTCGATTATTACATTCTACAGAACTATCCCTGCTTTCTCAATAGGCCATTCTTCCTCGGAATCATTGTAGGTGGTTGAATATCCGAAGCCAACCACAGAAGATAGATCCTTGGCCGTTAGGTCCATCACGTTAGACACTTTGATGAATATGGGGGTAGCGTAAGACAATAGCATATATTGGGCGCATCATCTGTATGCTGATAGATGAAGTCTTTTGTGCTGATAGCTCATTGATTGATAAATCCAGGAAAAAATAATATTTTGAATCAGATCAAACTTAAATATGATTACTACCTGAATGTTACATTTAATACGTGACAGTATAAATGCTTGGCACAAGTACAGAGAAGAGAAGTGCTGAGGATTGCATCTTCATATCTGTTGGTCTCTGATTTGTCAATGCTAGTCATCCCAGGCATGATACTTATCGCGCTCCTTGTTAGAGAGTACCGTACCATCTACCGAAGGAAAGACACAAGGGAAACAGTAGCCTGCAAGGGGAGACAATTCTCACTCAATGATTGTCAGCAGTCCCGAGTGAACAGCACGAAGTGAAGATGAACTAGGCACCCGATTCCTGATTAAAGACCTTGGCTCAATCAAATGGATGGTGGGACTAACTTCTATTTGACTCAGCTCTCGAATAGGTATGGGTATTATCAGGCTTGTCTACACAAGATTGGTAAGTTGCAGTCCTCCCGACGATAGGCTTTGCGCAGGAGAGGAAGAAGACGGTTACCACATATTTTTCATTTATTTACACCCATACTCATTCGGGAGCTGGGTCAAATTGAAGTCAGGCTTAGTTAAATCCATGGTGAGACTGACTTCAAGCCTAATGGGGAGATCTTGCATCGGTTGATAAATGGAACCATATAGCACATTACGCTCAGGGAGCGTAAAAGATAAAAACGACTTACAGCAGCCGAAGACATCAGGGTCAGGGAATCACTTTTCTAGTAATCCTTCTTCCTTCTCCTCCCCTTTCACTAGAAGATGAATCCACCAACTTGAAGGTACCCCACGGAGTAGCAAAACAAGGCTTAGCCTAAAGTAAAGTGTCAAACCGTTACAGTCTAGATTCTTAGGCTACAGGTGAGGTGTTGAGTGGGAATTTCAGTCATCTTGTGCATCTCGGAGCCCCACTTTTAGGGCGCAAATAGCCTTCACCTCCCAAGCATAAAAAATAAACATGAAAGTATATATATTTGATTATATTACATGAAAAATAAAAGTAAATAACTAAAACTCATTTCTTAATGAATTAACTACGTAAATATGACGCCTACAAACATAACACATTTAATTATTTTCTCATGTTAGCACCAACAAAGAACTAAAATGACTACCAATACAAATATACCATTCGAAAAAGCGCCTCCTTTATTTTCGAGTCATGTCTGGTTTGTTTGCCAGGATGTGTATCTGTCATTCTTCATTACCGAAACGGATTCTAATTAATGTCGTACATATTAAATTGCATATCTTCTCTCGCCAACATATAT
Organism: Odontomyia ornata; assembly: GCA_963969285.1. NCBI lineage: Eukaryota > Metazoa > Arthropoda > Insecta > Diptera > Stratiomyidae > Odontomyia > Odontomyia ornata. The sequence goes on from OZ017740.1 coordinate 275,136,326, forward strand.
TTATCTTTCGCATCCACCCATTCATACGTTAATGTATCTCCGCAGATAATTAGACAATGGAACGTTTATTTTCTCGGCTTCACATCTATTATGCAAGGATTTATCCACCGCCACATACATAGGATATCTACGTTGTACATATACTCATGTGTCAAGCGCACTTGCTATGCATGAATTTAGTACAGAAATGGTATGTGCATAAGGACTTTGAAGCATATTAGCATCAACATAAAGCTCATGGTACATTGTTTTCCTTTAATCCTCGCCGTACATATTCACGCGTTCACTCGTGACATAGAGAAATTATCGTAATATACCAAATTCATCTTTGTCTCGAAAACAATTGCTAAAGGCTTTGTGCATATGTGTTTATTAATTACAAGTAGAAGACAGGCAAATACCTTTAATATAACTTAGGGTATCTGAAATTGTAAAATTGGAGTTGATGATACCAACGGGAGAATAGCAAAATTGAAAAGCATTGCGGAGATGATCGCGTAAGGAACAATATTGGAGGTGTAAATGCGTTTCATGAGCAAACAATTGGAGTAGATTTACAGAGTCAAAAGGGCTTCAAACGGTATCAACTCAAAATAATATGACTTTGAAATTTGATTTAAGAATATTTAATTATAATTATTGAATCCCAGTATTGAGAAAATGTGAATTTAGTAAATTGATTTTTTTGGCGGAAATATTTATCTCTATTAACTTATATGAATATCCAAAATGTTCAGGAGACTAAAAGTATAAAATGATAATGACAAACTATTATTGGTAACCTAAAGTCGAAAAATTAAGAAACTACTTGATTTGGGTTACTCTTAGTTAGTCGTCTAAGTGACTATGCCTCAAAATTGAGTCCGCTAGCTTAAAGGAATGAAAATAGCCTCTTTGGTTAACTAATAGAGGGCAATAACAATCTAGAAGTTCGAGAACATTAGTGCTTCTTACTTACGAAAATTGTGGTTGAAGTTGGTGTTGGTGTTCCTTCAGGCCTGCTGCACTGGACTGCTGCCAAAACGAGCAAAAAATTAGTGCTCAACTGGAATGGCTCTGCCTGGCAACGCGTAAGCATGCTGGCAGTTGGATTTGCGGTATAGTGGGGCGGGTTCTTTCCGCTAGCGCAAGCACCCCCTACAAAAAAATTTCACGCTTACGATTACTGACTGAAAACCTGCCAAGGTTTCAAAGGCAGATGTAAACATTCGATGGAACTACACTAAGGAGGAACAACAATCTTTCCAAATTACCCGCACGCGAGGTTTGATACGAAACCGTCGTTGACACTAATATTCACAGCCCACAAAAAGAGTAAGGCATCCGGGTTGTGTTGGTGCCCCTTAACACCCTTTCAAACGAGAAACTAGGATCCTAATAATGACCTGGCCACGGGAGGATCAGAAGGCCAATCATCCCCGACGAGAGTCCTGGAACAACTAGAAAAGGAAGCTACGACAGATGGCTAGCTCATTTTTATGGAGGAACCCGTCCGCGTTGCAGGTACCATACCCCTTCGAGGGAAAGAGAATAGGGAAGCCTAAGGCTGGTTGTGACGGGGCTAGATTGTTACAGCGGCAACAGTTCCTAAACAGTGAACCCTACATTCACGATTAGAAAGAGACAAATGGTAATTACACTGTCAGCCAACACATCACTCGAGTCAGTCACGCTAGCATTTGTGTCAGAGCTGTCAGTGTGTACACCCATCAAACCGCAGGTTAGCAACGTTTTTGATTTTTAGCGAAATTGCCTCACACCTTGTTTTCTGTGGAAGCAGTGAAGAGTGTATGTATTTATGCCTTGATGCTGTAAGTTTGTAACCGATCTACGTTTGTAAAATCATAATTTATCGCGTTTCTACAAGTTAACCCTTAAAGACTAGTTTTGGTGCTGGGGCTAAAAGTGACATATAGTTGGGGCAGGTGGTGATTTGTGTTGTTGTTACTCGATCTATGTATATCCATTGTTTTTTATAGGATGAGGACGTATAAAATGAAAAGTGAACGTTTAACAATATCCAAAGAAATCTACGACAAAGCAGCAGCTATTTTGGCTGAGGACGCAACAAAAAAATGGGGAATTGCAAAAGTTTCTGGCTTATGTTATATGTCTCTGGCAAGATATATAAAAAAGCAAAAAGAAGCGAAACAACATGGCAAACCTATGGCATCCCTCATAGTTGGCTGCAAGAAGAAAAGAAAAGTTTTTAAAGATGGGCAAAGAGCAATTTTGGTAAGTTACATAATAAAATATCCCCAAATTAACTATGGATTGACGTCAAAATATGTCAGGCAGTTAGCATTTACTAGTGCACAATAGTACAATATTGTTTTGCCTCAATCATAGCTAAAAACAAGTTGGGTAGACAGACCTATGCTCATGTCAGAAGGGTTTTGTACTCAACTTACAAAATGCAGTAACCAGTAACGAATGAAATCAAGAAACATGTCATGTTCGAGGATCATACTATTATTAGCAAAGTTGAAAGAATTTTGACTTCTGAGGTATTTGTTATAGTTTTACCCACAAATATCTCCCTCGATAATTATTTCAGATTTTTTAAGATCACGGGTGTCCATTCGCGAGGGAGGAAACACATTTTTCATGTATTCCCCCCCCCCCCCTATGCCACCATTGAAGCAAAAACTGTCAGTTTAAGAACTGTTTGGAAAAGCTCTCATAGAGAACTTTCAGTTGATACTCATATCGGCTACCTTTCATGAAATTTTTTTTCAAGGGCCACTCCTCTGTACTGTAATCATCGATTCATGGCCTGTTTTTTAGAATCTTAGAATAGTTACAAAGCCCTTTTGCTAGGAGCTCTCTCCTGCCTTTCCGACTTGTTTCAATTGTATATACTCATCTTCATGATACCTATTATTCCTGAAATTTTCATGCAAATCCTAGCTAAGCTGTAGTTTCTAAGTCGGTAAAAAGCGCATATGCTCCATAGCCATATGTTTCCATAGTAATACAGGGCACATTGTTCCATAGCAATACAGGAAAATTCAAATCGCTATAACTTCGTTAAATACCATTCGATCTTTATGAAATCAATCTTATAAATAGTCATCTTTTTGCTAAATGTTATTGAATTTAAGGGTACCATTTAGATTTTATTCGAGAAAACATAAAATCGATAAATCATACTATTACTAACAAAGTTGAGTGAATTTCGACTTCTCATGTATTTGTTGTTGTTGTACTCATTAAGGCCTACATCCATGATTTTTTTCAGATTTTTCGGATGGAAGGTGTCCAATCGCGAGGGGGGGTACGCGAAAAGTTCGTACATTTCCCCTTCCCCTGCCCCCCTCGGTACTCATAAGGCAATTTTAAGACTTGTTTTGAAAAGATCTTGTTGAGACCTTTCCAATGACACCCTACTCGACTACCAATGGTGAAATTTTTTTTTGGGGGGTCACTTCCCTATATGGGGAGAACCCCCTTAAACACCTTTGGAAATTTTTTCCACCCTTGAACTTTCTAGAAGTCTCCACTTCTGACCTTTCCAGAAAGTTTCATGGCTGTAGCTTCTATAGTTTCGGAGAAAAAGTGCTGTGACATACAGACGGACGGACGGACGGACAGACGGACACAGGTCGTGATTGCAATAGGGTTTTGTATTTTAGTACAAAACACTAAAAAATAGAATTGGGAGTTGATTGGTTGACCAAACTTTTGAAAACGCAACCAGTCTTTGTCCGTGAGATTGCCAGAAGTTTCTAGCCTGAGTAGAGACACATCTTTTAATATAACCAATGTTGGCAATTTCTTTTCAAAATTGGTGGAGGTATTGGACAGATATAAATTCCCTGCGTCATGCATTTGGAATGTTGGCAAAACAGGTATGAAAACTGTACAGAAACCAAGAAAAATATTGGCTCCAAAAGAGTCTAAACAAGTTGGGTAAACAGACCTACGCTCATGTCAGAAGGGTTTTGTACTCAATTTACAAAATGCAGTCACCAGATCGAATCAAATCAAGAAACATGTCAAAGTCGATTTTATTGGAGAAAATATGAAATACGAAGATCATACTATAATTAACAAAGTTGAACGAATTTTGACTTCTGAGGTATTTGGTCATAAAAATCTCCCCTGATAATTATTTCAGATGTCCATCCGCGACGGAGGAAACACATTTTTCATGTATTTTCCCCCTGTGCCCCCACTGAAGCAATAACTGACAGTTTAACAACTGCTTTGAAGTGCTCCCGTGAAAACTTTTATTTCATACTCATATCGGCTACGTTTGATGAATTTTTTTTCAGGGGCGACTCTCCTGTACTGTTATCATCGATTCATGGCCAATTTTTTCGAACCCTAGAATGGTTACAAAACCCTTTTGCTAGGAGCTCTTTCGCACCTCCTTGATTTGTTTCACTTAGGAGCATTAATTGTAGGTACTCATCTTCAGTCATTCCTTAAATTGAATCAAGTGTTCAAAGCATGCACATTAAACGGTGAAGTTGGGAAAAATAACTCAAAATTATTCAATCGTCGCATTTAAAACAGCCACTATTTTGTTTTACGATTACTGATACCACTAGCTGAACCGATTCTCAAAGATATATATGAAACCTATCATTCCTGAAATTTTCATGCAAATCAAGACTGTAGTGTCTGAGTCGGTAAAAAGCGCATGTTGTTCCATAGCCATATGTTGCCATAGTAATAAATACAGCGCATATTGTTCCATAGTAATACAGGAAAATTCAAACCGCTATAACTTTGCTAAATATGATTCAATCTTTATGAAACTTTCAGGATAGATTAATCTTATAAAGAGACATCTACGTACTGAATTTCATTAAATTTAAGGGTACCGTTAAGATTTTATTCAAGAAAACATAAAATCGATAGATCATACTATTACTAACAAAGTTGAGTGAATTGCGACTTCTGACGTATTTGTTGTTGTTGTTCTCACCAAGGCCTACAATCGTGATTTTTTTCAGATTTTTCGGATCACAGGTGTCCAATCGCGAGGGGGGGGACACAAATTTTTCATGTATTTCCCCTCCCTGTGCGCCCCTCGAAGCAAACTTTGCCAAATTAAGACCTGTTTTGAAAAGTTCTCATCAAGACCTTTCATTTGATACCCATATCGGCTACCTTCAATGAAATTTTTTTTCGGGGGGTCACTCTCCTATATGGGGAGACCCCCCTTAAATACCTTATAAAATTTTTTTGTAGTTGAACCTTGAAGAGATCACCACTTTACACCTACACACAAAATTTGATGTTTCTAGCTTAAGTAGTTTCCGAGAAAAACTGCTGTGACACACGGACGGACGGACGGACGGACGGACGGACGGACGGACGGACAGACGGACAGACTGGTCGCGAAACTAGTAGGGTTTTGTAAAATTATTTTACATAACCCTAAAAAGAACGTTCCATTACGTCAGCTGAAAGAGGAGTTCTTGTAACGGTGTGTGCAGCAGTAAATGCAGTGGGAAACTCGTTGCCATGGATAATTGTCTTCCTGCGAGTTAAATATGGGAAATATGTTGTTCGCGATGGACCTTCAGGTTACATTTGCACTGCCAACTCGAGCAGCTGGATGACTCGGATTGAATTCCAAATAGTCATGAAGTATTTTATAGAATATGAGAAGCCATCTCTATCCAATTCTGTACTTCTATCATTGGACAGCGATTGCTCCCACTTGGAAATTGAAGTTGTCGAGATGACTAAAGAAAACAATGTTGTTTTGCTATCCTATCCACCACATTGTTCTCATAAGCTTCAGCCTTTGGTAGTGGGAGATGATTATTCAAGATATTTCATCGACAGTAAATAAAGCTTTGCCATTGGCACTAATTCCGGCTAATATCGTCGACGGATTTGAAAAGACGGGCATGGCATCATTCAATATGTTTTTCTGGTTGATGATTACTTATCTGCTTTTGTAACAGACAGAACAATAGCTGATTTGGCTACCTCAAATATTGGACATTGACGCATGCGCTGTGGATGACAGTAAGACTAGTGTTGCGGATTGTCCAACCGGGGAAAAAATTGATAACTCAAAATAAAGGTGGCCCGGTATATTTTAATTGTCGAGATTAGGGACACATTTTGCGCATTTGCCCGGAACCGCTGGGAAAAAAGAAAAATGGCAATTCTGTGAATTCCATCAGTGAATCATCTGATGATTCGGTTACGAAGATCATCACCGTGAACGATATCGTGTACGAGCGCTTATAGACTTGGGCAGTTGCCACTCATTTATAAAACGGAACATCGTGGATCAATGTGTCAGTACAGTTAAGCCATGCAACAAGACGATGTTAGGATTCGCCGGTGGACAGGTCGAGTGTCACGAAACGAAAACATTAACCATCACAATTGACGAGCAGCAATTTGTGTGTGACTTCATGATAATAGACTACCTAATCTCGGTGTATGATGACATCATTGGTACCAATTTATTTTCGCGTGGCCGTATAGTGATTGACAAGGGCAAATGTTACGTAATTAATATTGCGTGCAAAAATATCAATAATACTTTGAGCAAGTTCAAAACAGCGAGTCGAGTCGTTACTACATGAATATCGTGGCTGTTTCGGGGAAAGGTTGAAGGACCTCGGAAAGTGTAGTGTTATAAAAATGAACATTGTTTTGACGTCAGACATTCCGGTAAATAAAAACCCGTACCGTGTCCCATCCCTTAACAGAAAATATTCGAAAGCATCGTGAACTGCAACTCATTGTATGCTTCACCCATTGTCTTGGTACGAAAGCAGAATGGCGAAGACAGACTCTGCGTCGACTTTCGTGGGCTAAATGTGGTCACCCAAAAAAAACCATGGTCCATGCGTATGGTCGACATCGTTTTGTCAACGTTGGCGGGAAAAAAACGACTTCCCCGTGCTTGACATGATGTCTGGTTATTACCAGTTGGAGAAAGCGCAGGAGGCCAAACATTACACAGCGTTGATAACTCACCATGGCCACTTCGAATTCAATAAAATGCCGTTTGGGCTTCGAAATGTCCCGGGAAATTTTCAATGACTTAGGGGAGGCTCAGAGCATCGATGAATGGCAAGGCACAAGGCCTATGTGGACGAGGTCATCATTCCATCTGAGACTGTCGAGCAGGGACTGGAGTACTTGAAGGAATTCCTAGAAGTCACAAAACGCGAAGGATAACCGTTGCGCAAGTCCCATTGTCCATTTTTCAGGCAAGTCCAATTGTCCATTTGCAGGCATTTTTTTGATCGCCAAGCCATTGCCAGTCCGATAGCGACGAAGCCTCTCATTCTGCGAGTGGCGAGATCGTTTTTGAAACTACAAGAGCTCGATTACCGGGTTGTATTTCATCCCGGAATAAAGATGCCGCTCGTCAATGCATTGAGTCGAGCACCTGTGAAGCCACCAACTGAACTGAGTGGAGTAGAGGAATATATTGGTAGTGTCAACTTGTTGGTGGAAGATCGCGGACGCACTCTACAGTAAAAAGAACCAGACGTGAAAAACATCATCGACGTTCTCGAGATGAAGGTGGAGTCTGAGCAGCAGGAGCAAATTTGCAAGGAAAATGTTATAAAGAACAGGTGTCTCTTCAGAATTGATATAAAGGGGAAAAAATGCTCGTTGTTCCGAAGGGCGTACGCTTGTGGGTGGCAAAGCTGTGTCGCGATGAAGCTGGGTCTCGATGGTACCCTGGTGCAAATGAAATGAAGTGTTTGGTTCCCTCAAATGTGTAACTTCATAAAGAACTATAAGAAGACATGCATCGACTATAGCTATGTGCGAGAGCCGAGAATAAAAGAATATCGATTAGATGGTATGAATATCCCCCGATTACCATTTGAAATATTCCATATGGATCACTTAGATCCATTTATTAGAAGTCGTTGCAATAACGAGTATGTGCTGGCCATGGTAAATGCGTTAGCTTGGTACACTGTCATCAATCCAACAAGGTTAACGCGATCAAAACCTGTCCTCGAAGCAGGCAATTAACTGACGATGTATTTTGGTCTCCCACGTGTGGTGGTCACCGATTGGGGAACAGCGTTTATCTTGCATATGTTGGGAGATTACTGTAATGTTAACGACATAGCCCACATTAAAACGGCAACCCAAACACCTCGATCGAACAGTGTTACGGAACCGCAGTCCAAATATTTCTCGGTTTGTGTTCCGTCGTTCCTCTCTGTGTACTGTAAATGACAATATACATATACGAAAAGCTGCGAATTGTAATCAATGCACCTGTAGACGCGGTATCGTATCATGGATCAGCAGAAGTTAGTGTGTAACCATACTCATATTAAATATCAAACATATCCACACAACACTTCGCAATCGAACGTACCGCCCAGTGGAACGAATTGGTTACATGCATTGCAAATCGAGCGAAAGCTTTAGCTTTGTGGTTGCACCAGTCACGGAGGGATGGCACTAAATACGTTAAACTGTTTTTGTTGTGGAACTTTGATCTTTTTAAATGGTAAATTGTCTTCAGTATTTTAGTTGGTAAGCAGTTAAGTCAGCATAATTATAGTATAAAAGAAAATTAAAGAAGTAAGAAAATGGAGAAGTATTTCTCCATTTACTGGCTCAAGGCGTGCGCCCGAGCTTATTCTATCCCAAGGCACATAGCCCGGGATAAGTGAATTTAGGATACGTTCAACTGCGTACTCAAGGCATCCGCGCGAGTATCAGCGCCCTAAGGCAGTTATACCCGGGGCCTGCAGTTGAACTAGTTATTGATTGATTTATCAATCTGACTGCGTACTCACGGCATCAGCCCGAATATTAGCGTCCCAAGGCTTTGTGCCCGGGGCTAGCAGTTGGATTAAAGTCAATTGATTCGTTAATATAACTGCGTGCTCAAGGCATCAGCCCGAGCAACAGCTGAAGCTTTAATTGTTTGGTTGTTCAAATATGATATCAAGCAATATCATACATTCCCTTCAAATAACAAAAATAATCAAAGTAAATATAAATCGCAAAAATTTAACAAGCTCCATTAATGCTCGAACTTCAAACGTCTCTGTAGTAAATTAATTATTAAAAGAATTCAATAGCAAAACGTGTTATTAATATTAATATAGTCAACTGATCGTGTAATTATATTATCAAACAAAGAATAAAATAAAAGAAATCATTAAACAAAAGCACTTTTTCACTGATCTAGTCGACACGCATTAAGTAGCAGGTAAGTATTATACAGGAATAGCTTTCTCTCCCCCGGAGCATTGATGTGTATATAGGATGCACATCATATCAAGCTCCCAGTGCATGTCAGTATACATAGGGTGTACTGGTATTGTGCAACAACAGTATTGCCGAGCGAATCAATCAGCCGATACTGCCTTACCTTAAAACGTCATGCACTAAATCGAACACCTGGGATGACGAACTACGACAGCTTCAACGGGCGCTGAATATACGAGTGAGTGCAAAGACCAATTTTTCTCCAATCGCGCTAATTTTCGACTACTCGGTGAAGGACATCAGCGCCAACAGGCTTCTAGCAGCCGTGCAGCATACTAGTTTGGACAGGAAAACGATGACAAACAGAGAAGACGTGATCAAGAATATATTCGAGGCTAGACTTGAATGGAAAAAGCAATTTGACGAGAGACATCAGAAGCCAAGGCAGTACAAGGAAGTAGAGTTGGTCTTGGTGGAGAGAAAAGTTAGAGGATACGTACTGTGGCCCCTGTATGACCAAGACAGCTCTTCGGTATGATCAATCAGTTGTGGGAGAGAGCAAAGCACGTCCAAAACAGCGACCATTCAGTTTGGTGATGGGCAGTCACAAAATAAAGCCCTGGTGCAAATTATGCCCGGAGATCGATGACGATTACGATGATTTCACAGATGAGAAACTTGACACATCCATTCAACTTGAGGCGAGGTATTGTCAGGAGAAGCCGACTGTTGTCCATAAATGTTTTGCTACCCAACGTCTGTATGAACTATGGCAACACCGTCTATCTTCAATGTTATATGTATGTGTGTAAAAACTGTTAGAGAGTTGATGTCTGTCCTTGAATAAAGTAAGGCGTATAATCGGAAACCTTGGTGTTCGCGTTTTAGTTTAAATCCTGACTGCTGACACTGGTTAGGCCAGTTTTGACGTACGATGGTCAGATCTGGTACAACCAGAGTGCTAGTACTATGGAAAAATTAAGAGTTTTCGAAAGGAAATGTCTTCGTGCATGTACTGGTTTGTACAGAGATCCTGAGGCAGATTGGAAGCATTATATATAGAATAGAAGAGTTTATCAAACTGCTAAGTTGACAAGAGTTGATATCTTCATATTGAAACTTAATCGGTATCATATCGCAAGATCTGTAACTGTGAATGAAAACTCCTGGATTTCACAACCATTCCACCCTACGGACGGGTATATTGCGACTTGCCTCAATACTGGCTTCGTTTCTCCAGAAGCACTTGTGAATTTCGACATGAATCAATATATTTTTCGTTCTGCCGGTTTCCCAATCATATATCACGTATATAGATGGACCACCGATAAGAAGATAAAATATCGTTCGAATTTGAGTTCACGAGACTAACAATTCCAATGGAGACACTCATTTGCTAGATTCATGGAAGCTGGTCGAGCTGAGACGGATTAATCTAGGTATTGATGGCTGAATGACAATGTCTAAATTATTCGAGTTTATTTTTAGTTTTTGTGTTTTTCGTTACTTAGTTTTTGAGTTTCAGCGCATTATTGCTTTATTTAGTGTTATTGTTTATTTGTGTTAAAAATGAGCGATAGGTTCGTTACGTATATTTTATGTTTATTATATTAGGTTTAGAGATAAGGTCAAACACTCAGGTTTAGGATATTGTGATAGAATTGTTTTAGTATAAGATAAAGTTTTTGATTGGATTTTATTTAAATTAGGTTATAGCGTGTTAGGTTTAGGATTAAAGTTCATTGTTGTGTTAAACTTATAAATAATTTTTGAAGAGTGTTGGTTGGTTTTTTCTCCTTTTTCCAATCGAATCATAAAGTATGCAACAATCTTAACTAATTTGAATTTGCTATGATTTTTTTGATCACGTGTGTTTAACTGATAACGTATAAATGTAAAGAGCCATGTGGACCGTTAGGTGTTTGTATTGTTATTGTTTGGAATTGACTTTATATTCTTATAAAATTTATAACTATAAGTATCGAATAAAGCGCTTTGACTTTGAGTTGTTGGCAAGGTCACAACAGCTCAATTCGTTTCTTGGGGTTTCTTTGCATAGAACAATTTAAATTCAATCGCATTGAGGGAATGATTTTTCTCTTTTTCAATACTCAAGTATGTGGAATATTACGTTAAGTTGCTGAGGTGAACATTTTCTCTTTTTGTCCCTTTCCTTTGGGCGTAAAGACTTTTTCAATTTTTTCTTTTCAAGTAACTCCTTCTCCCTAATCAAAAGCAGTTTTTTACTTACGAAGGAATACTTCCTAATGTTTCAAATCACTTTCAGTGGAGAAATTTTTGTCGCCATTAAAATTATCGTATTGAGATCAATATTCACTGTTGGTATTATTTGCAAGTTTTCAATTATTTTTAATTCAAATATTGGATCGTTTCCGCATCAACCAACTAATGACTGGTAAAATTAATGCATTTACAATTCGCTATCATATTTATACTGTGCTTTTTGTACCGAACTCAAATATTCTTGATCATACTATATTTTTAACTACCCGTAGAACACAACACAAAAACCACTCTACTCAAAATAGTTCGCAGTATTGGCCTGGTATGAATTCAGCCTGCTTCATGGGCAAAGCCTGTATATTTTTAAATCAAATCAAATACGGCAAATGATTCAAATAAAAGTAAATACTAGATGCAAGCTTTATGAGTGCTGAAAACTTCACATAGAATATAAAATTCTGTATGCTTATTCAATCGCAACCCAAAAGTTCACAGTTCATGTTTTCCGTGGATAATGGGATCAGATTGAATATTGAGCTGGTCGATAAAAAAGTCGAAATTTTATAACTCAAGCTTCACATGTATGTGGAACTCATCAAATCTCTAGACGGACGATTATGAGTGGGACACCCGCAAATAATTAAATGTAATAACAACAATTCGTTGGGAGAACTGAAGGGCAGAGGCATGTAGGGAAACCAAGGAAACGCTAGTCTGACTTGGTCGACGAAGACAGTTCATTACTGCTCAGATTTCAAAATTGGAGGACACAGTCAATGGACCGAGACAGCTGGTGGCACTATTTGCAAGAAGCAAAAGCCCGAGAGGGGCTGTAGTGCTACGAAGAAGAAGAATAATATTTTTCATTGCATACTCTATTTTCTACACTTGATCCTCTCATTTTTGAACTCATCACAAATTAATTCATATAGGTATGTTACTACTGTTGTGCCTTAGATATCCATTAGATTGTTTGATTGATGCATCCAGGAGATCGTGGGCACCTGTAGTTGAACCAGGATTAATGTAGAATTTACTCTCATGCTCATAAGTTTCAAATATCTGTGTGTGGCCTAAAATGAGAATGTCAACATCAAACTGGCATTGAATTTGGGCCAATAGTTCTGGATAAGCCAATCCGTATGTGTCCAAATGTTACTACCTTTTGCTCAGGGTAGTTGAGATTCTAATCAGAATCATCATGAACTAGGTACACATCATTTGCGAGCGTTTTCTAATAATTGCATAACACTTTTGTTCATTGCGCAAGTCTCCTCTGTCAAACTTCCGATTGTTGTTTTTGATCCGAAAAATAAAAAAAAAAATGTTGCAAAATTTACATTCTAAGGTCTGAATTACCAAAAATCGCTAAAAATTTTCACTCGTTCCAACCAAAATTCGGCATCGAACTAACAACTGCCTTTAGCATTGGATTTGACAACTCCAGAATTGGCTGCCCTTATCACAACCCACATTAGGCCGAAGCCTGCTGCCTCCTCTTCCGTAACCTATACTAGGCAAAAAGGCTGTTTCTACACACCTTACATCAGTTATATAAATAACGGTGCTAGCTCGCTTTATACATGGGCCAGCTTAATCTAACAGCCTATGAGCCCAATTTCTGCTCTCAGTATTTTAAACTAAGTACATGCAGCTACCTACGTTTACTTTTTATTGCTTATGGCCAAATCTTTATTATTCAAATCCTCATTACCATGCATTTCCTAAACAGAAACGCAAAAGCTGCTATGGACTTCCGAGTTTACTCTTCTATTTTCTCAATACCATCTAACGTCTGCACAAAACATTTCACTATTCAAAGGCAGCTAACATTTTAAGGAAATTATTTCAGGATTTCAAATACAAGCGTGAACTAAACGAGTAGAATGTTCATCGTGGTAGGCTCCGGATCATATAAAATGCTCAATAAAAATTGATCTGATAGCTTTTCATGACGGCTTTGTAATAAAGATAAACGATTTTAAATTTCCACAGGGTGAGGAAGTGATTTTTTGGCACAATTTTGCTCAGTTGTGAAAATCTGGATTGATAGATAGATCTAAAAAAGATATGAGGCTTGCACTATTGAACTTATGATGTAGGTCGGCTTCAGACTATTTTAAATTGATGCTGACCTTAGTCTGAGTACGAAACTCAATCAGCGCTGGTACCATGCATCGCACAGCTTCCTATTAAGATGGGTACACAGTAGAGTGAATATTACGGCTCTGATATCGGACCAAACAACATTGACTGACAAGTCTCAAGCTCACCCAAACGATAAGACAGATGATGCTGACAATGATTATTACCACGAAAAACACGTACTCTCTGTGTTACATTTTAGCCATTTCGCACAAGGCTCGTGACGCAAAATTATTATCCACTCTTGATATAAATTTTGCCTACTGGTAGGCACCAATAGTGGAGGAGTCTCGGCCAAACGCTGTTTACACCATTCCTAAGAGGGGATTATTCCAGTTCCAAGGGATGACTTTTGGATTGTCGGCTCGAGCCGTATGCATTCGCATATCTTAACGTCATAATCATCGTCATCCTGACGTTTCATAAACATTTAACCACTTTAAAGGAGGTATTGCAGAATCAGGGAAGCTAGTTTCAGACTCTTAAGGAAGAAGTGTCTTTTTGCCGGTCTGAATTGCGATATCTACGTTATCAAGAGGATAAACACAGCTTGAACGTTGATCTAGAAAGGTTGCAAGCAAGCTCAATATCCCCAGGCCATCAGTTTCTGGTCTCATGGTTTCCAGTCTTATGGTTGGTGCCAGTGATTCATCCCATATCACAGGCGGACCTGCTTCTCGAAAACCGATATTTTTTCGTGGATGATAAAGTGTGAGCTGGCTTTCCATCAATGTGAGCTGAAGTTGTCATCGGCACCAATTTTGACCTGTCCCAACTTGAACTTTATTTTTGAGCCTAGATGCATTTTTGAGCCAAACATTCTCAGAGGCAGAAAAGGTGGTGTGCCACCTGAGCCAATCCTGGTCGAACGAAGAGAGAAAGTTCTTGGCTACGAAAACAGAATACTTAGCGGTCCTCTCTGTGGTGGAGAAGCTTGGACCAAACTTTGAGGGCACCTTCTTCCGAGCTAGAACCGATCACCATTCCCTAGTATCGTTTCACAGCCTTCGAGATCTGGCTGTGCGATTGATCCGCTGGGCCGTGCAGCTCAAGGAGTTTATATATAGTGCATCAAAAGCGGAAGGAGGATTTAATGCCTTATTGAAATTGGTGCTGAAGGTTACAAATATACAAGAAGACAATTGGGGTCTAGAGATGATGGAAAAAGCGCGAAGCAATCCTGTACAATTTTTGAGCTGACGGATTTAGAAGAATGCTCTTAGAAAGAGGATTCTTAGTTGCTATGCAAAGCTCATTGGGAATTTTCGGAAAAAATTAGTTCCAGATTGGGATAGAGGGAGAGTCTTCCAACAATGCCATGATGGTCAAACCCCAATCCACATGAAAGTCAAGCCTACGGGCGATTAAATCGCCCAATTTTATTATTGGCCACAGATGTGAATTAACATCAAGCACTAGGTCAAGAAGTGCGATGTGTATCAAGTGAATAAAGTCGAGCGTGAGCAGCTGCTAGGAACAATGACATCCAGAGAGAGTAAAGCCAGAGAACCATGGGAGACAGTTTATGTGCATCTAGTTAGACCACTACCTCGCTCGGTGTAGAAACTCTGGTACATATTGACCTTCGTCGACTATTTTAGCAAACTTCCGCTGATTTTCCAACTTGGACATGTAACTACCAAGGCAGTGGCTAGAAATTTCAATGATTACGTCTTTTTATTATTTAGGTTATCACTATTGCTTGTCTGTGAAAACAATGTTCAGTTTCGTTCAAAAGTGTTTCAAGATTTATTCACGAGGTATGGAACTACTGAGTATAAGGACAACAACAACCTCAGAAATAAAAGTTCATTCAACTTTGGTACAACTTAATAATCTGAATTTGAGGCTAGATGTCCGTACTAACAAGTATCGTGAAAGCTCGAACTTTATATATATGTTATTTTGAAGGTACATTTGACAGCTATCAAAATTAGTCAACAAAACAATTTCATCTTGTGTGCATCGTTATTATTTTTTACGATAAATAACTTCGAAAATTGGAGAAAAAGACAGCATTTGCGGGAGGTTCTGTTGGGTCATTTTTTTTCAAAGAAAACTGCTGCGGAAAGTCGTAGTTTGCTTGTAGAAATTTATGGTGACGATGTTTTAGCGTAAAAACAGTGTTTTGAATGGTTTCAATGCTTCAAAGACAAAGAACGCCCAGGACAGCCAAAAAAGTTGGAAAACGAAGAATTGGAGACGCTGCTCAATGAGGATTCGTATCAAACACAAAAAAACTTGCCAAATCATTAGGGGTGACTCAGCAAGCCATTTCAAAATGTTTGAAAGCCGCTGGATACATTCAGAAGCAAGGTAATTGGGTCCTCTATAAGTTGAAAACGAGAGACGTTGAACGGTGCTTCTATATGTTTGAAATGCTGCTTGAGCGCCATAAAAAGAAATAATTTTTGCATCGGATTGTGACTGAAGATGAAAAATGGATCCATTATGACAATCCCAAGCGCAAAAACTCATAGGTGAAGCCCGGCCAACCAGCCAAATCAACGGCGAAGTCAAATTTCCATGGCGCCAAGGTTATGCTGTGTATTTGGTGGGATCAGATGGGGCCGATATACAGTGTTATCCATTTCGTGGTAGGAAAGTATAACCCTGCCATTTGATATCTGTCAAAATTAAATACCATCAAAAGCGTGTTTTTTTTTTAGTTGAAGGTTTGCCATTTAGAAATATGGATCGTTTAACAGTCGAGTTTCACGTTAAAACTATTAAATTTAATTATAAAAATGGTGATTCTGCTGTAGCAACATTTAGGGCTTTACGAGCCGATAACGGTCAACATAATCGACCTACACAGCAAACCATTTCAAACACAGTGAGAAAATTTGAAGAGACTGGATCGGTTATTGATGTTGCAAGGCCTGTGCATCATCGGAACATTCGTTCTGCTGAAAATATCGCTGTCGTTGCTCAAAGTGTTGAGGAAGACCCGAATTTGTCGATTCTTTGACGTGTTCAACATTTGGGCTTGTCTTAGGGCTCATTGTGGCGGATTTTGCATTTGGATTTGCATCTTCATCCGTACAAAATCCAACTCACTCAAGAACTTAAGCCTCAAGACCATACACAACGCAGAATGTATGCGGATTGGGTGATTGAACAATAAGCTATTGATAATGATTTTTCGAACAGTGCTTTTCTTTAGTGAAGAGACTCATTTTTCGCTCAGTGGTTACGCAAATAAACAGAATTGCCGGATATGGGGCTCTCAAAATCTTCAGGTGATCGCAGAAAGGCCTTTGCATCCGGAAAAAGTGACCGTTTGGTGTGCATTATGGTCTGGTGTTGTTATTGGCCCGTATTTTTTTGAAAACGATCAAGGAAGAGCCATTAAAGTCAATTCTGACCGCTATGGACGGATGTTAACCGATTTTTTTTGAAGAGATATTGAAGATTATGATCTTGAGAACATGTGATTCCAACAGGACGGAGCCACAAGCCACACAATACAGGCTAATCGAGCACTTTTGCAAGAGAAGTTTCCAGGACGCGTAATTTCGAGATTCAGTGATGTCAATTGGCCCGCAAGATCCTGCGACCTAACACCTTTGGATTTCTTTTCATGTGGTTATGCAAAAGATTGGTTTACATGAACAATCCTCAAACTCTGAGCAACTGAAAACTAGTATTAGTGAAGTTATGGGCGAGATATTGTCGGAAGTGTGCCGAAAAGTCATTGAAAATTACCTTAAAAGGATTGAAGCCTGTAGGAGGTCTCGTGGAGGATATTTGAATCATGTTGTATATCATGTATAATGGCAAGGTTTAGTCTTTATATTGAACGAATTATTTTGTTTCCACCTGAATATTTTATGTGTTTTTTTTAGCTTCACTTTTCGAAGCATAAAATGGATAACCATTTATTATGAGTTATTGAAATCGGGCCAGGCAATTACAGGAAGCGTGCCGGCATCCAAAAACGCCCAGAATATGCAACCAGACACAAGGCTATAATTTTTCATCATGACAACGCTCGGCCGCATGTTGCAAGACCCGTGAAAAATTATTTGGAAAATAGTGGATGGGAAGTTTTGCACCACTCGCCTTATATTCCAGACCTTACTCCATCTGACTTTCATTTATTTCGCTCGATGCAAAAGACCCTCATCGGAATACCCTTCACTTCAGAGCAAGGCATCCGAAATTGGATAGATTCAAATTGCGCCGCCAAGCCGGCGCAATTTTTTTGGGATTGAACTCATAAATTGCCTGAAAGATGGAGTAATATTGGCGCTGCATTGCGCCGTGACAAATTAATCGCGAAAGCCAAAGACTCGCCCAATCCGCTAATACATGCCCTGGCGAATTGAAAATCAGCAGTTGCTACCACCTTTCTTTTGGCCGTAACCTAGCCTCATAGATTTTAGCTAGTTCTAAGTAGAAAGTTAAGTTATGTTAAGCTAATATAAGTTCAGTAGAGGTTTTTGCCTAAATTTTCCTCTAGCTAATTGTAACAATCTCATAGAAATACGATAATATGGATAGTTTTAAGTAATGTTCAAACGATGGTGAGATGACTTTGTCAGAACACCTACTATATTATAAGGCCTCTGTACCGCATACATTCCAATAAAGAAAAATTATATATATAAAGCATCAAATTTTGCTAGAAAATTCCGGTTATTAAGTTGTACACCCAATATGATCCGCAAATTTTAGGTTTTCTCCTATAAACTAAAACCATACCCTAACTAACTTGTTAAAATTATACGGCTACGTAGAGGTGCAAGCGGTGCCCCCTCGCACCCTCCCAACTGGATCAAGATCCAAATGTGGATGTGGTCATATATTTCCCATTTGATTTGAAAACTCATACAAACATAATTTGTAGAATCTTTCCATTAAATGAGAAATATAAACATGGCCAACTTACGTTACAGTATTATGCGATGGAATCACATAAAACTATACCATGAAAGGGCACGCGAGCGGAAGGCCACTTTACGCGGGAAAGAGCACCTGATACGGATTATAAGAGGAGAGCTCACCCAATGGTTAACTCATCATAGCGAAGGGGCCAGCCAACGTGGCGGGTCCCATACCCGGTCAGGTGTTACGCAAGCCGAATGAAAAGACCAAATTTTTTGTCCATCAATTCATAAATTTATCTTTCACTTTCAAAAAAAATATTATATTCAATTATAGAATTTAGAAGAAACCTATTTAAAAGCAATTTTTCTGACACTTAAATATAAAGCTAACTTCAAAATTTCTTCCTCTTTTTTATGTTTAATTTGTGTTTTTATCCATTACAAAATTTTTTCTTATTCCTTGAGGCCAAAATATTATCCAAGTATTTTGACAAGTACAATTTACGCCTACAATCTGACTTTTACGGCATTACTTTTGTTTTTTATGTTAAATAAATTTATTAAAATATAGTTTACATTTATTTAAATAAATCAGTTATAAATATTTTTATAAAATTTTTCAAATAGAAGAATTATAGAAAAATGAAAATAAAAGGGTACTCACCCTCCTCTTCCTCGCCAAGCGCCCGCTGCTGATTTGTATGGTTCACAATCTCCCTTCTGATAATACATTATAAAATTGTACATAATTAAGTTAAATTAGCAATAAACAAATATTTTTGAACAGACACAAATTCTTCTCGTGCAACACTATCAATATTATTATATCCACATGATCAGAATTCAGTCTCTGCCATGTGAATAAATTCTACCCGCAAGTTTGATTATTCAACCGCTAAAGACAACAATGACTTGGAATCCCGCTTCTGACACATATGAAGTCGAAGCACTTTCCCCTATTCCATCATTGTACCGCAGTTTCTCACAGTTGTATGCTTTTGGACCTGTCAACAACCGAATTTCACTTTGTACATAATCACAACCAATATGAAATATCAATTGCGCCCATAACTAGCTTAACTCGGACAAATTTTGAAATATTTTCGCAGACTAAAGCGTTACACACGAAAGTAATTGCTAACACTGGAATATTATTTATTATTTGAGCTAGACATTTAAGCTCATCAGTAGTTGTGCAGCATGAAAATCGAAATACACCGCGCGATCCAGAGCATGCGACTGTTTCGCTTCTTGGAATTTTCCTCGCTTCGATTTCCTAAAATTTACTTTTTGTTTTTATGTATTTTGAAGACTTTCTAAGATAAATCATGTTCCAATTGATTTGATTTCAAAAATGAGGAAAACGATGAACGATTCACAGCATTCGATCTGATGCTATTAAAATGGTGGGGAAGGAGAGAGACAGCCGATAATTTTGAGAGCGTGTTTGAAATACCGCTAGAATCTGGAATATCCTAATGCGCTAACTGTTCATGCCCACACAATAAAATTTTTGGACGGAACTTCTTAAAGCCACGATTTCCACATTCCGTTCTACAAAAATCTCAGTTTTGGAAAAACGTAATGCAAAATGTTTTTTTCTTTGTCGCGAAAACGCACATGACAGTTTTCAAACCCCGGCTTAGAAAATCGGGAAGACTTTTTTCGAATCTTGTATTCCCCTTTCGCGCTGATCCCTTTACAGTGCTTGAACTTTGTAAAAGGCAAGAAAAAAAACGTTCATCGAGGTGAAGAGAACGTAAGCCACTGAGAAGTTCAATGATGACAATATAGCGTGCAAAGGAATTTCCTTGTGGTTCATTGGCCGCAGCGCTATATTTTGGTTCTTGAGAAATTTTCAAGTACATTCTCAAACACGAATGTACACTGCAAAAACTATTTTTTATTTCACGGCGAATCAAGAAGTAACAATCACTTTCTTTAGACAGTATTACGCACTTGACTAAATTTCCAATGTAAATGCTATTTTACAATATTTCCCAAAAATATTTCAACAAATATGTTTTGGCGCAAACAATTCACACGCACTACGCAATGAATTCAAGATATGAGCACAAGTGACTTCCCCTGCATTTTTCCAATTTACGAAACGCTACACGATAAATTGTCCGAAAATTTCGTGGAATTTTATCTTAAACGGAAACTGAATCATCAAAAATTTTTCAAAACAATCAATGTCAAAAAAGATGTGAGGAAACCGCGAAAACCTTCCGTTTGATATAGATTCTCGAGCTTGGCTCTCCTTTGTTGCTCGTTGTCACCTTGCGGGACCACTTACAATGGCAGTTGACGAGCCTTCCACTCATTCCGCTGCACACTTGCCTTCGCCAATGCAATACGTGCATGTGCAGTGAGAAAAGATGTTGCCTCGTCCGCATTTAAATGGCAGGTTTCATTTTATCTCCGAATCTGCAATTGAAATTTTGGAAGGTTTTCGAGCAGTTTGCTTAGAAGACTGCTCGATTACTACATATTTATGGAAGTAAAACAGACTAGACATGGGAAAATACGCACAATATTCTTTTAAAAGTATTGGATGAACAATTCAAGTTATTCTCATGCCATTTTGATTCATTATTGAATCTTTTTTAGGGTATTCTTATATCGCTTTTATATTTTTTTGAATAGTTTTTTCTTATGCATTATTAAGTTTGACCAAGGATGCAATTATAAATTTGTGACTACTTGTAGTAGAAGAGGTGACTGAAACTTCTAGAAATAACAGCCCGCATTTTTCACTCTAGCCTTTCTAATAAATTCTCGATTTCAGTTTTCCTTTTAGTTGTATAATGAAAGTTTTATCGACGAATCTTCAGATCCATATATGGTTGCATCTTCTTTGCAACATATGCCACTTGAGTTTCCACTCAATATGGTAAAGTGGAGCAGAATTAGTTATGAGAAGCTGCTAAACTATTGCTACTGCCACTTTAACATTTTAATGGTTCACAATTTTCAAGAGGCTACACTTCAATCCACTTTACAACATTCCCGCAAAACTTGATACGTTGTGCATGCCATTATCTAATTTACTCACCAGAAAGTTTAAATTCTCAATATAGACACATATGTGAGCATTTATGCAAGATACGAACATGCACCACTGGAACTCTAGTGCATACACTCCTTAAATATCAAACATAAGTTACAGCATTTCCACATACACCTTGTAAACTTTCCTCAACTTTCATCAAACTGCTAGCATAGTTCTACTTCAGGGGTAATTTAATGCAGACTATGCTAGCTAGATCACACATGTTTTCATTCTTTGATACCGCGTAGGTGATGTACCTGGAGAGAAAAGCTACATCCTCGTATGTATTTTGGTACATGAGAGTAGGAATAACGAGCATGTTCTATAGTAATGGTTTATTGAGAGTTAACGGAGAAAGTTTTTAATCCGACCATAATGCAGAAAACAATAGTTCAAATGCGGACTTCCTCGAATTTTCTCGTGCATATTTGCAAATCAAGCACAGTTCAGAAAACACAAAAGTCCTTAGTCCTTTCTTTGTCTTCAATTTGCAAAAGCAATTATTACGATTTTGAAAAAAAAAATTTTAAAGCAGCATATTAAAATCGTTACCTATCCGTCCGTCCATTAATACGTCACAGCAAGTTTTCTCAGGAACTAGAAAAGCTAGATTCAGCAAACTTTATGACTAGCTCAAATGTTGTTGGCAAATGAAAGTTAACGGTCGAAAAAACTTTCAAAAAGTTTTCAAGAGAATCTCTCCACACAAGGATGTGACCCTTAAATTTTTCTCGGAAGATAGTCAAGTAGATTATCAAATGAATGGTCTTGATGTGGGTTTACAATATCACTTGTTGAATTTTCAATATCGATAAAGGCATAGGCAGGCCATGCAGGAGAGCACTTTATCTTTGATGGGGAAAAAATTTTATCTTTGATGGAGAAAAAAATATTGTTATGCTACGACACAGTTTTTGTCTAAAATTGAATGGTAGAAACTTTGCTCACGCAGGCTGGCATACTAAGGTTGGCTAGCACTCGAACATGTTAAAATCCTTTTTCACAGTACTTTTTGTACCATATGGGCAACCTTTTATACATATAGTAATGCATATTAGAGATTTGAATGAAAAGAAATCCTTTGAGAAATTAACGATTATGTAATTTATCACCTGGCCATGTTATTGCTATTGTGGGAAAATTACCAAATAAAACAAGAACTGAGAAAGGAGAAAATTTGTTTGACTTCTTGACCATTTCTCATTTTTGATATATTTTCACAGTTTGTTTCCAATACTTTATTTTTTCCTGCAAATACTATTGTCTTAACTATTTTTCACGAATATTCACATCATATCTTGCCTGTATTTAAAATCAATTTCTTGAATATTTTTCTTTTTGAGTTTATATTAAACGAAGGTTTAAACAGAGAAGTTCATTTCATTTCTCATATGATCCACCTTGGTTTCTCTACTTCCGTAATGCCTGTTTATTTATATCCAGTGGCGAAGCATGCACGAATCTAGACGTAGGCAGGGTCGCATCAGCGAGTCCCGTTTTCCAGTACTTGTTACCAATTTCTCATGTATCCATGTTGTACATAAGCCAAGCTTATGACGTACTCATACATAAAAAAATATGGAATAGGTGTGTGTTGATAACATACAGGGTCTGGATAATAGTAACCGGACTGACCTCAAGAAATTTTTTATTGGCAAAATATGTACAATTTTTCTTTAGAAATCTTCAAAGTAGTCCCCATTGGAGTCAGTAACATGCTGATACTGGATTTTTCAATCTACGAACGCTCCCTGGAAGTCGGCAACCTCGATGCTGTCTAGAGCCCTCGTCGTAGCACGTTGAACGTTTACCAGAGTCCCGAACCGCGTCCCCTTAAGGTGTCTCTTGATCTTGGGGAACAGAAAGAAGTCCGCTGGTGCCATATCTGGGCTGTAAGGAGGCTGTGGCAACGTTGCCCTCGACATGGTTCGTGAACCATGATAAAAATTTTGACTTTGACTAAAGTTTTGACATTGACAGTTAATTAAATAAGTTTGAGGTGCGTTCATATAAAGATACAAAATTGTTTTGCCCCTAATGGAAAATCCTATATAATTTCTTAGAAAAACAATGGCCTTCAGCTCTTTGCTAAGCTCCTGTAAGAAGAATCGTTAATTGATTTTTGAATCTAAATCTGCTTCAATTGACATTATTCCTAAAGAAAAAAGTGCCTGCAGGGAGAGTTCTGGTCCACAGGATTATTCTTTGAGGTTTACATTCTTTGGGGAGTGCTGGCCTCAACTACCTAAGAAAGCAGAGGTTTCCATGAGGTTCCTCCGCTGACAGCATCCAACTATAAGTGTTGGTCTTACTTTTAATGTAATTTCAGCTCGGAGCAATGATGCTACATTGCCATAGATCCTCGGGGTGTTAAACGACCTGCCCCAATCGAAAGAAGGCAGCCAGTCAAGAACAGAGCCTTGATGCTTGACGAACCTTTTCGTATGCAAATGCCTCTGGTGGAAAATAAAATGCTACGGGAAGAAACCCAGCAAAAAACTAAGGTACAAGTTGAGATGGAGAAAAAAATTGACGTTGGAGGGGGTTGGGTCTCCAATACTGGTTGCAGGGGGTAGTGAGCGAGCAGGCCCCCACCCGTCGTTATCCAGTGATTGCAGTGCTATAAAAGTGGTGAACTTGGCTTAAACATACAACGGATATAACTACTAGTAATTTCAGGCCAGATGGAGAAAATTCATTTAGGCGTAGGCCTTTACTGGCATGAATACCGTCAAAACAAGAAAGCAAACTTGAGGAAAGCCAGCAAATTTCAAAAACTAGTCCGAAGCAAATGTCTTCAAAGACAACGTAAGATTCAATAGAAGAACCAACAATCCTGGCGTCATATTTAGCGGCACCAACGTCATACTTAGCGGCACCAACGTCCGGACCTGTGGAACGTGTCTTACGACGGGCTAATGAGACTTGAGATGCCAGATAAGTCGCGCTTGGTCGGCTATGCGGATGATGTTGCGGCTCTGGTCGCCGGACGCACCGTTGAACAAGCGCAACTTAGGCTAGATATGCTAATGCGCCGAGTGAGGGACTGGATGACTGCTCGCGGGCTCAGTTTAGCACTGGAGAAAACCGAAGTGGTCATCTTGACAAAAAAGAGAGTCCCTAGAGTAAGGATGATCAGTATTGGAGATATACAGATCGAATCGAAGCCAGCGGTGAAGTACCTGGGGCTACTGATCGACTCGAAGATGAGTTTCTCTGAGCAAATCAGGGCAACGGCTGAGAAGGCTGCTTCGGGAATATCGCCTCTGAGCCGACTTATGGCTAACGTAGGGGACCCAGCCCATCAAGAAGACGCCTCTTGATGAGTGCTGTAGGGTCAGTGCTACTGTACGGAGCAGAGGTATGGGGCGACGCTCTCAGCAAGGAGGTATACCGAAAACGATTGGCACAGGTACAGAGAAGAGGAGCACTGAGAATTGCATCTTCGTATCCAACAGTCTCCGACTCGGCGGTGAGAGTGATTGCAGGCGTGATACCTGTCGCCCTCCTTGCTAGAGAGTGCCGCGCTATTTACCTGCGCCGAAACGAGGATGCGAGGGAGATCGTTATCCGCGAGGAGAGACAACGCTCGCTCAACGATTGGCAGCAGTCTTGGAGGAATTGCACGAAGGGAAGGTGGACTGCGCGCCTCATCCCGGATGTGAGACCGTGGCTAAATCGAAGGCATGGTGAGACTGACTTCTATCTGACCCAGCTTTTGAGCGGGCACGGGTTTTTTCAGTCTTACCTGCACAAGATCGGCAAGTCACGGTCTCCCGATTGTCGGTTTTGCCCAGGAGAGGAGGACAAAGCCTGTCACACATTGTTTGCGTGTACCAAATGGGCCAGGCTGTGAAGGGAACTCTACAGGGAGACGGGAGAGCTCACCCCGGATAATATAGTTGCGGTGATGCTCGAATCGGTTGACAAATGGAACCAGGTGGCACATTATGCTCGGGTAGTCCTAAAATATAAAAGGGACTCACAACAGCCGGAGGCACCGGGGGTGGGGGATCGCTCTTCTGGCAATTCCTCTTCCCCCCTCCCCTCCCGCTAGGAAAGGGACTCCCCAGCTTGAAGGTGCCCCACGGCGTAACAAAACGGGACCTGGCCCGAAGTAATGTGTCAAACGGTTCCAGGCTAGGTTCTCAGATTGACCGGGGAGGTGTTTAGTGGGTAGTCCAAAGTTAACCTCCATGGGAGTCCCACACTGCCAGACTCGGTGGGCATAAATGCCTTCACCTCCCTACCACAAAAAAAAAAAAAAACGTCAGCTAAAAAATTAGGAACGAAATAGAGAATAACATACAGATGCGGCGAGAGTATCGTATTGTCACCAAGAAGAAAGGCTAATCCAAAAAGCGGGAGACGTTCTAAAAAGGTCAAAATCTGCATGTGGCGCCAAAAATCAGCAATGGCGTAAATATTGGGCTCCTTGAACCAGCATTGTTCCTAGACCGCATAGGGCATTACCTGAGGAGCTGGTTAAAGGCCGGAAAGGATCAAAAGTCAAAAAAAAGCAGAACGCTAAAAAAACGAAGAGTGTTTAGCCTAAGGACCACATGTAGATAGCCCGGCTACCAAACATTAATAAAAGTATGGTGTCTAGCTCAATCGAAGAAGACCGGAATAAAAAATGAAAGTAAGAGACACTTGATGGGCATGAAACGATAGATCAGGGATTTTAGACAGTGCTGGCAAAAGGATCAAGGAAATTCTTTCAAAAAGTGCGACAAAATACATACAGCATGGATGCCCAGCAAGGTAAAAGACCTAATGTGAAACAGGAGAGAAAATTCCACAACGAAGTCCCCGGCAGCAGGCACTGCTCGTAAAACCCTAAGATGACTAATCCTACGTAGAAGTTCTGCTGGATATCAGGAAAAATAGATGATTCAAAGACACCAATACCACTTCTAAAGACTAGGATGAGTTGTCTGCAGGATACGGCAGCGCCTTTTCAATGTTTCCAATGCCTTGGCTATGGTCACACAATGCAAGCATAAAAAGGAGCCGAGAAGAGTTCCCTATGTTACAAATCTGGTGAAATGGGTAATAAAAGAAAAAAGTGCATGAAAATAGCAAACTGTATCCTTTTCAAGGGTGCTAATCTAAGACCGAATCCTGGGCACGTCTTCGGATTAGGGAAATATCGAATTTTTCCGGAAGCCGTAGCCAAAGCAAAACTAGGATTTTGATGACGTGTATCCTGTAGTTAAACCAATACCAGAGAGGTACATAAAAGCAAACAATACCAGAGAGGACATGAATGCAGACTTTTTGATGCTGAGTCAGCAACACGATGATAAAAGCTCGGTGTCATGGCATCCTGATGAAACTAGTACTGCCATAATTTTCGTCCAAAACAGTGATTTTCAGGGAGAGGGCTGGAGACGGGGGATTGTCTTGTGGGGGTTTGATGCTCAGGAATCATCTTCTTTAGTATGTACCAAATGCTTTGTAGGGCACTCCCTCGAAAGTAGATAGCAACGTGCTCGTTAGGGAAGACTTCAACGTTAAAGCAATCGAATGGGATATGCCTCAAATAGATCCACACGGAAAATAAATCCTTTGAGTACCAGAATGGCACTTGTCGTCCTAAATACCGGAAATACGCCAACTTTGACCGGTTTTGGCTGTGAAGAAATCACACAAGATATGAAATTCACCTTGTAGTCCTTCGTACGGAGGATACACAAGTTAGAAGACTACTCACCTGACAATCATCAGTACATCCAGCTTGAGTTCCGTGATAGTTCTCCCTGCGTCCGCGCTTTCAATCTCCTATGGATAAGAAGAACATCGGAAGGATGGACGTTCACAACAGGTACTCCACCGCAGGGTGATTTACAAGGGACAGAAGAACTTAAAACGTGGTGAACTCAATTATGAGCATCGTCATGACTGCACCAGTAGTCAGTTAAAATTGCTCAAAAGAAAAAAAAGTCTCGCAAGGTTTGGCTTGAGGCTCAGCATGCACGGAAACGTGAAGAAGCACGCAATAAGGTAGCAACTTACAAATTGGCCAGGAAATACCTTCAAAAATTGATTAGCTACAACAGAGCTCACTGCTGGCAAGATTTAGTGAACAATGTAACTAGGATCGGTGAAGCCTTGGCTATAAGCTAGTTATGCCTCAGCTTGGTGCCCTATGGATACCTTGCATTCATGAAATGGAAAAAATGAACAAGATAGTGTGGGCACTCTTCTCCGCATATGCTGCCCGTGCTGCTCAGCAAAGGGAAGGGTAATTTGGCGTCGCCATTTACATACAACCTATTATGTATGCTAGATATGGCTAGGAGAGTGCTAGAGAAACTTATCAAGGGAAGAATCATTCCTGCTGGCTTTAGAGCAAGATGATCCACTTGGTGCAATTACAGGCGTAGTGAGTGCAATCCAAAAGGCAGAGGCGCTACTATGTGACGGCTCATTCTGTTGATGACACTCAACGTTAGGAATGGCTTGAACTCCACTAGATGGATAGATATTTTGAGTACGTACTTCTTTAAGCTCCAGGATAGCTGATTTAGCTTCTGAGAGATTATTTGAAGGACAAAAGCCTACTTAACGAAATGACACAGAGCCACGAAGGTTGAAAGTTACATCGGGTGCTGCCCAGGGATTCATCCTTGGCCTAGACACGTGGAACGTATCTTACAATGGGCTAGTGAGACTGGGAATATCATATAAGTTAGTTATCCCGATTCGCAATGTAAAAGACTGGATGACTGCTCGTGGGTTCACCCTAGCACTGGACAAATAAATAATTTTTCGAGTATGAACGATCAGCATTGGAGACATATTAATTGAATTAAAGTCAGCAGTGAAGTATCTGATGTTGCTGATGGACTCGAAGATGAATTCCTTTGAGCAAATCAAGGCAAAGGATGAGAATGCTGCTTCAAAATTATCTGCTCTGAGTCAACTCATGGCCAGAATAGGGAGATCCAACCCATCCAGAAGACGCTTCTTGATGAGTGCTGTAGGGTCAGTTCTACTGTATGGAGCAGAAATATGGGGTGACGCTCTCAGTAAGGAGGTATTCCTCGAAATGCTTGGCACACGCATCTTCATATCCAACAGTCTCGGATTTGACAGTTAGAGCTATTGCAGGCGTGATAACTGTTGCCCTCTTTCCCAGAGAGCGCCACTCTTTTTACCTCACCAAAACGAAAACGTGATGGAGAGAGCGCTCACTCAACAACTGGCAGCAGTCTTGGATAAATTGCATAAAGAAAAGGTGGGCTCCACGCCTCATCCCGGATGTGAGATCATGACTGAATCAAAGGCATGATGAGACTGACTTCTATCTGACCCAAATTTTGACCGGGCATGGCTATTTTTAGTCTTACCTGCATAATATTGGTAGGTTACGGTCTCCCGATTCTTAGTATTGAGGTAATATAAGAGAAAGACGATGCCTGCCACACATTTTTTGCGTGCACAAAATGGGACAGGCTGTGAAGAGACCTCTACAGCAAGACGGGAAAGCTCACTGCGGATAATATAGTCTTGGTGGTATTTTAATCGGTTGACAAATGAAACCAGGTGGCACATTATGCTTGGGCAGTACTGAACGATACAAGGGACTCACAGCAGCCGGGGACGTTGGGGCCTGGGAATCGTTTGTCTAGCAGTTTCTCATCCCCTTCTACTAGAAGGGAGATTCTCTAGCTTGAAGGTGCCTCACGGCACAATAAAACAAGACTTGGTCCAAAGAGATGTATCAAACGGTTCCAGGCTGAGTTTTTACGTTGAAAGAGGAGGTGTTTAGTGGTTAGTCCAGTTATTTGTGTGCATGGGAGTCCCCTTCCTACTTATCAAACACAAAAAAAGGTACGTTTTGTTCCTTAATAAGCCGCTTCGGGTTTGATGAAAAAAATTCAATAGAGGAATGAAAAAAAACAACTACTACGTAAGCTCCGATAATTGGATTGTGGAAAACGTTTTTCGGAAATTGTCGCAAAAATTGCAAGTCAGGAGCCTATGTTACAATCAATCAGCAATCAGTAGGATTTCACAGGAAAGGTTGTTTAAGATTGTATTTTCCTTCAAAACCAGATGAATATGGAATCAAGATCATAATGCTGTGTCATTATTCTACAAAGTAGTTGATTGACGCGATCCCATATCTTGGTAAGGGGACCACCTGGCCTGAACATGCTTGGTAAAATAACTTTGTAAAAGTATCACAAAATCAAATAATCATGAATAATTGGCTTACGAGTGTTCTTCTCTGTCAGTCCATGAACTATATTAGGAACTTAAAAAATAAAAGGGTTTCTAATGAATTCAAACACACCGATTTTCAAGAAAATTATGTTAAACCTTCACTTTTTTTGTGCCATTAGGACTTTTCAGCGCTTTTATTAAAGCATCAAAACTGTACTACTAATTTCTTTAGTGCATTTAGACGGATTAGTTAACAATTGTCATTCTCTCCCAATAATGATAAGTGATTATAATAAGTCAAAAAGAGCAGTAGACCTCTTTGAACATTTGTGCCCCAGCATGAATGCTAGGTGGAAAACAAAGAGATCTTCAGAAAGTCTTTACAGGAAATTTCAAATGAATTTCCCGAAATACAAAAGCATTACCGATTTTGTAATTAATAAAAACAACTTATACAATGTCACAATGCAACGCATGAAAGGCTTACATTTCTGGAGCATACAAAAAAGTATGTCAACCGTAAATTATGTGATCGAAAACTGATTAGTTTGTTCGCTTTTGATTGGGCTGAATTATGATTATATTATTGTTTTATAAAAACAAAATAATTGAGTTCATCTGTGATTTTTTTTACCAAAAATTATACTTTTATTTTTTATAAAATAATAATTGGTTGAAAATCAGAAAACAATATTATCAATGTCTAATTTTTTGAAATCCAAAATAATAAATCAAGGTTATTTTTAATTTGTGAGCAAGTTTAATTCTTTGAAAGTGAAGCTTCTCAAACTCTTATTCAATAACAGCCAACAATTGACAGATCAACCAATCAATCCCATAAAGACCACAATCAAGCAGAACTATTTTATGTTCTATAATAACACATACATTGTCAAGGACGGTTTGGGTATGGGACATCCAATGTCCTCAATAATGTCAGAAATATTCTAACAATCTTTGAAAGAACTCTTTATGCCTAAAGTTGTCATAAAATTAAATTTAATATTTTACAAACGATATGTGGATAACTGTTTCGTCGTTATTGACTCACAAGAAAATAAACAACAAAATATATACCTATATGAATGAAATACATCCAAATATAAATTTCACTATAGAAAAAAAAACTAACGGACAACTCAACTATATCAACGTAGCCGTAACATGTGACGACTACAAAATATATAAAAAACCAACCACAACTGATCATACCATACACGCAATATCTAACCATCCTGCACAACATAAACTAGCAGCGTACAGATCAATGGTGCAGAGCTCCACTCGATGCCCATGACTAGAATGAACTAAATAACAATTAAAAATTGCTTGTAATAGCGGATACAAATAACGTGACATTGACAAACTTGTTTCAGAATACAAACAAAAACTGGAACGCCAAATGACAGAAACTCGTAAGAATGATCAACAATGGATTTCGTTGACATGCGTAGACTAAGAGATATACAAACTTCCCTAGGAAATACAAACCAACAACTGCGTTCAAAACTAATAACAACATCATAAACAAACTGAAACCAAAACTGAATGACACATCTAAAGGGGGTCCAACCAAAACGCGCAATGTCCATTGTAAATAAAACAAAAAGTTTTCAGAGAATTATGTTAACATTTTTTATTACGATACAAAAATCTATGACAATTATGTATAAAGTAAAATATTGCCCAATTGCTCGCCACGGCTATGGTGGCATACTTTTATCCGATGGTCCATATTTATAATGGTCCTGAGACATAATTGAGGTTCAATGTCGTTAATGTGCTGAATTATCTCATCCTTCAGCTCTTGAATTATTCTTGGCTTATTGACGTACACTTTTTTCTAAATATTCACAGAGAAAGAAGTCCAATGGTATCAAATCATATGATCGTGCCGACCAATTAACATCGACACTACGTGAGATAACGTGGCCATTGAATTTCTCGCGCAAAAGAGCCATTGTTTCGTTGGTTGTGCGGCAAGTGGCACCATCCTGTTAGAACCACATATCATCCAGGTCCATAACCTCAATTTCTGGCCACAAGAAGTCCGTTATCATCTCGGAATAGCGACACGATTCACGGGAACTGCTCAGCCGTCCTCATTTTCGAAGAAGTACGGCCCGATGACGCTGCCAGCCCATAAAACGCACCGAACAGTCACTCTTTGTGGATGCATCGGCTTTTCGACAATAACTCGTGGATTTTCATTTGCCAAAATGTGGCAATTCTTTTCGTTAACGAATCCACTGAGGTGAAAGTGTGCCTGGTCGCTGAAGATAATTTTCTTTGTAAAGCCACTTTTCCCTTCTGTCTGTTCAACCAACCATTCAGCATATTGCCGAAGCTTGAAATGATCGGTAGGCTTCAGTTCTTGAGTCAATTGAACCTTGGAAACATATAAATTCAAATCTTTGTTCAAAATTTGCATCAGTGATGTTCGTGAGATGTTCAGTTGTTGGGCACGACGACGAGTCGTGGTTAACGGCTCTTCTGCCACACTTTCGCACATAACAGCAATGTTTTCCGTAGAACGAATTGCGCGAGCAAGCACAGGTGATTTCACATTTCCTACACACCCGGCTTGCTAAATTTGCGAAAAATTCTCCGGATTGTGGACACATTTGGTCGATTATGCTGACCAAAAAATCACAAAGTGCACGAAATGCATTTTGATTTGAAAATCCATTTTCATAAAAGGCTTCAACAACCTTAATGCGCTGCTCAATAGTGTACCTCTTCATGATTGAATTTTTAAAACACTGAAACAAGGAAACGTCAAAATAAATTGGGCGAAAAACTTGACTCACAATTAGCATCATGTATTATGATTGGACCACCCTTTATATACGAAAACAGTGGCATATACAACTTGATATGCAAGGGCTCCATGGTATACATAGGAAGGACAGCAAGGAAACTATAGACAGGATACAAAAAACACTTAAAATCTGTCGTACATAACAAGGCAGACTCAAGTTATGCGACACACCTACAAAACCACGCACACGAGCCTGAAGCTGTGACAAACTCTATGACATCGCTACATAAACAAAGCAAAGGACCGGGACTTGACATTTTACAAAGGCTTAAAATGTATAAAAGTTGAAAAACAGAAGGTAACATTATAAACGACATTGCAAAATTGCTTTTCTATTTGGCTCTGGAGTACGTCATACGGAAGCTACCTGTCAATACGCGAGGTACATTACTATACAAGTCGAGCCAAATAGTGGCCTATGCGGACGACATCAACATTCTGTCACGGTCACTAACAACTGCCAAAGAACTCATCCTGAAACTCGACAGTGAAGCAAAACTAGTAGGGCTACAAATCAACGAAAATATAACAAAGTTCATGACGCAGTCGAGGAAAAATACCCCAAATACACAAAATATCACACTTGGCGAATACAGTATCGAAAATGCTAGCAAATTTGTGTATTTAGGCGCCAAAATAACGGAAACGGGCAATGAAAGAAACGAAATGCGCTGAAAAATACAGCTCACAAATAAAATATTTTATCCAGTATTGACAATCTTGAAGACCAGCTGCACACACAAGAAAACAAAGCTCCAAGTATGCAAATCTGTGATCAGACCTGTGTTATGCTATGGGTGTGAAACATGGACCCTAACCCAAGCATCCGCAAATAGATTGAACGCCTTTGACTGACGGGTCCTGAGGCGAATAATTGGAGCGAAGCTAGACGGGGACCAATGGCGAATTCGATACAACCATAAGCTGTATGAAATTTTTCACGAACCGGAGATCTCAATGATTGTAAGACTGCGGAAGCTGCAATGGGCTGGACACATGAATCGTATGGACGAACAACGGATACCCAAGAAGGTACTCGTTGGGCGAACTGAAAGCCGGCGTCCAGTGGGGACGAGGTCTGACTCAGACAACGAAGACAGTTCAAAGCTGCTCCGATTCCAGAATTGGATGACGCAGTCAACGGACCGAGACGGTTGGAGGTGCTGTTTGCAGGAAGCAAAGGCCCGAAAGAGGCTGTAGTGCTAAGAAGAAGAAGACCATTGTAAACGAACAACTCGTTACAAATTCCGACGCAATTTTCTGAGTACTATATCACATACTCCGGAAAAAATGGAAACGTGATGTAACACAACAAACGGACATCCAACAATCCCAAAAGCATGGACCTAATGTCCCTCTTCCTAACCTAATTTAGTACCTGACCGAATTTAGTACTACCTGTTTAACCCACCTGATGACTATATAAAATCGTTTCCTTCAACACATCCTTAAGACACTGAAGATGACTCAAAGGAGTCGAAATGCATCTATTACGCAAAAAAGCAAGGCCCAACGGCTTTTCAAAAAAAAAAAAAAATTAATCGAGCTATATACTTTATTCATTATCAAAAAAAAATATTTTTAATTTAAAAAAATTCCTGCGCCCGCTCTAATGATCCGTCTTTAATTCTATAAAGGGCGTTCGATATGATGAGATTTTTTATAAGGAAAAAGGATTTTGAATTCTTCAAAATAAATTTGGATTGCATAATTATTATGCGAAACGTACTAAATCGATTTGATGAAAATTGGTGTGCGGTTTTAAGATATTATAAGGACTTTTCAGCAAATTATGTCAGTCCTTAGTGTATTTCAACTGGAGAAAAAATGAAATAAAAATAGCTATTTTATTCTTTTTTTACGTATTTGTTACTATTTTGCGGCAAGGGTGCATAGTTTTAAAAATGTTAACCAATCATATCTTATGGAAAATTAAATTACACAGCTTTTGTTACCCCACACTTCACTGTAGAATGAATCGTTTTGAGGTTAGAAGTAAAAAAAGTAGGAAAAAGTCCAGGTTTTTGATAATTGTTAAACATTTATTTATTAATGTTCCCGAGCTCTTTGAAAGGAAGGAAAAGTCAATTATTGTTAAACCAGTCATTTCACAACTATTTCTGCAATAATCAGTGTCCCCCTTGTCAACTGCCAACTGGAAATAGATCCCCCCTGGTCTCAAAATGAAGTTGTTTTTGTGTTTTGCAAATGTACATTGAATATTGCATAGAAATGTCTATCATTTACTTTTGTCTACTTTTTCTGGGTTAGGTGCGTCAATTTAGCTCATGCTTAGTAATGACAGGCTTACAATTAAATTAAGTATCCTTGCGTTAAATACCTGATCTTTAAAGTTCTTATTAAAACCTAGGATTTGATACCCACATCGACTACCTTTATCAACAAAATTTTTTTAAAGTGTCGGTTTCGTATATGGGAAATTCAGCCTTAAGCCTAACGAAAATGTTGTAATATCAAAATTTTGTACGGCCTATCCTATCTACGGCCACGGTATTTTTCAGAAAAAATGCTTTGATGCACGGACGGGTGGACAGAGCCTTATTTTTGTTACGGCAATTTCATTGTCAATGCAGCAGGTGTTTTTAAGTTGATCGACCAAGAAATAAGGTGGGAAGACCGACGCCCCATTGCAAACAAACCATTTAAATCAAGTAATGTCGCATTTTTTTGGTTTATTTTAATACTGCGGCTCTTTTCAAGTCTTTGCTTAGAAAGAGTTAGAGTATGTCATTATCTAGATAAAGTTTACTCGCACACGAGAAAGTGATATGGTCAAAACCACGTGTTGTCTATGTGTTCGTCCATCCAAATGCAATTCGTTCTGATTTTAAACCAGTATGTATCATAACTCATCGGGCTTAAATTGAATCAGGGACCTCGTATTGAATCAGGGACCTTTCGCTTACAAAGTGAGCACTCCAATGACTACACCACATGGAATACGTGGCAATCAGTATTTATTTTTATCCAAATTAAACTTTTCCTCTGCTTTTAATGCTAGTTGACGTTATCAAAATTAATCTTTCGTAAAATATTTTGCGTCGATAGTTTTTCCAATCAAGATGAAATCTTACCATCATGAGTTTTCCTGAACTAAGGCCAACATTCTTTTTGCATTTTATTAATCCTTACAAGACTAAGTCTAGTGAACTGCTTGCAAACTTTCTCCATTCCTTTCAATCTACCCTGAATTCATACCTTCTTATTCTTCGCGACAAAATTTTAACTTAAAATTTTTTGCTTTTGGTGCCATTCTGCTATGTCAATGCCACCAGCATCTTTCTTCCTTGCCCAGTCTTGCGACACTTTATTACAACGCGAGAAAAATAACGGGACTTGCATTGTTCACTTTAATGAAATACAGGAAGTTTAAGTTCATTACAAAAAGTGCCTGGTCTGGTTCCTTCGACAGAAACTATATAAGTAGGAAAAGTTTTAAATGAAAATAGAAACTGTGAGGAAAAGTTTTCACGTAATGAACAGTAATTGAAGAATTTACTTACGTTATTCTCTTCTGTAGGTACGATCAAGCG
Source organism: Odontomyia ornata (assembly GCA_963969285.1). Classification (NCBI taxonomy): domain Eukaryota; kingdom Metazoa; phylum Arthropoda; class Insecta; order Diptera; family Stratiomyidae; genus Odontomyia; species Odontomyia ornata. Next base: position 275,172,332 of record OZ017740.1, read on the forward strand.
AAGGAATTAAAGTAAAAAAAAAATTCGGGACTGTAGAGGATGGATTGTGACAAAGATTATGTATCGGGAGATAAGTTTCAAGAAAAAAAAGAATAAAAATCGTACAAGATTAAGCGAGGAATTCAATTAATTACGTTGAATGGATTGTGATGGAATTCTTAAGATTATTTAGTTTTACAGATACCAGTACATGGTATTTGTAGTACTCGTTTAGATGAATCATCCTCGATGTTTTATAAAATAATTCTCGACTTAAGTTGTGGAAAAGACCTTCTAAAAAGATCTTTTATCAATCTTTCTCCTCCATTTTCAAGTAAAGATAAATATATATAGTATGTAGAAGATATATCCTCGTAGACTGAAAAATTTTGTCTCAATTTATATTGAAACTCTAGATTTTGGTTCATATAGAGCCTAATAATGTAAACATGCTAGATAGTAAGACCTACGTTCCTATCAAAAGGGTTTTGTGCTCATTCCATGATATGCAGTGTACGAACCCATGAAAAATTTCAAAGGCACGTATATTGAATACTTGCCTTCTAGAATAAACCATTCTCACCCCAATTTATATTATTAATTTTAACATAAATATATATATATATATATATATATATATATATATATATATATATATATATATACATATATATATATATATATATATATATATATATATATATATATATATATATATTATCATATACAAGGTGCGTACGGTATTTGAGGACATGTATAAATGTGACTTTAACCATTTCCTTTTCAGATAAGAAATGTCAGACTACAACATCACGCAAGAAATGAAGAGACATGTTGTCATCGTCGCTATATGTGCAAACCATACAGACTTAGACATCTCTAATTTTCTTAATTGCGCCAGTTCATTCATGCATAAGGTTTGCCGTGAATTGGAAGCATCAGGAGGCGATACAGAAGCGGTTGCAAAACGCAAAAAGCACGAACAACGTTCTGACACTTTCCAATCTGCAGAATTTTTAAAGCAAGTGCAAGCAATCATAGACGAGGACCCTTCAAAGTCAATGAGAGTCCTTGCGGGTGAGCTTCATGTTTCTGAGTGCTTTTTTGTAGAACTGCCCACGAAGGTCTTCGGTATAAGTCTTACATGATGCGCAGAGGACAGTTCATGTCAGAACGAACACAGGAACAGAGAGTTCTCCGATCAAAACGTCTTTTAAACAAAATCAAACACCCTGAACCGCCCAAAATCTTATAGTTTTCTTTCGGTAAAAAAATTTTGACCAAGGTCAAAAGACCAATCGCAGTAATGACAGATGGCTATGGTCAAATCCTACGGAGATTGCTGTTGCTATGCATACAAAATGTTCAGCTACTGTTATAGTTTTAGGTGTTGTCAGCAACAAAGGACATGTTATGCCACCACACTTTTTTACTAAAGGACTTCGAGTGAACTCTGTTGCATGCATCGAGGTTTTGGAGACGGTAGTGAAACCCTGGATAGGTAATGTGAGCGGAGGCAGACCATACATTTTCCAACGAGGCTCTGCTCCTTCACAAAAAGCGATGGCGACACAAGAATGGATGGCTGAAAATTTGCATGGCCACATAACACCGAACCTATGGCCTTCTAGCTCCCCGACCGTAATCATTTGGATTATTACGTATGTGGCGTAGATGAGCGTGAGACCAATAAGCGTCCTCGTAATACCATTTCTTCGCTGAAGACTGCTATTAATGCCGTTACGGTCAATATGAACAAGGAGCATTTGATTGAGGTTATTGCTGCGAATGGCGATTTCATTGAATAGCTTTATAGCCATACATTAATTAAATGTTGCATAAAAAATTCCTGAAATTTCGTTAAAAATACAAGCTAATAAATTTTACTCTCAAGTTGTCCTCAAATACCGTACACACCCAGTACTATATATGCATGCACATATATATGTACAGGGTAGGCTAGATGCAAATATGAACACATTGTGACAAGATTTGCTAAGAAACTTGAGCCATGCGAATAACGGATATGCACCTTTGAAGGTATTGTCACAACCACGGAAGTCACGGCAGTTGCAGATATTAAGTGGTAGCAGACGGGTGCGTCACTCGAAGTGGCATACTGAGGCAGTACTCAGTCTTTGCGGGAGAACCTCTGCTCGTACTGAGCTACCCTATACATAAAATTTACCACGAAGAGAAAGGAAAATGATATTTTAAGAAATGAAAACTATTTTTTAGTCAGACATGGCCGTTTTATTTAACAAAAAGAAAATTTATAAAAAAAATTCGCAAACTTTAAAAAAAAAAATATATATATATATATATATATATATATATATATATATATATATATATATATATATATATATATATAAATATAAACAACAAAAGTAAATCCGCCCCCTTCAAATTCTTATATAATTTTATATGAACAAAACAAAGGTTAACTAAGTATACTCTGTAAACGAAAATAATATAATTTGATAAAATGAATAAAATTAAATAGAAAAAAAGTCAAATTTATACTCACTCCCTTACTTGTAGAACTCTGAGCATCAGGCGAAAAACAAACAGGTTGAAGTAGCAGGAGGGTGCTCCTGCCAGAAAGGTTTTGTGAAACAGGTAGTAAATCAAACAATATATTCTGCATACCATAACCCGACTTTTATACAGATTCCATAAATTGAGTTCGAAAAATTATTATGGTTATTATGTTTTTAAATTCGCCGCCATTTTGTTTCAAGTGTTTTGAGCTCGTCGGTTACTTAATCATGATAACACATCAATACATATTATGAACCATTTCTAAAATTTTCATCAAATTACTACATATTTGTAGTGTCTAGGTCAGTTGTGTATCTCCGTGTATCTCCCTAGTATCACGTGTTAATGTTGTTATAAGGGACTCACAGCAGCCGGGGGCGCTGAGGCTGGGGGATCGCTTTTCTGGCAATCCTTCTCCCCCCTCTCCCCTCCCGCTAGGAAAGGGATTCCCCAGCTTGAAGGCGCTCCACGGCGTAACAAAACGAGACCGGCCCGAAGTAATGTGTCAAACGGTTCCAGGCTGGGTTCTCAGGTTGACAGGGGAGGTGTTTAGTGGGTAGTCCAGTCGATTTCTTGCGAGCATGGGAGTCCCACACTCTGTGCGTAAATAGCATTCACCTCCCTACCACAAAAAAAATGTTGTTATAATGGTTAAATACTCAATCGGCAGTAACTCAGCTGTTTATTGTTCAGTTATTGTGAAATTTTCAGAACGCCTTCGATTGCTTTCAAAAAACTTTAACTGTAGTTTTTCATTTTATAGGGCAAAATATAAAATTAATAAACAAACAAAGTTGATCAAATTTCAAATTTTGAGGTATTTGTTGCCCTTGTACTCCTTAAATGCTATAGATTTTCCGGGTCAACCGACAAAATGTTTGTACATTTCACCTTCCCCTGCACCCCTCAATGAAAAAATTGTCATTTTCAGACCTTTTTTGAAAAGTTCTCATCAAGACTTTTCATTTGATACCCATATTACCTACATGCGATGAATTTTTTTTATATGGGGAGACCCTCCTCGAACACGTTATAAATTCCTTATTGTAGTGAACATTTAAAGAGGTCGTCATTTTGCATCTACTCACAAAATCTTATGTTTCTAGCTTATGTTGTTTGCGAGAAAAAGTGGTGTGACACACGGACGGACGGACAGACAGGACGTGATTTTATTAAGGTTTTGTAAGAAAGAAGCGTGGGGCCATTTTAGATTAGGATGGAAATATTTACAACATACAAGAAATGAAAAAGTATGTAAAACGGCCACTTTTAAAAGCGCCATCCGCTGTCTATACATTTCTCCTGTTCTGGCTACTAGCAGAAAATTCAACATTCCGCACTTGCTTTTTGAATTTTCACTTCGATCACTAAGAACTCAATCCAAAACGTTCGTCCATTCACGATACCACTTTCATCTTCCAACCCAAATCAAAACATTTTGTTCCCTTAGTCCAATTCATTTTTGTGTAATTTACCCTGTACTAGTGGGACTGACTTTTCATCAGCTGAATTTGCCTCACTATCGATGGGTATGTTAATGTTTTTTTCCATTGGCGTAGGCGGTGTGAATTTGAAGGTTATATCAAGGGGTTCCGTCTTGACAGGTTTGCCTTTGGCCGTCACGGTTCGCAAAAAATCATGAATTCATAACCGGTGATGAAATTTTGAGTACCTTGGTTACTGAAACAACGAGTTTCGCAGCTACGTCTTCTGCCAAAGCCTAAATCACAGCTTAACAAACTCCATACGTTCAAAGAAGCATTAGTCAGACGGCCAAGAGGACCCGAACTCTACGTATTTGTAGCTAGTGAAATAGCTCGTCATTGTAAACATCCGGTAAGTCCCTTAGATGTTAATATGGATGTTCAATGTCATAGCAATAACCGACAATGTTACATGTAGAATATACCATCAGAAAATTGGAAAGTAAACATATAGGGTTATCTATTTCGTGGTAGGAAAGTATAACCCTGCCAATTGACATCTGTCAGAATTAAATGTCATCCAAAGCGTGTTTTTTTTAGTTGAAGGTTCGCCATTTAGAAATATGGATCGTTTACCAGTCGAAGAAATTATTAAATTTTATTATAAAAATGGTGATTCTGCTCTATCAATATTTAGGACTTTACGAGCCGATGACGGTCGACATAATCGACCTACACAGCAAACAATTTCGAACACTGTGAGAAAATTTGAAGAGACTGGATTTGTTATTGATATTGCAAGGCCTGTGCATCATCGCGACATTCGTTCTGCTGAAAATATCGCTTTCATTGCTCAAAGTGTGGGGGAAGACCCGAATTTGTCGATTCCTCGACGTGCTCAACATATGGGCTTTTCTTACGGCTCATTGTGGCGGATTTTGCATTTGGATTTGCATCTCAATCCGTACAAAATTCAACTCACTCAAGAACTTAAGACTCAAGAACATACACAACGCAGAACGTATGCGAATTGGGTGATTGAACCACAAGCCATTGAAAACAATTTTTTGAACAGTGCTTTTCTTTAGTGATGAGGCTCATTTTTCGCTCAGTGGCTACGTAAATAAACAGAATTGCCGCATATGGGGCTCTCAAAATTCTCAGGTGATCGCAGAAAGGCCTTTGCATCCGGAAAAAGTGACCGTTTGGTGTGCATTATGGTCTGGTGGTGTTATTGGCCCGTATTTTTTTGAAAACGATGAAGGAAGAGCCATTACAGTTAATTCTGACCGCTCTGGACGGATGTTAACCGATTGTTTTTGGAGAGAAATTGAAGATTATGATCTGGAGAACATGTGGTTCCAACAGGATGGAGCCACAAGCCGCACAACACAGGCTGATTGAGCACTTTTGCAAGAGAAATTTCCAGGACGCCTAGTTTCGAGATTAAGTGATGTCAATTGGCCCGCAAGATCCTGCGACCTAACACCTTTGGATTTCTTTTTATGGGGCTATGCAAAAGATCGTGTTCACGCGAACAATCCATAAAATCTTGAGCAATTGGAAACCAATATTCGTGAAGTTATGGGCAAGATATTGCCGGGAATGTGCCAAAAAGTCATTGAACACTACCTCAAAAGAATTGAGGCCTGTAAGAGGTCCCGTGGAAGACATTAGAATTATGTTGTGTTTCACGTATAATGGCAAGGTTCAATTTTTATGTGTTTTTTAGCTTTACTTTCCCAAGCGTAAAATGGATAACCCTATATATCGGATATAAAACGAAATGTAAACGCTTTATGGCAAATATCCCGACTAAGTGCGTTCACCAGTCAAATTCAAGAAAAATTAATAGCAGCCATTTAACAAAAAAGTCCACAATGTCCATCCTAACCAAAGTGTAGTTCCGGTTTGAATATTGTGCAATTTAATTGGGAAAAAGAGTAAAAAAGTCATACTGATCAACAATGGGAGTCCCCCATCGCTGTTTGCATACCAACCATTATGCATGCTAGGGAAGTGCTAGAGCAAACCATCAAGGGAAAACTCACTGATGTGATTTGTGATGACGGGGACCTGTCTCTGCAGCAATATAGCTTAAGAGCAGAAAACTCAACCATTGATGTGATTTAAGGTGTGATGGACGTGGTCCAAAAGATAGAGGCAGCCGTACCAAGCGAAGGGTAGTTCCGTTGGTGACACTTGGTGTTCGGAATATCTCCAGCTCCTCTAAGTGGGTGCATTTCTAGATACCTGGGAAAATCTTTTTCAAATTCCAGAATATCTTATGTGGCTTTTGGGGGACTATCTAAAGGACCAAAGCTTGGCTTATGATACAATGCTGGTCTTACAAAGAATGGAAGTCACATCAGGTGTTGCCTAAAGATCTGTCGTAAGTCCAGACTTCTAGAACATATCACACGATTGAGGACAGAAACTGGAGCTATCAGATAAATAACGCCTGATTTGCTATGCGGATGATGTTGTGGCGCTATTTTCTGGACGGTGCGATGGTGCATCGAACAAGTCAGTTGTGTAGTTCAGAAAGCCAATGTCCTGAGTATGGTAATCCTGACAAAGAAGGGAATGAGTTGACTCATTGCCAACGTAGAGGGACCCAACCCATGAAAAAGTCACTTTTGATGAGGTCAATAGATTCAGTACTACTTTACGGAACAGAAATATGAGACGACGCTCTCAGCGTGAAATTATACCAAAAACGCGTTACATAGATGAAGAAAAATATCCACTGAGCATTGCATCTTCACATCTGATAGTTTTTGTTTTGGGTGTGATTTTCATTATAGGCCTTCCTTGCTAGAGAACGTCATATTATCAACTTACCTCAAAACGTGTGAGGAGAGACAACACTCACTCAATGATTGGCAGCAGTCCTGAGTGAATAGCATGAAGAGAAGATGGCCTACGTGCCTCATCCCTAATTTGAGCCCATGGCCTTTTACCTGACCCAGCTATTAAATGGGCATACTTACTTCAATAAGTCTGGTAAGTTGCAGTACCCTGACTGTGCGCAGTGTGTAGGAGAAGACGAATGCTTGCCATACATTTTTGTACGGGAAGATGGAATAGGCTACACCAAACCCTCTTCAAAGAAACAGGAGAACTACTTTCAGATATCAGATATCGAAAAATCACTTGAATCAGTTGACAAACAGGACCATGTGGAATATTATATTCGGGCAAGCCTAAAAGATAAAAGGAGCTCATAGCAGCTAGGGTTCAGAAATCACTTTTCTTGCAATCTCTCTTCTCTCTTTATTTGCTGTTATAGGGGCCATCGCTCAACGATACCTAGTCATGCGGTAAAACGAGGCTCACCTCGAAGTAACATGTCAAATGGTTCCAGGTCCATTTCTCAGGCTGAAAGAAGGAGGTACTTAATGGGCAGTCCAGATATTTTGCGCAACTGGGAGCTCCATACTTAGAGCGTAAATAGCCTCCCAACTAAAAAAAAATGTACCATAGATATAAAGAGTTTCCCATTAAGGACATAACAATTTTATCTATTAATAAAACACAGAAATATTTGAGATATTCAGTTCAAGTTTATTGTGGGTGTAGAACAAGCATTACATTTTATGAATGAAATTCAATTTTGATCATATGACCACCACAAGCCCGTTTACAGTGGTCGATTCTTTGGATGCAATTTTCGACTACTCTGGCACACATTTTGACCAGAACGTTGGCAATTTCACGTTGGATGTTGTCTTTGAGCTCGTCTAAAGTTGCTGGCATATTGGCATAGACCAGTGACTTAATATAGTCCCATAAAAAGAAATCTAATGGTGTTAGATCGCATGATAGAGGAAGCCATTCGACCAGACCGTTTCTCGAGATAACACGTTCACCAAATTTGCCTTCCATTGTGAGGCATGTTGTGTGGTCTTGTTGAAATCGCATATTGTTGATGTCAAGTTCATCCAATTCTGGTCACGAATAATCTTCCAACATAACATGATAGGGCTCTCCATTGACGGTAATATGACTGTTGTTTTCATCCACGAAAAAATACGGCCCAATCAAAACTCCGGCATGAAAGCCGCACCAAAAAGTAATTTTTATGCGGATACAATGGTATTTCAAGAAGCACACGTGGGTTTGTTGCTGACCAACAATGCATGTTTTATTTATTAACAAACCATTGAGTCAGAAATAAGCTTGGTCGCTGAAGATGATTTTTTGATGAAATTCTTCATTTTCTTCAAATTTTGCCAAAGCCCATAGGACAAGTTTGGCGTTTCGAATGTTCAAATAGCTTTAGTTCTTGAGAAACGATAATAATTTTAAAATAATGCAAGCAAAAATTTTCTTTAGATTCCTTAGCATGTCGCAATTCTACGAATATAATATATTTACTATAGTACATTTAGTAGCTTAAAACTTTCAATTTTAGAAGAAACGCCCTGCAATCGGTAAATATTAAACGCAAACACAGGCAGTCAGTTTTGTGCTTTTTATCGTAACTGAAATTGAAACCGTACTAAAATTGAAAGCGGATTAGCATTGAAACGGTAGAAACTAAACGGGAAAGCCAAAACGAAAACTGTTTCAATTGTACCCGCTCGTGGAAGTAAATTGTATGTATTCTAGCGAAGAAACTCAAAGCCCAGATTTTAACATTTTGAATGGTGCCCCGGAAAGGTTTAATGTCTTTTGTGCTGGGTTTTTCACGAATTCAATAGGGAGGCCCAGTCAACAATTTCTTCTTAATTTTCACCGAAAGTAACATTTTGAATTATAAGCGGCGCTCGCGTAAGTTCGGTGTCTCGCTGTGGGGCTCCTAGCAACTTAGAATAGAATTCAGCGCCATCATAGACGACAAGTTGATGTCCTTTCGCTGTGTCTGCGTATGTCGTAGCCGTTTTGCTGCTCAATTAAAAATCGCAAGTCGAGGCCGAGGAGAATATATATATATATATATATATATATATATATATATATATATATATATATATATATATATATATATATATATATATATATACATATATACAGTGACTCCCAAAAAGATCCGGACAAGTAAAAAATTTTCCTTGTTTCTCATTTTATAAGGCAATGAAAAACGGGGAAATTTTTTTGAACATTTAATTATGAGCAGAACATAACAGACCTGCAGGTCACATAAATAAAATAGTTTCTCACTTTAAATATACTAAAAAAAGGAAATTCAGAAAATATCATCCCTCAAAAAGATCCGCACAAGAGTTAAATTGTAAAAAAAAAACAAAAATTTTAGTAAGCTAGTATTTTGTTGCATGTCCGTTTTGTTCAATGACACATTTTAATCGATTTGGCATACTGGAGATGATTTTTCGCAGGCATTCCACATCCATTTTCACCCATTTTTGGTGAAGCCTTTTCTCGAGATCCGTTTTTGAACAAATTGGCGTGCTATGAACTCTACGGTCCAATTCATTCCAGAGATTTTCAATGAGATTACAATCCGGTGACTGAGGAGAAGGATGAACCACTTTTGGACAATTGTACAGCTGCCATTCTTGAACAATGCGTGCCTTATGTTTGGGATCATTGTCTTTGTAATATTTGAACGAATCCAAAATGCCCATTTTAGAAGCGCTTTTTCGCAAATTTTCCTTCAAAATGTCTAAATATCGACGGGATTCCATGATACCATCTGTAAATACTAATTCGTCAACACCACGAGTAGATACGCATCCCCAAATCATCAAACTGCCACCTCCATGTTTCACTGTAGGCCTGAGGTTAATTGGACTCAATTCTTCATTGGGCTTGCGCCACACCATAACACGTCCATCCGAGCTAAAAACATTGAATTTGCTTTCATCGGCAAAAATCACATCCTCCCAATAATAGACTTCCTTTAATATAAATTCTTAAGCGAAATTTAAACGCTTTTTTCTATTCACTTCGCTGATGAATGGTTTCTTCCGTGCAACACGTCCATTGTATTGAGCATTTCTCAAAACTCGTCGAACTGTTTCACATCCTACTTTTTTTCTTAAATTCTGCGAACACTTCACTCACAATTTTTGGAGCACTCAGTTTTGGATTTTTTTTTATTTTCCGGACGAGAGAGCGGTCTTCAAGCGTCGTTAGAACCTTTGGGCGACCAGGACTATGCTTCAAGTCTATTCTGCCTTTCTCTTTATACCTCCGGAGAATGTTGTAAACAGTTCTACGTTTCATGTTGAGGCTCAAACATATTTCTGCCATATTTTTACCTTCCATATGGCTAGAAACCACCAACTGGATCTTCTCTGGAGACGTGTATTTGCCCATTTTAATTTAAAAAGCACAACGTTTTTTTAAACTACGAACAACACGCGGTTTGTGATCAATTTTAAATATGATCTGCTCGAATCTATTACGACCTTATCACTGAAGGCGATATGCTATAAAGAGGTCACTCAAATGTATTCTTTTTACATAAAAATGCACATGTTTGCCCAAGTTTCCTTGTTGTGCGGATCTTTTCGGGGCGTTATATTTTTGTGCTTATTTTTTAATCCTTCGTTTTACTTCTCATTTTGCGGTACATTTTCTATTTTTTTGAGTTAAATTATCAAGCTGATGTTTTGTTCAATTAGTAATACTTCCTTTTTCTTTTTGTGTCATGGATTGAAGCATAAATTGAAAAAGAAGGAACATTTCTTATTTGTGCGGATCTTTTTGGGAGCCACTGTATGCGTAATATGTCAACTTAAAGAAATTAAAGCTTTCAGGCATCACTGCATCACCAGCGGGCGTCCAGCGCAGGCGATGGTGAGTACCTACCTCTGTTTTTAATTTATTTATAAAATTTCTATTAATTATTTATAAAATATACTATAAATGTTTATGAAAGAGACTTGGTGATATTTATCAATCAAATAATAGTGAATGCTCTGCGCGGAATGGTTGGCATATTGTATATGAATAAACGAAAAAAAATTTTATTCTAATTTTCGGTTATAAATCAAAAATAGTTTCATATGCATGATATGGAAAAGAAATACCATTTAATACATATTGAAAATGAACAATTAATTTATCTGCTTGTCTTTTCGAGTTTTGTTTTAAAATTTCCAAATTTGTATAATGTTTGCATTCACAGTTGGAAGAAAAACAAATTTACGATCACTTTTATAAAAAAAAAATAAAGGGGAAATAAATAACGAAGAAGTAGAATAAAACAAAAATGTTGAATTAAACTATCCACATGGTCTTTCCATTCATTGAAAAACTGACCAGGTATTGGACCCGCCACGTTGGCTGGCCCCTCCGGTATAGTGGGCTAGCTATTGGGCGAGCTCTCCCCTTGCTATGCGTTACAGGGGACTCTTGACAGGGTAGAGTGGCCTTCTGCTCGCGTGCCCTTTTATTGTATAGTGTTATGTGATTTCATCACATAATACTATAACATAAATTGGCCACGTTTATGTTTCTAATTTAAGGGAAAAATTCATTCAAATTATGTTTGTATGAGTTTTTCACTTAAATCGGAAATATATAGCCACGTCTACATTCGGATCTTGATCCGGCTGAGAGAGTGCGAGGGAAAATGGCTTCCACCTTGATGCCCCACTCTTATTTGGGGGCTATAAGTATCGTCGGTAACGACGAAGTTTGCTCTTGAGACCGTCTGTTTTCTCCCGGCCCAGTTTGTTACTAACTATAAGCAATTACAACTCTTAGTAGGTTGGCATTAGACTCTTTTCAATTCGTGAATGCGAATTTTTTTGTAGTGGGTCCTTGTGCTGGGGAAAAGAACCCGCCCCACGACACCGCAATGCTAGCCTGCCAGCGCATTCGCGCGTCATCAGTCAAGGCCAATCACGGCGAATTCCACCATCCTCAAAGCCAAAGTCAAAAGCGCTTTATTTAATACCAATCGTTATAAATTTTTAAAAGAACATAAAGCAAATTCCAAACAATAAAACTATAAAAAACTTAATGGCCCGAATGGCTCTCTAAATTTATACGTTATGAGTGAAACACATTTAATGAAAAAAATACACTTGCAAGTTTAAATTAATTAAGATTATTTCATATTTTTTGATTCAATTGGAAAAAGGAGAAAAAACCAACCAGCATTATTCAAAAATTACTTATATTACTAACACAACAATGAACTTATATCCTATACCTAATATGTTACACCCTAATTCTAAGTAAGTTCAATGAAAAAAAAAACAAAAAAAACGTTACCTTATATTGAAACCTATACCTAAATTATAATACAAATAAACAACAACACTAGAATTAGCAATAATGAGATGAATCTGAAAAACTAAGTAACGAGAAAAAGCACAAAAACAGAAAATAAACACGAATAATTTAGACATTGTCATTCAACAACCAATACCTAGATTGCTCCATCTCGGCTCGACCAGCCTCAACGAATCTAGCAAATGAGTATCTCCATTGGAATTGTTGGTCTCGTGAACTCAGATTCGGAGGATATTTTATCTTCTTATCGGTGGCCCATCGGTATATGTGATATATGATTGGGACGCCGTCAGAATCAAAAACATATCGATTCATGTCCAAATACACGAATGCTTCTGGAGGAACGAAGCCAGTAGTGAGGCAAGTCACAATATACCCGTCTGTAGGGTGGAACGGCTGTGAAATCCAAGGGTTTTCACTCACAGTTACAGATCTTGCGATATGATCCCGAAGAAGTTTCAATATGAAGATATCGACTCTTGTCACTTGAGCGGTTTGATAAATTTTTCTATTCGATATATAGTGCTTCCAATCCGTCTCAGGCTTTCTGTACAAACCAGTACATGCACGAAGACATTTTCTTTCGAAAACTCTTAATCTTTCCATTGTACTAGCACTCTGGTTGTACAAGATCTGGCATCCGTATGTCAAAACTGGCCTAACCAGGGTCTTGTAACAAATAACTTTGACTTTTTGATCAATGTATCTGGAATGAAAGAGTCGCCGGAGGGCCATGACTACTTTTAGTGCTTTACTGAGCATGATTTTGACATGTTCAGTGTGGTACAGATACTGATCGAGATGAACACCGAGGTATCGAACACAGGATTTATGTGGAACCCGTTCTGAACTACCAGCCATAATGTGGAAATTCTTACAATTACGTTTCAGGTCTTGACTGGCCCCCTGCAGCGTTGTCCGAAACAAGATTGTTTCGCATTTCTGCGCATTGATTTTCATTCGCCAATTGTCGGTGTAGAGCTGCACATCATTAAACATTGTTTGAAGATTGCTCTGAACTATTGTAGCTTTTCGGTCTGCCGTATAGATGATCAGATCATCAGCAAACGCTACCAATGATCGCGTTGGCGAGACATTAAAATCAAAGCTGTTCAATAGCTTGCGAATGAATACTGAGAAAAGCAGGGGCGCAGTAACTGTTCCCTGCTGTAGACCATTCAAGACCTTGAATTCGCGCATTGTTGTCAGATTTTCATCAGTTACAACAAATGATTTCCCGTATAACATATTGCACATCATGGCGACAAGGTGTCTGGGGAACCTGTCCTGAAGAAGTTTGAAAACTAGTCCATCTAACCATACCGTATCGAAGGCTTTCTCCATATCAATGAGACATGTTCCAACACATTCTTTGTTGTTTAGTTTCCAACAGATGTCTGAGGTTACTTTCGTTATTGCATGTATGGTCGAATGCCTGGCACGAAAACCAAATTGGCAATTCGGCATCAACTCATATTTCTCAATGTGGGCGTTTAATGCTCTGTTGAGTATCACTTCAAACACCTTGCTGATGTTAGGCAGCAAGCTGATTGGGCGATAGCTTTTATGGCATGAAAATTCTTTTCCTTTCTTCAAGATCGGAAATACCTAAGCCTTTTTCCACTCATTTGGGAAATATGAATTGTTCAACATGTTGTTGAACAATATGCAATAATTTCTAATAGCAACCTCAGGCAAATGTCGGAGGACTTTATTTGGAATACCGTCAGTACCACATGATTTTTTGTTGTTTATTCTGCGAAGTATGAAACACAAGTCTTCATAGCTGTCAAAATAATCAATAAGATTCAAGCTCGGTATGAGGTCAGATGTTAATGTTTCATCGAAATGAAGAATTGATTAGCCGTTCAGGCTTGATTTGAAGTCGGAAACTTTTGCTTCAACGACCTCCGAAAATATTTCATTCCCTCTCTCTGGGTTTGGCAGATGAACCAATTCAAAATGTGTTCCAATCAGGGCAAGTTTCTGCAATCCATCACATATAATCCTGTTTCCATTTCTATCCGGAGTCGTGCTATCAATTTCGATACCAGCTCTATCGAGAAGATTTATCTCATCACTAGTGACTTCAAGATTCGATACCTTCACTCGAGACTTCCTGCGGAATAAGCTATTCACTTTCGCGAAAACGCCATCTGGGTCCTGTGGGCTAATACCCCTCAGTTTTTCCGCCCATTGATTGCTGACCTCACTCCTGAAGTATGAACGGATTAAGTTCCGGACATTCCTCAGGTATAATTTCAACAAAGCCAACGAGGGATGGTTGTAGTCCAAAAATCGTCGATAAATATTGTTGACGCGGGTGAGAAGAAGGCTTTTCAATCTTTTCAACCTTGCGATGGTTGGTGTTTCATATCCTTCCATATTGTTTCGATGTTTAATCTTGGGAACAACTTTCTCAATCGTTTCCAACGTCAGCTTCTCTAACTTCGACAAATAGAGATCTATTTCATCGTCAGTTAGATTTCTGTTATTTGGAACCATTGAGCAAGCGTTGCCATCATCAGAAGGAGGACATTGCTTCTGATACTCCCGATTAAACTTCTTTTGAAACTTTCCCGAGTCTGTTTTTTTGAAATTCAACCGATGGTTTTCATGTTGAACTGGAATGAGGAAGAAATCATCCCTTTGATGATTGATTTCCATTACGATTCCGTTATGGTCGCTATCGTAAGGAAGCACCTGCAGTTTCCGTTGAGGACTATTAAAGCTGAATTCAAGTCTTGCGTCAGCAATGCAGAGGTCCAAATATGAATTTGTCCTAGGGTATGTTGGGAACTCCGACCCATATAGGTTGCACCTGTATTCAATTTGGTTCTCTGTTATCCATGATTTCAGGAATACACCTCTTGGATTATTGGTGGCGTTCAGCCATGATGTATGCTTGGCATTCAGGTCACCGGCAAAAATATAATAACTATGCAGCCTGTTCAATTCGAGTATTTCAAACAAGGAATTGAGTTCCTCCTTGAACTTGAGAACATTTTGACCAGTTGCATATGCAGAGATAACGAAGAGGTTATCCCCACCTGGCAGTGAAATTTTGATGACGGACACTTCAAGAAATTCAAAGTTTTTGAATTCGACTTTTTCAATATTTTGGAAACAATAGGGTCTTCTAACCAATATCCCGGTGCCAGCTCCCCCATCACCTATTACCCTATCGTTTCTTACGAATGCAAAATCTTTGAATTCCATGGAATGCCATGAATTGAGGTGGGTTTCAGTGAGAAGTATGATGTCAGGCTTTTGCTTAACAACAAATTCAAGGAGATAATCACGTCGATGTATAGCAACGATAGAGTTAACGTTGATCGATATGAGGCGAAGCCTATCCATGGGAATATGACTGGATGACAAGTTATTATTAGGCATTTGAAAGACCTAAACGCTGAAAAGCAAAGTTAATTTTTGAATCTTGTTTGTCGATTCTATCCGATAAAGAATTTAGTTGCTGGTAAATTTTGAGAAGCAGCTCTTTATTGACACTTACATTATCTACATTATTTCCAGCATTTTCTGCTGGTCCTCTAGCGGCGAGTGCAAATGATACTCCGGGCTTGACGAAGTTGTAGGGTATGATATTACGGTGTACTTGTGTTTGCTTTGGAGCAAATTTAACTTTTGCATCTTGATATCGGGAGCATCCTCGATATGATGCTGGGTGACCAAAAGCACCGCAGTTAACGCAGTATAATTTTTCTTTAGGCTCCGTCTGAGCCAATTCGCACTCACCGGGAGCATGAACCTCTTTGCATTTAACGCAACGATAGTGCATGGCACAATTGGCAGCCGAATGTCCAAATCTTTGACACCGGTAACACTGGTTGACTTCTCTTTTCTGGAGGCGTTCCCACCTCACCACTCTGAAATTTAAGTACCTTATTTGTTGAAGGGCACTTGGACTGCTCTTATTTGCAATTTGTACCAGGTAAAGTGGTAAATTCTTCCTTTCTATGGTCGACTTTCTTGTCGCAAAGGCTTTGACTGAAACAAAATCAATATCTGGTGCAGCCTCCTTGAGCACCTTAAGAAGATCGACCGTATCCTCTCCGCTGTCCAAACCCTTCAACAAGAAGGTCTGATTCTTTTCACTTTTTGGGGTATAGGTGAAGTGTGGAACCTCCCCAGAAATCAGCGCATCTTTGGCTGACTTGAAATCAACCAGTAATTTTGTCCTTATAGTTAATTTTTCGGCATTAACTCTTTTGATTTCGAAATTGGCCAGTTTATTTTCGGCTGCCAATAGCCGAACCATATCTTTCCCGGTTTGTCCGAACAAGTTGATTGGCGGAACTTTTTCTGTCTTGTTGGAAGCTTTTTTAGAGGAACCAGCAGAACTGCGGGCTGGTTTTTTCTCCTTATTTTTGTTCTTTAAATATTGAATGAAATTAATGTCATTATCTTGATGAAAATTACCTCTGATGTTTTCTTCGATTTCCATATCTTCGGTTAATCCCTCCAGCGCTGCAAAATAATTTTGGCTCTCGTTGGTGCCACCAGCACTTAGAACTTCCTCTGGATTTACTTGCTTTGCACTTTTTTTCGGCTTTGTTACCTGTTGCCATTGATTTTGTGGCTCGTCTTTTGAGGCTTCATCCCTTTCTTGAAAAGACCCTTGAGAGACTGTATCTCTTGCCTTAGTTCATAATTTTCTTTCTGCAATTTGGCCATTTGTTGATTATCCGCTATTATTTGCGGCTTGCACCCTCCATCTACGGAGTTTTCTTCGTTATGTTTTCTTTTAGTGATTGTCGCCAGTTTCATATTCGTCGTTTCCCCAGGTTGCCCCAACGGTGGGAAGCCGTCGGGCTCCTCCATACCAGCGGCGAAATTTTCTTTGTGAATTTGTTTTTCGTTACCAATCGAAGTAAAAAAATATTCGATAGAAATTTCCTGAGTCGATTACTTCGACAATAGAAGATTTTTTCCGATAAAAATTAACTTCGGACTAACGTTTTTAAAAATTAATTTAATTTTTGAAAAGTTTTGACAGGAGCCTTCCACCATCCTCTTTCGTCGAGCCAGCAGACCATCGCTGCAGTCCTTTACGGAAATCTAATCTACACCCTTTTCAGTACAATGATGCATCCCTAGTGCATAATGCCTCGAACTTAGTACCCGTTTATTTTTAGAAAATGTTTCAAATTTATACAACCCGTTAAAATCTGTTGCTTTGCATATTTCATGGGTAGCTATGATTTTTTTTAAATATTTGACGGAAGTTTAATGTATTTTTGATCCATAGATCACCAATGTTTGATGCATAAATCACCTATACAGGATTTAATTCATCAAAAATATTCTCCCATAGAGAGAATTTTAGCTCAAACCAATTTTCTTCAAAACATTCATACCTGACAATGTATTTTCTTTCCCTAAATTCTTCCTTTCTGTATCGCATTTCATTAACATAAAATATCCCGAATATTGAAATTTTAAATATTTTGCTCGTAAGCTAATCCCAAAAGAATTCATCAGAATCCCAAACGATATACGCTTGGATTTATAAAAATGATAAAATTTTAGGGAGAGTAAATTTGACTTACACCTTCTTCTAGTAGGTACAAATGAGAAAAATCATTGAGGCTAACTGATTTTTCGTTGCTATCGATTCTTTTTTCACCTTTCTTAGACTGTTCTTATGTTAATTGAGGAAAGATGCTGTTTAAAAGATTACGGTGATAGAAGTAAACTATTAATATTCCATGTAAATTTTTGGAACGCTTCTTTGTATGAATTCTGTTGGGATATTATCCTTTTTACAGCTCTATTGATTGTGATTTAGTGAACCCTTCGATTTAGGTTTTTATTTAGGCCCCTTTTTCTTCGTTCAACGTACACATTTAACTAGTAGTTGGTCGATTTTTCCTCCTGTTGGGTAACCGTTGAAAGAAGGCCTCTACCGATGGCGGTAGCCATTTGATGTTGTTGCCATCAGTCTTTTTGAACCCTTAACTGATGATGATGATGATTGCTTGGTCTTCTCTCTATTTCTTATTTCTTTTCTTTCTTGATTTCTTTCGGTTAAGGATAAAATGACCGTTGAGAAGAAAATTAATATCTTCGGGTAAGTTGACGACTACCTATCTATCGTCATTTAGTCTTACTTTTTTAGAAGTTCCCATTGAATATTTAAGTAGTGGATGTATTGCGAAGGAAAAAAAGATATATGGATAAATTAGAGAGCTACTTTTCATTTAAGAAAGATGTTAAGAGAGGCTACAATTTCACGAAAGTAACGGATATTTTTTTTAGTTTTTTACACAAATTGGAGTTGATTAATTCAATTTTGAAGATAACCAAAGTCAAATGTAAAAAGGAATTGCAAAAGCTAATTAAAAGTGACAATCTCCACCGTACTTTGGTAGCTACTTTTTTGATAATCATGTTTATTGACAGAAATATGTATAATTTTAAGATTACTGTATAAGATTGAAAATACAAACACGATAAGGGCTAATCACATAAATTAGAAACATTCCCAAGGTATATATCATCTTAAATTATTAATTTATTGAACAAACTCTATCTAATGTAATTATTCCTTTCTGTTTAAATACAATCAGAAGAGTTTCTAAATAAGTCTACGGGATATGACAGTTTATTCAAAATAAACATACCTTTGTTGGGACATGTTTGTTTGGGGTCATGCCGACAAAAAAATACATTAGTTAGCCTTTTCCGGGCAGGATTTCAGATATGGAGCATTTCCCGGTTTTTTTAAAATAAATAGTTGCAACCTCGTGAATCCACACGTAGCTTCCTTATGACGTACTCCAGAGCAAAATTGAATCGCAATGGGGCCAGCCCATTTCCCTGCTTTAGTCTGATATTTGTGTCGAAGGCATCGGTCAGTTGGCTTTTGATACAGACTTGGGAGGTCGTCGACGTCATTGGCATTTTGGTAAGACGGAGTAATTTAGCTGGGATGAATTATTGCATTATTTGGTGCAGTACGTTACGATCAATACTATTGTATGCTTGCTTAAAATAAATGCAAATTTAGTGCACGTCCATGTTCAACTCCCAGCATTTTTCAAGTACCTGCTTGACTGTAAAACAATTGGTCTACTGTCGATCTACCTGCCCTAAAACCACTTCGATACTCCCCAATAATACTGTTGGCATATGATCCGATTTTAATTTCTAAGATTTTTGAAAATATTTTGTACGCCGTTCAAAGTATTGATATGCCATTATAATTTTCACATTGTGACTTTTCACTTTTTTTGTGGATAGAGAATATAATGTATTGGCTTTATTTTTCAGTATATGTTCTTTATTTCAAATGTGCTGGATAACTTTGTCGATGGCTCTCTGAACACTGCTTCTAAGATTTTTGAAAATATATTGTACACCTTTCAAAGTAGTGATATGCCTCTTAAATTTGTGCACTGTAACTTGTCACCTTTTTTGTGGATAGGGACTATCATTGATTGGCTCGACTCTTTCGGCATATGATCTTCGTTCCAAATGTGCTGGATGACTTTGTGGATAGCTCTCTGAACACTGTGCCTACCATCTTTGATGAGCTCCATTGGAATTCCATTGATGCCCTGCGCTTCATTGTTCTTTTGGCTTTGATGATGGAACAAACTTTATCCAGAGTTGATCTCCGCAAACATCTATAGGCTCCGAAGTTCTGGAGCTGTGCGGAGGATTAAGAAGGTTCTTGAAATATGATGCCAATCTTTCCTTAATCTTGGTTTCATCAGCGATGATATTGCCGATGTCATCATGACAGTGCTTGGTTTTTGGCTGATACCACGTTTCAGCATTTTCACTATTTGTATTGTGTTGTTGCTCGCTAAACTTACATCTAAGCTCCTCAATTGGTCGTCACAATATCTTCTTTTCTTAATTCTAATTATCTTAGTCGCTACTCTTCTGAGATTTTAATAGTGTTCTCTCTTTGTCGCTACTCAAACAGTGAGGCAACTAGAGTGAAAGTAAAACGGCGGCGAAATCGAATACATAATAACCGCATATTAGTTTAGTTTATGGAATATATTGTATGTATGAGTAAAGTTTTAATATTCAGAAGTCATTGATTGAGTTATTCTGGCAGGAGAACTCTCCTGCTACTTCAACGTGTTAGTACTGGTTGAAATTTTTATTAACAAAAAAAGTAAAAAAGAAATATTCGTAATTTTCTGCATCTTCGTGGATATATTTACTTTATACTTCATTGCCGCTTTTTATTCAATTTTAAGCTTAGCCATTATTCGAGGCAATATTTTATCCCTTGAATATCTGTTGCCTTACATAAATGCATCATAAGTGAAGAAGAAGCTTTTCACGCCAACGCTAAAAAAAATACACACTTATGCAAAGAACAAAGGATCACCCTGAGGTCAAAGAAAAATTAGCAAAAAGGAGAATAAGTCAGGAGCAGCAAGAATTTCAACTGGTAAGGATAAATCTACAAAAGCAGCGTATAGGATAGGAAGAAATTTATACAGTTAAAACTAAAGAAAATCCTCTCTTAAAAATATACGAATTGTTCCACCTTATCTATTCTCTTGATTCCTTCTAATGCCTGCCTGAAGCTATTTATAGATGATTTTCTCATAATCTGATTTAATCCCACTACGTCGTCTAATGAGTAGATTAATGATACTTTAGAGATATAGATTGAAAGGAATTGTTTATTCTTTGCGCTTCACAGCTTCCATTTTGGAAGAAGCTGCAATAGTGGTAAATCTGTCCTCAATGTGCTTCTTTGCCTAGGGAGTTTTTTTTATGGATATGGATTTTGGTTGTTCAGTGTTGCGAAAAATCTCTTTTATATGATATATTACTTGGGCTTGGGGGATGAAAATCAGGATGATATCAATACGATATCAGTTAAGCACTGGAGTGTTGAATAGTCATGTATGTTATATAAATTCAATGTTTCGCATTAAGCTTAATGCTTTTATTTTTGGAGTTCTTTTCTCCATTAGGTGAGATGGCCTGAAAAGAGAAATAATTATACTCATATGATACAATGTCTGATGAGTTGTACATAATGATAGGTGGAAATGATGTAATAGCCAGTTTCACTACCTTTAAGTCTAGTAGCGATATGAATCTGCGTTGGGCGCTAAAATTTATATACTTTCATCTGTTGCATGTACGTCTCATAAACTCACGTTCTACGATACAAATCCGAGACGCATCCTTTAAAATCCATTGAATATAATGTTACATGTTCACATAACTTCGTTTGCTAGGTTAACATAGAATTTCCATGGTCTATAATGCAACAAATTAAATGGTAAACATTGAATCATCGTTCGGAATGATCAGGAATATACTTGATGATCAGCAAATACAAAAATCCCGCTGGCACCACTAGCCGGAAAACAAAAAATCTCGTAGGTACCCATATTTTTAAAGGCAAATAATAATTTTAATTGGCACCCACTTTGAAAGTCAAATACTTTTTAAGGACAAGTAAAAGTAGCAGGGAAGTCCTCCTACCTGGATGGTATTGTAAAATAATTACTAAATCAAATAACGTTTTCTGAATATCAAAACTTTATACAACCAATTAGACAAGTGCGATTTTTTCAACAGAATATCGAGTTTCTGGTTTATATCGTGGGTAAAGATGGTATCCGCGCTAATCCAGATACAATCAAGGCAATCGTTAGTTTTCCACCGCCTAAGACCCTTAAAGAGCGACGGTTTTCTGGGAATGTCAGGCTATTACCGGCGCTTTATTAAAGACTATACAAAGCTTGTAAAGCCCCTGACATTCCTCTTAAGAGGGGAAGATAAATGCGTGTTCAAGAACCTCTCAAAACATAAAGCAATTTCGTTAAAACGAAACGCTTTTGACAAGTTGGGTAGACAGACCTATGCTCATGTCAGAAGGGTTTTGTACTCAACTTACAAAATGCCGTAAGCAACGAATAAAATTAAGAAACACGCCATGTTCGAGGATCATACTATTATTAACAAAGTTCAACACATTTTGACGTCTGAGGTATTTGTTAAAGTTATACCCATAAATATCTCGCTTGATAATTTTTTCAGATTTTTTTAAGATCACGGGTGTCCGTTCGCGAGGGAGGAAACACATTTTTTATGTATTCAACCCCCCCCCCCCTTGTGCCCCACTGAAGCAAAAACTGTCAGTTTAAGAACTGTTTTGAAAAGTTCTCATAGAGAACTTTCATTTGATACTCATATCGGCTACCTTTCATGAATTTTTTTTCAGGGGCCACTCCTCTGTACTGTAAGCATCGATTCATGGCCTATTGTTTCAAATCCTAGAATGGCTACAAAGCCCTTTTGCTAGGAGCTCTCTCCTGCCTCTTCGACTTTGTATGTACTCACCCTCATGATACCTATCATTCCTGAAATTTTCATGCAAATCCTAGCAAAGCTGTAATGTCAAAGTCGGTAAAAAGCGCATATGGCTCCATAGCCATATGTTTCCATAGTAATACAGGGCACATTGTTCCATAGTAATACAGGAAAATTCAAATCACTATAACTTCGTTAAATACTATTCGATCTTTATGAAACTTTCAGAAAAGATCAATCTTATAAATAGTCATCTGTTTGCTAAATTTTATTGAATTTAAGGGTACCATTTAGATTTAATTCAAGAAAACATAAAATCGATAAATCATACTATTACTAACAAAGTTGAGTGAATTTCGACTTCTCATGTATTTGTTGTTGTTGTACTCATTAAGGCCTACATTCATGATGTTTTTCAGATTTTTCGGATGGAAGGTGTCCAATCGCGAAGGGGGGGGGGGGGGGGGTACGCGAAAAGTTCGTACATTTCCCCTTCCCCTGCCCCCTCGGTACTCATAAGGCAATTTGAAGACTCGTTTTGAAAAGATCTCATTGAGACCCTTCCAATGACACCCTACTCGACTACCAATGGTGAAAATTTTTTTTTTGAGGGGTCACCTCCCTATATGGGGAGACCCCCCTTAAACCCCTTTGAAAAAATTTTTCACCCTTGAACTTTCAAGAAGTCACCACTTCTGACCTTTCCACAAACTTTCATGGCTGTAGCCTCTATATTTTCAGAGAAAAAGTGCTGTGACATACAGACGGACGGACGGACGGACGGACGGACGGACGGACACAGGTCGTGATTGCAATAGGGTTTTGTATTTTAGTACAAAACCCTAAAAAGAACTCCTTTCTAAAGAAGTCCTTCTGGCACACCCAAACTTCAAGAAGGAGTTTGAACTGACTACAGACGCTTCTGAATTCGCATAGGAGCCGTCTTGTCACAAAATGGAAAGCTCATCACATTCCTCTTAAGAACACTCCAAAAAC
This sequence comes from Odontomyia ornata, assembly GCA_963969285.1. Lineage (NCBI taxonomy): Eukaryota > Metazoa > Arthropoda > Insecta > Diptera > Stratiomyidae > Odontomyia > Odontomyia ornata. The sequence continues at coordinate 275,195,809 of OZ017740.1, forward strand.
CTAACTCCACAGTCTTCTCGGTTACCTTTATAGCTCGCGTAAAGTCAAAATATTTACTGACCACTAACCTACACGCTTTCCAATAAAAATACCAATACCAAAATAAAAAGATGGAAGCAATACTCGAAGAATATAATTATGAGCTTAAATACAAGCCCGCAAAAGCCCACGTAGTAGCCGACACATTATCAAGACCTCCTTAAACCACAACAGTTAACCTCCTAACAGCAACGCAGCATAGTCACGAAAGCTCAGCTCATGGTCTAATTCCTACCGCAGAATCTCCTGTAAATGTCTTCCGAACGCAATTGATATTGAAAATCGGAAAAGAAGACAGTTGGCAAATCGTTTGAAAGCTACACTAGGTACATCTTTACCAACCCCGAATATTCAGAAGCTAATCTGATAGGCATTTTCAAAAGGTATTTCAATCCCCATATGATTACTGGTCTCTAAACTAATGAAGAAGTTATGGGTAAAATCCAGGACATTTATAGTCGACATTTTAGGGATTACCAAATGAGATTTACCAAACGAATTGTCGAAGACATTGCAAGTGAAGTCGAGCAAGAAGAAAACATCCTTCAAACGCATCGCAGAGCTCACACAAATGCGCAGGAAAAGATTAAGAGAATTGTTAACCGATGTGTTATTTGCAACGAGAGTAAGTATGACCGTCACCCCAACAAATTTTTTTTCAATAAAACCCCTAGACCTAGTTATCCAGGACATGCAGTACACATCGATATCTTATCAACCAAAAAAAACTTGTCCTAACGGCAATCGACAAGTTCACTTTTTATTTGCAAAAATCGTATCCTCTAAATCAGTTGAATATCTTTGTAGACCACTCCTGGATAACGAAGGAGCCCTAAAGCCCTTACCCCTTAGATCTATGATGAGGTAGAAATTAATGATAAAAATCTACACGACACCGCCAAACAAGAGTGAAGTGAACTGGCAGATTAAAAGACTTCATTCCACGCTTGTTGAGATAATGCATTGCCTTGAATAAGAAATTCCCCCTTGTCCCTTCGAAAAACTCCTTGAACGAGTATTAAAAGAGTATAACTTTACCGTACATTCTACCACAGAGAAAAAGTTGATCTTTACCACAGATGTAGTCCTCGACTAAGCCCAGAGGAGCTCGAGAAATCCCGCCTAAACAATATTGAAAAAAATTAAACATAAACAGGAATTAGACCCCAAAGTTCACAATAAAAGCCATAAAATTTTACAAAGCTACCAAATTGGAGACGTTATTTACGTTAAAATACATAACAGGGTATATTCTAAACTCAAAGAAGAAAAAAATACCACCGATATAACTTTGTCAGGCTAAACTGTCCATAAAAGCAATATCAAAAGCGAATTGCTCTCTATTACAGCATTATCCCCATGGCCTCATGCTGAGCATAAATCTTGGAGTACACCAACTCTCAGATCATTACATTCAATTCAGGATATGCAAAAATAAAGACCAAGAGGTTCAAAACGATACACGATATTAACATCCAACAATATGCTCAGGTGACATCGGACCTCGCAATTATTCTTCAACGTGACATCCCTCAAAACAGCTCCTTATATCCTTACCTTTCGTTACGCTAAAAAAATGTTAACGTTACGTCACAACAAGCGATTCCAGTCAGGGACCTTGGGGTTCCGACTAGCCTGGGGAGACGGGGTAGGTAGGCGCCACTCGCCAACTCTAGTATTGCCCCCAGGAGCCAATTGGCGAGCTTGAGACTCCCCGGAATGGTCCTTGTGCTAGAATAATCACTGGTGACTTTTACCTGGTTCATCGAGCCGCCTATCACCACTTTCACTAACTTCCACTAAAGAAAACTAATTTCCACGAAAGAAAACTAACTTCCACAAAAGAAAAAAAAACAACCTCCACTAAAGAAAACGGCTTGAAATCCCCAACGGAAAGGAATCTTACGCACTCCAGGCCAAATCTACGCCTTCCGCCAACACTGCACGCTCCACACGCAAAAATACTGGCTGAAACACTTCACACAACACGAAAATTTCGTATAGAAAATTAAACTGTGTATTATTATTTATAAAACTCAAAGTCTTACACTTACACAACTTCCTTACTTCCTACGTTAGGGACCCCGTTGATGATCGAAATTCTCACACTACAACTCGCCGCTTCCTGAATCGGTTTCCTACCCTGGTTGTGTCGATCACTTTCCCCTCGTTGCCTTATTTGTTTCTTCGACGCGCCTTCCTCCTGATGTTCTTCACTTGTTTACTAGCAAAATTTTCCGTCCGTCCTTCTGATATTTTGCACTTGTTCGTTCGCAAAATGTTCGTTCCGTCCTTCTTCGCTGGCCAAGTATTCTTAAAATAGACCGCTTCCATCGTCGCTGGCTCTCATATCAACTTGTCTCAAGGGCTCTTTGACTTGAGTTGAAGAACCCAAGTTCAAAGCCGCAACATGCACTTCGGCTGCTGAACCTTGCAGCGTTTACCTCGGACGCAAACCCAATTTGTCTTGGTGGCCATCTTTCTTTCACACACAGTCCTGCATTATCGAAAACAACCTTATCGATTTGTTTTGGCTGAAGTGTCAATTAATGTGTTGATGCTTGTGACTACGTGCGCGTATATTTACGTTCGTCAATTGTGCTCGCCGTAATTGTGTCCACGAAGAGATGTCGTGTTGTGTCAGACGATCAGCCCGAGGATTTCATAAGTACATCAAGTATCATCTATGCTCACATGAATTGAGCTCAGAAAAATAACATAGAGTTTTGTATCAGGAACATAACAATTTGGTATCTTTTCATGAACGCATCCTTAAACTTCTTAAATAAACTGTCAATGTCAAAACATTAGTTAAAGTCAACATTTTAATCATGGCGAAGTTCAAGAACCAGCAACGTTTGGAAATCATTAAAAATTACTATTAATAAAAAATAGAAAAATCGTCATTTTTGCCTCAATAGCTTTGTAAATGAGCAAAATATGCATTATAGGTCAGCAACAAACCCACATGTGCCTCTTGAGACACCGTTGCATCCGCAAAAAACTACTGTTTGGTGTGGTTTTCACGCCGGAGGTGTGATTGAGCCCTATTTTTTTGTGGATGAAAACGACCGTCATGTTACCGTCAATGGTGAGTGTTGGAAGATTATTTGTAACCAGAATTAGATAAACTTGACATCAACGATATGTGGTTTAAACAAAACGGTGCCACAAGCCATACAACACGCCTCCCAATCGATTAATTGATTTATTTATTGTTACGTCTATATATGTTTAAATTACCACCACTTTATTTCCAGTCTGTTGATCTCAATATTTGAGAAGCCATGACGACATATCAATGTTTTAATATTTCTTAAATTTTCATCAAAACCCTTACTCATCTGCCGTGTTTATGTCCTTTGCGAACGTGTATTTGACCAGTATCAAGTATAATTATTGTTGTAATTGATAAATTCCAATCGTCTATAACTCAGCTATTTCAGAAAGTGTTTAACATCAGAAAATTGAGATACGAGTTTTCGACAAATAGGATCATCCTCCGATTTTATACATGAAAATGTGAAATTAATAAAATATACGAGTACTATTATAAGCAAAGTTAATAAAATTTTAAGTTCTGAGGTATTTGTTGGCCTTGTGCTCATAAAGACCTATTTTTGTAATTTTTTCAGATTTTTCTGTTCAAAGATTTCTAGCTATGAGGGGGCAAGACACACATTTTTCGTACATTTCCCTTCCCTCTGCATCCTTTCTTGCATATGCCTCTTGTTTAGGACTTGCTTTAAAAAGGTCTCACCGAACCCTTTTGTATGACACCCATATTGGCTACTTTTAGTTATAAAAATATTTAAGAGTCACCTCCTGTATGAGAAGACCCCTTTAAAGACCTTAAAATATTTTTGCCACTGCAAATTTGGAGAGGGCACCGTATTTGACCTACGTACAAAAATTTCATCACTCTAGCTCATGTGGTTTGCTACGCGGTAAATCTCACAATAAAAAATCTAAAGGCTTCTCAAAGTCGTATTTTTGATTCGATTTGTATGAAACTAAGTCTTAAGATAGAAAATAATCAGATCTAATCATCCATATGCAAATCTCAAAATGGCGGCGGTTCAAATATGCGGTTTTTATGGCCCTCTAATGGCTACGTTTTTCAACGGACTTCAATTACATAAAGTCTTGTTTTCTGCAAATGTTTATCAAAATCGAATGAAAAATAAAAATGTTGATAGTTTAGAACGTAATATTTTTAGCTGCCATTTTCACTAAAAATTGAATATTTTTCCCTGTCCAGAGTAAAATTCCAATTTGAACGAGATTCGGCAAATTGGTTGATAAAACGCTAAAACACTTCATTCAAAAAAACTTAAATCAAACGCACATATATTTAAAAATGTAGCCCCAAAGCTCGAAAAATAAGCGCAATTCGCTATTTTAATAGCAACTGAAATAATGAATATTTTTCATGGAAACTATGGAAATGACTTGAACTGGAAGTACTATCCAGACCATTTGCCTTTCTGAGCGGTGATGCCTATGGAATTGTGTTGTTTGGTTGTAAAAGTTCAACCAGAATCTTTCATTAGATACTCCACACGACGAAGTTTGGTAAAAAATATTTCAAGAGTCACGTTGGTATTAGGGGGAAGACACCGTAATAAATTTTTAAATTTTCGCTATGACCTTAACTTTTGACGAATCACAACTTCTAACCTGAGAAAACAGACCAACAAACTGACGGATAAATGGACAGCAGACGGTCGGACGAAAAGAAAGACCGAGAGCACACAAAAATACAGTGTATGTAGAATAAGTAACCGGACTGAGCCTGCCCCGCGCTGTCAAAGCGTCTGCTAACCGGTATGTAGTGCTGTAGTTGCGGTGGGGGTCTAAGTAAAGGAAACCGGGCTGCAGCAGTTACCTCCAAGGGCTTGAAGAGATAGCATCGAGCGAGAGCGGAGTGCATGTTCAGTTACATCGTCGGAGTGAAAATGGAGCGTACGATCGAGCAACGTGTCAGCATCAAATTTTGTGTCAAACTCAAGAAAAAGGTCACGGAAACTCTTCAAATGATTCAAGAGGCTTACAGTGCGGATGTTCTTTCTGGAACTCAAGTGTTTCAGTGGCACAGAAATTTCCGGGAGGGCCGCGATGACGTCCATTACGAACAGCGCGTCGGTCCTCCATTAACGAGTCACACGGACACAAATGTGCAAAAAGTGCGTGATGTGTTGAACAGTGATCGTCGTCTGGGCAGTCGGGCTATTGCAGGTGAGGTTGGAATTGATAAGATGACCGTTCACAACATTATTAAGAACAATCTGGGCATGTGGAAGATCTGCGCGAAGCTGGTACTCAAACACCTGACTGATGAGTAAAAGGAGCGTCGTGTTGCTGTCGCTTTGGAAATCCTTGATTGACTGCAAACCAAACCAGAGCTCTAACAGCCCAGATATGGCACCAGCGGACTTCTTTCTGTTTCCCAAGATCAAGAGACACCTTAAGGGGACGCATTTCGGGACTCTGGAAAACGTGCTACGACGAGGGCTCTAAACAGCATCGCGGTTGCCAACTTCCAGGGAGCGTTCGGGGATTGAAAAATTCGGTATCAGCGTGTTATCGACTCCAATGGGGACTACTTTGAAGATTTCTAAAGAAAAATTGTACATATTTTGCCAATAAAAAAAGGTCAGTCCGGTTACTTATTATGAAGACTCTGTAGTACATCTTGGTAAAATTCATTTGACACAGCTATAATAAGAAAAGGTTTAGCAGATTAAAACATAACAACTGGTTGATTGGCTCCGTGCTTCACATATATTCCAAAAACAGAAAAGAATTTGGTCTTTTTGTTTGATTGCTTAAATTGCGGGAAGAAGACGGTTGGTTATTTTGTAATGCTACAGAAAACGACACTAAATGTTAAACTTTTTCTGGCCAAATGTTTCAGGAACTTCGCCCTAGATGGTCCCAAGCCCAATTGAGAAAGGAGGAAGGAACCCCCCAATTAAATCGTAGTAAATGCTTTTGGGGTCGTGCTGGTTCCCCAATAATGGGACATTAAGTGCCAAGAACTACTAATAATTGTAAAAACACATTCAGCTCTGCTGCTTAATCTTACTTACGCCTCCTTTTTAGGGACGTGAGAAGGTGAAGGCAAATCTTCCGTGCTTGATAACGGAATCGGAATGTCAACCATGCCGTCGGAATGGAGGTTGGGCGACGGACTAACTCCCCATCCCTGCAAAACCCTAAAATGTTTCGAAACCTGCAAATGGGCCTCGGAATGGTTTGAAATCACGGAAACTACCTTGCAAATAAAAAAAGGCCATGGCATTGGATCCTGGAATATCAGATCACTCAATCACCCTGGCACTGATAGGGACCTTAAACAAGAGCAAACAGTATCAATTAAAAATGCTGGCAATGCAGGAAACGAACTGGACTGGAAACGACATTAAAGACATGAAATGGCGAACAATATTCAAAGGTGGGAAGCTTACTAGAAGAAGAGAATTCGTAGTGGCTTTCATTGTGGATAGGGAGATCATATTGCAAGTTATTTATTATAAGGCAGTCGATGAGCGGTTGTGTGTGATCAGTTTAAAAGCAATATACTTCAAAATCTGGGTGATAAATGATCATGCCCCGACTGAAGAAAAGGACGCAGAAACGAAGGAAATGGAAAAACTAGTCGACTCATTGCCTACAAACGACACAAAAATAATTCTGCGTGATTTCAACGCTAATGTTGGCAATAAGCTATTTTATTGGGGAATGACTGGAGGATATAGCCTCAACGATGCAACAAATGACAACAGCTAGCACTTGATTGACTTTGCATGTAGCAGAAATTTAGTCATACGTTTGACTTACTTCCCACATCAACGCAATCATAAAATAACCTGGCTATCACCGGAGGTTAACATACGAAACCAGATCGACCATGTTCTGATCCAACAACGATGGGCCTCGTACATACCGAGAAGCCAATTGTAACTCGCATCATAAGATGCAAACGTTTTATCAGCAAGCTCCAGCCCCCTACAAGAATTTGACATCAAAATACTCCAGACGGCGTCTGTGGCGAAAAAAATTCACGCAAACCTTCGACAACCAGCTGGCTCTCATCTTATCAGACACATCGTTAACGACAAGCAACGAGCTGCAACTCTGAATGAAGTTTATGCTACTATCAATGCCCAAAAGAACAGTAAATCGGTGGGTGTCGATAAGCTTCTAGTGGAACTCACCAAAAATGGTGGCAGCAGTGTTCATAAAGATATTCATAATGTCATCCAGCACATTTAGCAACAAGAACATATGCCACAAAAAAGGTGACAAGCTACAGTCCAAAAAATTTTACGGCATACAAAATATTTTCAAAGATCTTGGAAAATAAAATCAGATCATATGCCAACAGTATTGTTGCGGAGTATCAAGGTGGCTTCATAGTCAGTAGATCAACAGTAAACAAATTGTTCACAGTCAAACAGGTACTTGAAAAATGCTGGGATTTCAACATAGGCGTACACTAAATTTTTTTGACTTTAAGCAAGCATACAACAGTATTGGTCGTAACGTACTGTAGCAAAATCGAAACTCACCGCAGCTGCAGACATTATGTTGTAGCATTTACTTAAAAATAAATGAACAATGAATAAAAACAAATTTGATATGCTAAATGATCATTTTTTAGCTAATTATGCATATTGATCGAAGAACTTTGATATGAAGACTTATAGAAGAAATTGTAAAAGATAACATGGTTTCGAATCGCAATGAGTATAATCAAATACTAATAATCAAATGAAAAAAATGAATTGCAAGGCTAATCACGTCTTTCCTATCCAGCCAAACCCTTCTCTTCCAGTAGGAATGTCGGCGAACGGTGAGTATACTACTACAAGAGTAGGGCTCCGGTAATCCGCGCATGGCCAGTTTCGCGTCGCGTTCGGTACGCGGTACCATAATTTGCTTTGAGGTTTTTTTGTTAGAGCAGGATGTTTTGAAGTTCGCGTTAGAGTAGAATATTTTTCGGTACTGCGTCGGGAAAAGCAAAAAGGAATTTCGGGTACGCAGAAAAAGATCCAGTTTTTGGTTGTTGGCTGAATGAATGGAAATTAAATGCGGAATAAAGTAGAGATAGGTTTCGTTTCCGTATAATTGTCTGACGCGTTAGTAAATCGGGCATGTGAACCGGTGGCTGATTTTTTTTTTATTTCGGACTTAGTCTGCTCGCGTAAGATCTGCGACCTAACTCCTCTCCGAACTAGCTAGCTAGCCAGCAGCTATCTAGGAGTAGGCTATGAGTGTCCGGACTTGTTGACCTGAGGGGTACAGTCCGTTGTCACGTTCCAAGACTTCACGTTTCGAACCGGTGAGAGGTCGGTTCAAATTTCCTTAGGGTAATCTCGACGTTTGAGACGTGTACGAGTATTTTTTAAATAAAACCATTACAGCGTAGCCCGAGGTGGCATACCGAAGACGGCTAGCGCTCAATCATGTCGCCGGTTTATCGAGACACCCTCTGCTCGTACTGAGCCACCATCCGCATAGAACTTACCATGAAGAGAAAAGGACGGGAAAGGGGGAGGTTATTTTAAAAAATGATAAATATTTTTTTCTTAGATGAACATGGCCATTTTATTTTACAAAAAGAAAATTTATAAAAATGGTTCGCAAATTTAAAAAAAAAAACCAACAAATACCAAAGACAAATCTGCCCCCTTCAAAGTTTGATATAATTTAACAAAAGTTAACTAAGTATACTATATAAACGAAAATAACCTAATTGGATAAAATGCCAAAAAAATTACTAAAATAGGAAAAGTCAAATTTATACTCACTCCCTTTCTTAAAGAACTCTAAACGCTTGGCAAAAGACAAAAAAAGTATGGGGCCACTGTAAATTAAGATGGAAATATTTGTAGCCTAAAAAAAATCAAAAAGAATGTAAAACGGCCACTTTCACAAACACCTTCCGCTGTCTATTTGTTTCTTCTGTTCTGCCTACTATCAGAAAATTCAAAATATTGCACTTGCTTTTCCAATTCTCACTTCACTCTTCAGGTTTTTTTTTGTATAATTCAATAAACCTGACACCTGATAGTTTAAATACTGTGATACCTGTATCGCACATGATTTTAGTTCCACCACAATTTTGGCGGTTAGCTTTTATAAGTATATTTAAATTTTTGTTAATGGTTTCTAATTTCTTTCTCACTTCATTCCTTATACTTCTGATTTTTATCCACCGAATTTCAATCGAATTTCAGCTCTATTTTTTTCTCTTTTATCATTCCCAAACTTTCGCCACTAAGAATGCAATCCAAAAACGTTACTCCACTAAAGCATTCATTCCCGCAATACAAATTTAAACACCAGCAACGAATAATATCAAGAAACATTTCAAAGAAATTTGCTCGTTTAAAAGAAAATCCATTATTTCTCCATTTTCAACAAACAAAAATCACTCATATCATGAAGTCACAAAAGCATTTATGTCATCAATCCTATCTGGAAATTTTAAGAAGATTAAATCAAAACTGCAGTGTCTGGTTCGATGGAAAGTCCACAAAATACTAAAATAATGTGTTATATTTATTGTCATTGGAGAAATTTGAAATGGATATAACTTCCGTGAATACGATACAAATTCTATCAAACTTAAGGAGTATTAAGACATTGTGGAAGGTTTGATTTAAAGGCATCCGTACGATTTTAATGGAGAAAATGTAAAATTTAAAGATCATACTATTATTAACAAAGTTGAATGAATTTTGACTTCCGAGGTATTTTTTATTGTTGTATACATAAATATCTATCATAATCATTTTTCCAGAGTTCGTGCATTTCCCCTTCCCCTCACGGTACCGATACGGCAATTTTAGGACTTGATTTGAAAAGATCTTATTGAGACCTTTCCAATGACACCCTATTCGATTACCAATGGTGAAAAATTTTTTTGAGGGTCACCCCCCTATATGGAGAGACCCCCTTAAACCCCTTCGAAAAAATGGTGCACCCTTGTGTTAATGTATGCGTTCTCTACTCTCTCTGATCTATTTTCTTTGTTTGAATTCTATAACGTAGTCATCTCATGTTCTTCAGTTCAGTACACAATAAACTAGTCTGTTTTTGACCGTCAACGAGTAGACACGTTTTTAGGTAAATTTCTCGAGAGAAATTTACCTATTGCGGAGAGCATCATATATATATATATATATATATATATATATATATATATATGGGATATAACGAAATTTGTGACCACGATAGAGGTCGCAATTTTGCTTCGATTTTCACCAAATTTTCAGGAAAGGTGTATTGAGTAATTATCTCGGTTAAGTTCGTGAACCAGCTATATCGGCCCGGCAAAAACAAAATGGCGGCCATTTTAGACGAAAAATCGTGATTTCTGTTCTGACCAAAGTATAGCTCCGATTTGGATGAAATTTGGTACAAAGGTTCATTGCTGTATGTGATGAATCTCACAATAAAAAATCCAAAGTCGGTACGGCAGAAACAAAATGGCGGCCGCTCAAATGTCGAAAAACGTGCAAAATTTTGTTGTTGTAATAGTGGTCAAAGCTTTCGACAGATTTTCATGAAATTTGATAACTTGATAGGAATTATAGGTATCTAAAGAATTACGTGAAAAAATTGGAGGTCAAGTTGCAAAAAACAAAATGGCGGCCAGTTAAAAGTCAAAATTTCAAAGGCTTTTTAAAGTCGCAATTTTAATCCGACATATACGAAATTCGGTTTCAAGATAGCCATTATTTAGGCCTACAGTCTTTGATATTTTGGTGATCATGCATGAGCAAATTTCAAAATGGCGGCCGTTTAAATATGCGTTTTTTTCAGGTTTTTGTGGCCCTCTAGCGGTCACATTTTCCGGCGGATTTTGATGAAACTTGAGATTATGAATCTCTGTACTATGTTCTTGTATTATGCAGGAAATTATTAAAATTGAATGAAAAATAAAAAAAGTCGAAAATTTCAAGCCTAATATTTTTAGCTGCCATTTTCTTTAAAAATTGAATTATTTTGCCCTGTCTAGAGTGAAACTTCTATTTGAACGAGATAGTACATTGATTGATGAGTTCCTAGCATACAAAGATTTAAAATAATCCAAAATAAAATGCATGCATTCAAAATGGCGGCCCCCAAAGGTCAGAAGGCAAGCGCAATTCGCTATTTTAGTGCCAACTGAAATAATGAATATTTTTCATGATAACGTTTTAAATGACTTTACTTGATAGAATTTATAAACCAGACCATTTTTAAGATATTGTAAAATCTTTTTAACAATCCCCTAAAAAAATTATAAAATCGCGACTTGTCTGTCTTTCCGTCCGTTTGTTCGTGCGTCAAAACAAGTTTTCTCGCAAACCACATGAGCTAGAATGAGGAAATTTTCTACGTAGGTCAAAAGTGGTGCCTCTTGAAATTTGCAGTGCAAGAAAATATTTTAAGGTATTTTAAGGGGGGTCTCCCCATACAGGGGGGTGGCATACAATTTTTTTTATTTCTGTAGCAGCCAAGATTCTCAACAGATTCCGTTGAAACTTGAAATTATAAGTTATTAACGCAAGTTAATTTAATTTAATTATGCAAATCGAATGACAAATGAAAAAGTCGAAAATTTACAGCTTAATATTTTTAGCAGCCGATTTCAATAAAAATTGAAATGACGGCCCTCATAGTTCAGAAAAAAATTGAAAATGTATATATTAATGGCAACGCAAGTGCTGATTAAACTTTCATGGAAATCTTTTGAAATTAACTATTCGAGCTATTTAAGCCTTCGTGTGGTTACCACTGTGAACTGTGTAAACAGCAAATGCGAGAAGGGCGAAACCGGTATTTATATGTTTACAACAATTTATGATCCGCCGATTTTCAATATGTAATCCATACGTATGCAACTCAATTTAATTAGCAAAATATTTGCGCCCCGATAAAAGGTCTCTAAGAACGAACGTGGCCAGATTTTTTTTATGTTAATAAATACCCATGTGGTACTACGAAAATTGCAGAAAGAAGTTGAGTAGTAGGCAAGCCAAATTTTTTTTCGAAGCTTTATGCTACATACGAGAAATTTACCTTTCCGGCTGGTGCTGCCAACGGGGATTTTTTTTATTTTATTCTTTGTCGTAACGCTGTTTCGTTTCCTTTGTTTCCTTGATCATTCCTGCGCAACAGGTTATGAGCCGAGTTCTAGTGCAAAAATCGAAAGTTTAATAAGTGTAAAATCGGGATCGTATTTTACGGACATAGTGACATTTGTATTTCATTGTGGTTTCTTTTGTGTTAGACTTTTTTTTGAAATTTGATAATGGCTGGACAAGAAGAAAAGATTTCTGTTCCGAAACTCAGCAAGGCGACATACGAAGAGTGGCTTCTCGAAGTCAACGCGTCTTTGGAAATGTGTGGTGTTGACGAGGTTGCTAATGGCGTCGTAATTAAGCCTCAAGTAGCTGCTGATCTCCGAGTATGGAAGATGTGGGATGCAAAAGCAAGACGCATATTATCAGCAGGCCTGAACGCGAATGATCACGCGGTTATTCGTGAGTGTACGACATCAAGAGAAATGTTCGTAAAAAACAAATCGCTGTACGAAGCGAAAACCGAAACAAATAAATATTTGTTGGCTCAGGCATTTATGGGCGAGAAATTTGGAGAAGGCCAAAGTGTCGGTGCCTTTTGCTCTGAATTATCCGTTTTGAAACAAAGGCTGCATACAGCTGGCGATGAATTGATTTCGGCCGCATCAGGAGTTTCGTTATCCTTTGACAAGTTGCGTGAACAATTAGAGATAATCGAAAACCAACTGCAACCAGGTGCAGGTACCAAAAACGTCGAACCAAACGAAGCATTGTATGCAAGTAAGCCTAAACGTAAAACAATAAAATGCTTTGAATGTGGCAAACTTGGCCACATGGCTAAAAATTTTTATCGCCGAAAGAACAAGAAGAATACTAACGGCGCGGATACGAAATGTGCAATCACTGAAGATGTTGTATTCAATGCATCTAACACACACAACAACAACTCTAAATGGCTATTAGACAGCGGAGCGTCAGACAACATGACAAACGATTGCTCGAACATGTTCAACTATGTGCCGCTATGCAGAGACGAGAAACCTATCGCAGTAGCAAACGATCATATAATTTATGCAGTTGGCAAGGGATCGCTACAATTCGTATCTAAGTCGGCTGGTCTCGTAACGATCAGAGAGGTTTATCATGTACCGCACTTAAAACGAAAACTTCTGTCGTTAGGTTCGTTCATTTCGAAGAAGGGTGCTAGACACGAAGCCGAAGGATCTAAAGCCGTATTGAAATTACATGGTAAAATAGTCGGCTGTGCCTGGAAAGTAAACAACAACCTATTTGAAATGGACTATGAAGAAGTTCAACCGTCGAATGCATGTGTCCCGTCTGTAAGTGTTCGACAACTTCATGAAAGATTGGGTCATCCGAATTATCGCGCGGTTCGTGAAATGTTGAAACGAAATTTGTTCGGAAACATTAAAGTTGAAGGGCAAGAAGACAGTGAAAATGATAATTCTACCTGCGACGCGAACGAAAACACATTTTGTGAGTCATGCATGTTAGGTAAAATGCATCGCCTACCATATGTAAAAAATGAGAAGCGAGCAACAAAGTGCGCAGAACTTATCCATTTCGATATTATCGGTCCGATGAAAGTGCCGTCTTGGGGAGGAAATCGTCTTGCGGTCTTATTAACTGATGATTATAGTGGAAGTGTTTTGCCGAACCTTTAAAACAAAACACAGAGTAGTCGACGCGCTTGAACGACTGATCATAAATTCTAAGTCTGTCGGACATGATATTCGCCGGGTCAGATGCGACAACGCAAGTGAATTTACGGGGAAACCAATGCGTGATTTACTTTTACGGCATTCGATCAAAATGGAAAACTCAGTGCCATATTGTCCACAGATGAATGGTCGTGCAGAATGGCAAAATCGAACTTGTTTAGAATCGACACGCACAATGTTGTGTAATGGCTTGCCATACGAAGCTTGGGCTGAAGTTTTATCAACTGCAGCTAACTTACGCTGCGTGATACCGCTCAGTCGTCTTCGCGGTCTTACACCATTTGAAGTATGGTACGGGCAAAAACCAGAGCTTACAAAATTACGAACAGTTGGTTGCAAGGCATACGCTCTGATTGATGAATCGAAGCGGTCGAAACTAGAACCAAAAGCGGAAATTTTGCATTTAGTTTGGTATGCGCCTGCAGGCTATCGATTGTGGCGTCCTGGTACTAACAAGGTAGTTACCTGTCGTGACATCGTATTTGTAGAAGAAGATACTCATTTACGGAAAACTCAATATGTGACGAGCGAAAATGCGGAAACTGTTGCGAAGCGAACTACGCCAGAAACCGTTGATATTATCAACGAACCAATCAGAGTCAGTGATGGCTCAAACATTGATGATATTGACGATGCGATTGACGATGACAATAATCTACCGAATATTTCACCGATTCGAACGAGAAGTCGATCTATTGAGGAAGCTCCGATTTCGAAAAGGACAAGATCCCATGTTCGTTCCGTAAATATGGCAGAACTGCTAAATGCCGGTTGTGCTTTCATTGCAGATACTGTCATTCCTAACAGCGTATCAGAGGCTCGGTCTTGTGCCGATGCTAACACGTGGGAGCTTTGTATGAAAGACGAGATGAAATCATTAAGCGATCATGGTGTTCTTGGGCAATTGGTCGAATTGCCTAGTGGTAAGAAAGCTATCTCAACACGGTGGGTGTATCGTATCAAAACACACCCTGATGGAACTGTTGATCGCTTCAAAGCACGCTTAGTTGTGCGTGGTTGCGGTCAGCGTAAGGAAATTGACTACGATGATACATTTTCACCGGTGGCACGGTTTGAATCAGTTCGTACTTTGTTAGCAGTTGCTGCAGCCAAAAAGTATCGAGTATTCCAAATCGATGTCAAAACAGCGTTCTTGTATGGCGAACTAGCAGAAGAAATATATGTGAAGCAGATTGATGGTTTTGACGATGGAACAGGCAAAGTTCATCTTTTACGGAAGGCCTTGTATGGCTTAAAGCAAGCTCCTCGACAATGGCATATCAAATTCGATCATTTTATGAAGCAATCTGGGTTGATGCAGTCATCTGCTGACCCATGTGTATACATTGGCAAAGGTGGCGATTTGTTGGTGGTGCTGTATGTCGACGACGGACTTGTATGTGGTCGACTCGAGTCTGACGTTGAAGATCTGCTGCTAAAAATGAGCAATACATTCGAAATCAAAAGCAATATTGCAAGCTGCTATCTGGGTATTGAGATAATCCAAAAGGAGACCGATTCTATTATTCGAATATCTCAGTCAGCATATGCCAAACTTATCTTGGAACGATTTGGCATGTCCGACTGCAAGACGATCTCAACACCATTCGAAAGCAATGCAAAACTTGTGGCAAATACCGGAGAAGTCGCAAATGTACCCTATCGACAACTAATTGGTGCATTGATGTACTTATCTGTTGGTACACGCCCCGATATTACATTCGCTGTTTCCACGTTATCAAAATTCTTGGAACGACCATCAATGGAGCATTGGCAAGCAGCAAAACGTGTCCTACGGTATTTACGAGGACTTTGGACATCGGACTGTCATTTAGGGGCAACGATGTATGCAGACTGGATGCATATGGTGATGCTGATTATGCAGCATGCCTAGATACTAGGAAAAGTGTCAGTGGTGTAGTTTTAACGGTTAATGGCAGCCCCGTGATATGGTCTTCACGGAAGCAAACAATAGTAGCGACATCGACAACTGAAGCCAAGTACGTAGCTATTCACGATGCGGCAAAGGAAGTCATTTGGGCTAGATTACTTCTAGAATCTATAGGCTGTAAGCAACAACAGCCAACTATCTTGTATACTGACAACGTAGCAGCGAAGAAATTAATAGAGAATCCAGTATTTCACCGTCGCACGAAACACATAGAAGTCAAATTTCACTATTCGAGGTAATTGTTGACAACAAAATCAAGATTAAGCAGATTGGTAGTTCAGACCAATTTGCAGATCTATTCACCAAAGCACTTAATCGTGAAACCTTTATGAAGCTACGTAATACTTTAAATATAAAATAATTTGTATTCTTTTGAGAGATAAGGAACGAGTGGGAGTGTTAATGTATGCGTTCTCTACTCTCTCTGATCTATTTTCTTTGTTTGAATTCTATAACGTAGTCATCTCATGTTCTTCGGTTCAGTACACAATAAACTAGTCTGTTTTTGACCGTCAACGAGTAGACACGTTTTTTTATTTTATTCTTTGTCGTAACGCTGTTTCGTTTCCTTTGTTTTCTTGATCATTCCTGCGCAACACCTTGAACCTTCTAGAAGTCACCACTTCTGACCTTTCCACAAAGTTTCATTGCTGTAGCTTCTATAATTTCGAAGAATAAGTGCTGTGACATACAGACGGACGGACGGACACAGATCGTGATTGCACTATGTATTTTAGTACAAACCCCTAACAAAAAACCTCCCAGATTCCAAGTCAAAATAACGTCATGATCCCTCCTACGTCTTCCAACCTAAATCAAAACTTTTTGTTTCCGCAATCCCAAATGAAAAATCTTTTCCGACACCACACAAACCCATTCCTTTTTGAAAGCCAAATCCAGACTCACTTTTCTTCTCAATTGCGATTCAAACTCTCCCTGAAATTCCTTTAAAACTGTACCCAGTGAAAGTTCAACAGCCGGTAACTGTCGTTGTCGACGCATCCCGTTCATGAGGTGCACAGCTGATGCTCCACAGCACTTTTTTGCCAGGTTCTTCTCAGCTGTACACTGAACGACGTTTCGTGCCGTCGCTACGACAGCAGCCAGCCAGCCAGATACCAACAATGACCAGATGCTCACACCATTTCATAGTTATGCAAAAACTACTATTGAATGACGTGAAAAAATGTTTGTTGTCTTTATTGCCGCATATTGGAAAGAAATTACTCCCGGCTCGTAATTCATTCATTAGCAACTTTTGGGGTGTTTAAATTTCACTACCAATGATGAAAAATTCAGTCAGATGAGATTAAATTTTCAACGCACAACATTCGTTGATCGCAACAATACTGTAACAAAAAAATGCTTTGCTTTGGCATCTCAGCCAAATAAGTCCATCCTACCAAAATGAAAATGACATCGATGACCTCCCAAGTCCGCATCAATAACCAACTCACCGATGCCTTTCACACAAATATCGGGCCACAGCAGGGAGATGGGCTGGCCCCTTTGCTATTTAATTTAGTTCTGGAATACATCATAAGCGACCTATCGGATACATGAGATACATTCCTATACAAGTTGAGCAAAAAAGTAGCCTATGC
This sequence comes from Odontomyia ornata, assembly GCA_963969285.1. Lineage (NCBI taxonomy): Eukaryota > Metazoa > Arthropoda > Insecta > Diptera > Stratiomyidae > Odontomyia > Odontomyia ornata. The sequence goes on from OZ017740.1 coordinate 275,213,225, forward strand.
GGACGACAGCAACATTTAGTCACGACCGTTAACCGTTAACTGCCAAAGATCTCTTCCTAAAACTTGACAGCGAAGCAAAACTAGTAGGGCTCAAACAGAGCTCATTACGCAGTTGAGCAAAAATATGTCAAGTACACAAAATATCATACTTGGTGAATACTGTCTTGTAAATGTGAGCAAATTTGTGTATTAAGGCACCAAAGTTACGAGAACCAGTAATGAAAGAGACGAAATACGCTGAAGAACACAGCTCACAAATAAAATATTTTATACAGTTTTGGCGATCCTGAAGACCAGTTTCATACACAGGAAAACAATGCTCCAAGTATACAAATCTGTGGTAAGACATGCATTATGCTATGGGTGTGAAACATGGACCCTAACCCAGGCATCCTCAAATATATTGAACGCCTTTCAGCGGCAGGTCCTGAGGCGAATAATCGGAGTGAAACTAGATAAGGACCAATGGCGAATGTAATACAACTATAAGTTGTCTGAGATTTTTGACAAACCAAAGGTCTCAACAATTGTTGGACTGCGGAAGCTGCAATGGGGTGGACACATAAATTATGTGGACGAACAACGGATACCCAAAAAGGTATTCGTTGTGAGGACTGCAGGCCGGAGGCTAGTGGGGAGACCAAGGAAATGCTAGTGTGACTCGGTCGACGAAGACAATTCATCGCTACTCGGATTTTGAAATTGGAGGACGTGGTCAATGGAACAAGACAGTTGAAAGCACTATTTTTAGGAAGCAAAGGCCTGAGGGGGGCTGTAGCGCTAAAAAGAAGAAGGAGAAGTCGTAAGATGGGTTAAGCTGGTAGAACTAAATTAGATCAGATACTAAATTAGGCCAGATGCTAAATTAGGCCAGGTACTGAACTAGGTCAGGTAGAGGGATATTGTTTTTTTTAAGATTGTTGTATGTACCTGTATTCTATTACATTTCATTTCCGTTTTTATTGGAGAGTTTGGCCACGTATTGTAAAAATTTGCGTCTGTTTTTAGCCTTTCAAGGATGGCAAGCCTCGGTCCTTTGCTTTGTTTGTGTAACGGTATGAAAAGTTTGCTTATGGTTTTGTTGGTGCGTTGCATACTTAGAGTCTGCCTTATTGTGTATGAAAGATCATAAGTGCTCTTTGTATCCTTTTGTTAGTTTCCGTGCTGTCTTTTCTGTATATATCATGTCACAGTCTTGGTCTGTCAGTTGGTATGCGTTGTTGTTCTCGTTTAGTTTCAGTTTGTTTCCAATGTTGTTGTTAGTTTTGAATGGAGTTTGCAGTTTGTATTTCCTAAGGAAGTTGTATAGATTGTATGTCGCTTTGCCTACGTATGTTACCAAAATCCACCGCTGATCGTTCTTATGAGTTTCAGTCAGATGGCGTTCCTGTTTTTGTTTGTACTATGTAACAAGTTTGTCAGTGTCACGTTGTTCGTACTTGTTATTACTAGCTTGTAGCAACATAAAATTAATTTCATTTTTACATTTTAATTCATTTAATACATTTTTAACTCTACATGTCAATATTTGGTAGAAAGCTTATTAGTACCTTTACTAAATTGTACAGATTATTCAACTGTACTTAAAGCAATAATAACAAAACCACTGCACAAAAAACTCCGGTTTTGAATATAACAAGAGAAGTTAATGTGCGCAGTCAGAACGTACACGAGAGAATAAAATCAAACAAGTTGGGTAGACAGACCTACGCTCATGTCAGAAGGGTTTTGTACTCAACTTTCAAAATGCAGCCAGTGGCAACGAATCAAATCAATAAACATGTAAAAGACGATTTTATTGGAGAAAATATGAAATTCGAGGATCATACTAATATTGACAAACGAACGAATTATGACTTCCGAGGTATTTGTTATTGTTATACCCATAAAAATTTCCCTTGATAATGTTTTCAGATTTTTTAGATCATAGGTGTCCATTTGCGAGGGAGGAAACACATTTTTCGTGTATTCGAACCACACCCCCCATTGAAGCAAAAATTGTCAGTTTAAGAACTGTTTTGAAAAGCGCTCATAAACCCATATCGGCTACCTTTGATGAAATTTTTTTTCAGGGGCCACTCCCCTGTACTGAAATCATCGATTCATGGCCAATTTTTTCGAATCCTGGAATGGTTACAAGGCCCTTTTGGTAGGATCTCTCTCCTGCCTCCTCAACTTGTTTCACGTATGAGTTTTAATTCTAGGTACTCATCTTCATTCATTCATTACATTGAACCAAGTGTTCAAAGCATGCACCTTAAACGTTGAAGTTGGGGAAAAATTACTCAAAATTATTCAATCTTCGCATTTAAAGCAGCCACTATTTTGTTTTACGATTACTGATACCACTAGCTGACCCGATTCTCAAAGATATTCATGAAACCAATCATTCCTGAAATTTTCATGCAAATCCTAGCAAGGCTATAGTGTCTGAGTCGGTAAAAAGCGCATATGCTTCCATAGCCATATGTTTCCATAGTAATACGGCGCATATTGTTCCATAGTAATACAGAAAAGTTCAAATCACTATAACTTCGTTAAATATCAATCTTATAAATAGTCATATTTGCACTGAATTTTATTGAATTTAAGGGCACCGTTAAGATTTTATTCAAGAAAACGTAAAATCGATAAATCATACTATTACTAACGAAATTGAATGAATTTCGACTTCTCACGTATTTGTTGTTATTGTACTCATAAAGGCCTACATTCATGATTTTTTCAGATTGTTCGGATGAAAGGTGTCCAATCGCGAGGGGGGGGGGGGTACGCGTAAAGTTCGTATATTTTCCCTTCCCCTGCCTCCTCGGGACTGATAAGGCAATTTTAAGACTCATTTTGAAGAGATCTCACCACAACCTTTGCAACGACACCCTACTCGACTACCAATGGTGAAACATTTTTTTTAAAGGCTCACCTCCCTTTATGGGGATACCCCCCTTAAACCACTTTGAAAAATTTTTCCGCCCTTGAAATTTCAAGAAGTCACCACTCCTGACCTTTCTACAAAGGTTCATTGCTGTATCTTCTATAGTTTCGGAGAAAAAGTGCTGTGACATACAGACGGACGGACGGACGGACAGACGGACACAGGTCGTGATTGCAATAGGGTTTTGTATTATAGTACAAAACCCTAATTGCAACTACATTGGAAAACATAATTGTGAGTTTTTATTTTAAAAAACGAAGACTTCGGTACACAGTGGCCACAGTGACCTCTGAATACGATTTTCGTAATTAAAAAATAAAACTGTAATAAAAACACTCGTGTCGTACCGCATAACTAAGTATGCTACCAAAAATACACAACCAGGCAGATGGAACGTCAGAAAATCATCCCAACGATCCAAAGAGTGATGCAGCCTGTATGTAACACTTTGCATTTAAAGCTCCCAGATTTTTTCACGGCTAATCCCGAGCTGTGGTTTTATCAAATTGAATAACAATTCACAGTAGCTAAAATGACATCGGATCGGCTCAAATTTCATCATGTAGTTAGTCAACTGCCGGCAAACATCGTATGCAAAGCTTTCGATATCATTAAAAATCGGCCAACTGATGATAAATTTCTCGTCTTGAGAGCAATAATTATTGAAGAATTTGCTGATAGCGAACAGACCAAGCTAAATAAATTACTGTCACAAAAGCAATTGGGTGATAGAAAGCCTTCATTTTTACTGTCTGAAATGAGACAATTGGCACAGCAGCTGTCAGCGATGATATCTTAAAAACAGCTGTCAGCAATGATAACTTAAAAACTATACGAGCAATTCAATCTGTATCATCGGAACCATTACTAAGTTTAGCGAAAACTGCCGACAAAATTTGGGAATCAACTCACGTCCATCAGGTTTATACAACTGCAAACCGTACAACCGCTGACAAGAATACTGGATCATTTCAAAGGCAAATTGAGAAACTGCAATCAGAAGTTCAGAAGCTGCATAACGCAAGACAGTGTAATCAATCATTGGATAAACTTCGCCACAGCGGTAGCAAGCCAGAAAAGCTGGTATCATCAAAATTTCAGGAAGAATTCAACCAAATGTGTGCCACCTTGACAATTGAGGAGTTCGGAAAACTAAAGCACCGAGTTTGTTTCGAGGTGGGTGAAGTTGGCGCATCCACACCACGCTTTTTATAAACGATATTCTTACTAACCGTGGATTTCTTATAGATACGGGTGCAGGTGTATCCGGCCTCCCATCAACATTAGAATCAAAACAGTACGATGGCAGTAATGCTAATTATAAACGACAGTATGCTGCTAATGTAACAGTGATAAATACAGAGAGAAAACTTACTGTTTCACTCAACTTACGCCGCACTTTTGACTGGACTTTTACTGTCGCTGATGTTGACACACCGCTAATAAGGGCAGATTTTTTTAAGTATCACGACCTTGGAGTGATTTACAAAAACGAGCGCTAGTAGATACATCAACTAAACTTAACAGCATAGGCGTCGTCATCAAACCTTCAACACTTCAAGGATCCATTCTTAAAATCTTTACGAAGCTATAAGCAAATGTTGCATAAACATGTGGTACCGATGGAAACAATTAAAATAATGGTCACACATTGCATTGTTACCTTTTACCAAAGGTCCAACAGTCGCATCAAGAGCAAGTAGATTGTATCTCGACAAACTTGCCGCGGCTAAAACAGAGTTTGATAACTTGCTATCGAGAGGCATATGCCATCCATCAAAGAGCAATTGAGCAACACCTCTTCATATGGTCAAAAAACTTGTTGGTACCTGGTACCCATGTGTTGATTATCGCCAACTCAATTCTTTTATGGTACCAGACAAGTACCCGATGCCAGACATACAAGATTTTCTATGCATTCTACATGGTAAAAATATTTTCAGCAAGATTCATTTGAAAAACGTTTTTAATCAAGTTCCAGTTTAACCGTGCGGTATACCAAAAACTGCTAGCATTACGATCTTTGGCCTTTTTGAGTTTGCGTTTATGAGATTTGGCCTCAGAAATGCCGCGCAGGCATTTCAACGGCTAATCAATGAAGTGCTTCGTGGAATTGATTTTGTCCTTGCATGCATAGATGATATTTTCATCCCAAGTCAGAATATCGAGCAATATCAGAAGCATGTTAGAATCGTTTTGGATCGAGTTTTATAGCATGGACTAAGAATAAATCCGGACAACTGCGAAATCGCACAAAATGAACTGGAGCTCTTACGTGACTTAGTCACACCCCAAGGTGTGAAGCCACTACCTGGTAAAGTAGAAGCCATAAACCATTTCAAAAATCCTCTTGTTGTAAAACAACTCCGAAGATTTATAGCGATAATAAATTCTTATAGGCGTTTCATTCTTGAAGCCGCAACTATTCAATAAAAACTGCAATGTCTTATCAAAGGCAACGTTAAAAATGACAATTTTGTTACCGCTTGGACCAAAGACGCATCTAATCCAAATCCAAATCAGCACTCATTGCACTAGAAACATGTAGCAATCGGTGCCATTCTGCACCAAATTGAAGACGAAGGATGTAAACCTTTGGCCTTTTTCTCGAGGAAATCAAAGGTTGCTCAGTAAAAATACAGCACATATGATCGAAAGCTGCTAGCAGTCTATGAAGCAATTAAATATTTCCAGCCCATGTTTGAGATAAAAGAGTTTACCATATATACAGACCAAAGCTACTTATTTTTGCCTATCGGCAAAAAGGTGATAGAGAATCACTTTAACAAGTACGGCAATTAGACTACATAAGTCAGTTTATTTCCGACATTCGCTTTATTTCCGGCCGTCAAAATATCATCCCTGCCCTTCTATCACGGATTGATTCAATCAATTTCACCGAAATTCAGTTGGAAGCGATAGCTAGAGATCAATTAACTGATGATGAACTACACAATATTTTGCATTCAAAAACCACTTCTTCGCAATTTAAACGCATCAAACTCCCTTACTCAGACATTAAGCTCTACTGCGATTTAAAAAGTATGAAAGCTAGACCTTTCATAACCAAAAACTTTCATGTAAAGGTTTTAGCCAAAATTCCCAATTCACCCCATCCCGGAATAAGAGCAACTACACGCCTCGTGAAGGAGCGCTTTGTTTGGCAAATCTATACCGCGATAGCAAAAACTTCGTTCAAAATTGCATCTCTTGCCAAAGGACCAAAGTGCACCGCCATACTAAATTACCCACACACGCTTATAAGGAAATTCTAGAGCAATTCGCACACATAAATATTGATTTAGTTGACCCGCTTCCATCATCAGAAGGCTGCTCATACATTTTCACAGTAATTGACCGTTTCTCAAGATGGCCAGAGGCAATTCCAATTAGCAGTATAACCACGGATAGTGTCGCATCTGTACTAATGTTTGGCTGTATATCTCGTTATGACGTCCCCGCAATAATAACCACGGTTCAAGGATGACAGTTTGAGTCGGAATTGTTTCGCTAGCAAAACGGAGTCTTAAGAGTATTACATCTGCGAACGACAAGTTACCATTCGCGGTCAAATGGCATAAGTCGTTGAAATAATCTCGTAGAGCCAAATTATCTAATGATTGGTACAACAAACTACCCCTCGTTTTACTAGGACTTCGCAGCGTTTCAAAAAATGATATAAAAGCAACACCAGCGGGAATTGCTTTCGGACAAGCACTCCGCATTCCAGAAGAATTTTTCGAGCCATCGAAGAAGCACCCAGTAATGAAGAATTTATAAAAAAGTTTCGACGAAGAATGAATATTTTTCAACCTGCAAAGACCACGCATCATACCAGTAGTAAAGTGTTCGTGCACCCTGCTTGAAAAGATTGGTCACGTGTTTTTGTCAGAGTCAATACCATTCGTAATTCAGTTCAGCCACCGTACAAAGGACCATACATTGTCATTAAGCGTGGCTGTACAGTTTTTAAAAGTAACCGTTAATGCCCGCAGGGGGAATGCCGGTCGACAAGGGCACTCTTGCAGGCTAGCATTCTTTGGGGAGTGCCACTCCCACGGACCTGAGGATATGGAAGCGCCGTGAGGTTCCCTCCTGGGATGACAGGTAACGACTCTGATTGGGTCTGGACTACGCTTTAGACAACGAACTGGAAATGACGCTTTCGGCTGGCGGATGTGATGGTTTGGACCTAGTTGCTTTGCATAGTAGCGCCGAGGTGAAACTCGTGTGTGAACGGCTCCAATTCAACTATCATACTGTCTCCATCCCGGTAAAACCTTGACAGGCCTCGGAGTACGTTCGAAGTTCGCACCATTGGGTTGGTGGTGTAGGTCCGGTTGAGACGGACTCCCGATTAGCGCTGGTCTGGCTCTGAGCACTTGTCCCCATAAGAGCTTGCGCCAACCCTCGCATGGCCTCCCTGCTCTGCAAGATAACCATGGGACCAAAAAGGCGACTACACACATGAACGGAGATAGCGGTTTCGAGGGAGGACCCAACAAAACTGGAGCAAACAAAATAAAACGATCAAAAACATCTAAAAAACGAAACACAAAATAACGACGACGCAAGCAGCGGTTGCAGCCACGATGTCAACAGTACATCGCGAGCGGTTCTAACAACGGCAAAAACGAAGACTAACACAACGACGGGGGAGACGGATGAAAAACGGAGAATAACAGACAGGCTGGTTCAGACTGAGATTCCTGCGGCGTTCAGGTGCAGCAAAAAAATGATGCGAACGCCCGAGCGTCCTATTAAGGAGAAGCGGGAAACTCTGCACGACACTTCAGGTGTTCGAGCGGTGGGAGATAACATAAAGAGCACCGAAAACTCGATTGTCACTGCTGCGGTCGATACCAAAGCGACCGATGCAAGGGTCGCAAATCCCGACATTGCAACGAAAAATCCAGAAGCCAACGAAGAGATTACGGCACTAAAAGCAAAGAGTGACCAGACACCGCGTGAATGCACCGCCAACGTTGAAAATGTGGCGGAAGTACTGCACTTGGAAACGGAACGCGATAACCTTTCCCAAGGATGGTTGTAAGGCACAATTGCGGCCCAGCGATACGAAGAAGAAAGACTACTCCGAAAAGCGGGAGATGTTCTGAAAAGAATACAAGCTGCATGCGACTTCCCAAAAATCAGCAACGCAGCAAAGGCAGGGCTCCTTGAACTAGAGGAGCTCCCAGATTGTATAGGGCGCTATCGGAGGAGCTGGTTAAGGGCCGAAGATGAACAGAAGGTTTAAGAGGCGCTTGGGGTGAAATCTAAAGGCGACATGTAGATAGCTCCACCATTAAAAGTCAATTAAAGAATGGCGTCTAGCCCAATCGAAGGAGATCGGGATAAAAGAAGGAAGGAAGAGGCACATGATGGGCGCAAAGCACCAGACCACGGGTTCCAGACAGTGCTTACAGAAGGAGCGAAGAAAGCCGCAAAGAAATTCCTTCAAAAATAGCCAGAAAATAAAGTTCGCACGGACGCCCAATGAGAAAAAGGACCTGATGCAAAACAGGAGAGGCGGAAGCCCCAACGAAGACCCCGGCAGCAGGCACTGCTCGTAAAGCCCCAAGATAGCCGATCCTACGTGGAGGTACTGCGGGACATCAGGGGAAACGTAAGGCCCGAGGACACCAATACTACCATTTAAGTAGTAAGACCAACGTGGTCGGGCTGCATACTGGTCGAATTTGGAACAGAGGCCGGCAATAAAGAAGCATTCTGTGACGCAGTAAAGAAAGTTCGCGGCAGAAGCGCAACTATAGCCCTGCTCGAGCCGATGGCAACGATCGAAATACGAGACATTGACTGCGTGACGGATCTGGCCGAGGTAGAAGAGGCCATCAAAAAGGAGTTCCCTAGCGTGGGAAGGATCAAAGCAAGACTGACACCAGAAAAAAACAGGGGACAACGCATGGCCATAGTTGACAAGGGCAAAGTACGAATTGGGTGGGTTGTCTGTAGGATACGGCGAAGAGCAACGCCTCTTCAATGTTTTTTATGCCTTGGTTATCGTCGCACCAAACAAGTATGCGAAGGACCCGATAGAAGTTCCCTATGTTACAAATGTGGTGAAATGGGACATAAAAGAAAAGAGTGTACGAAGGAGGGACACTGTATTCTTTGCAAGGATGCTGATCCAAAACCTGATTTTGGACACGTCTTGGGATCAGAAAAATGCCGGGTGTTCCAGGAACCCCTAGCCAAAGCAAAATCAGAGCTTCGATGACCCGCATCCTGCAGCTAAGCCTACACCGCAGTTCAATTGCCCAAAATCTGCTTGAGCAGTTTGCGAGGGACATGAAAGCCAACTTCTTGCTGCTGAATGAGCAGCACCATAATAAAAGTCCTGCATTATTGTATTCTAACGAAACTGGTACTGCCGCTATCTGTGTTCAGAATAGTGACTTTCAGGCGGAGAGTTGTGGACGGGGGGATGGTTTCGTATGGGTTCAGTGCTCAGGGATCAGCTTCTTTAGTGTGTACCTAACGCCTAACGAATCGATATCATCTTTTCAAGCCAAGCTTAATGCTTTGGAGGGCGCTGTCTCAAACGCAGAGGGCAAAGTGCTCGTTGAGGGCGATTTCAACGCTAAAGCAATCAAATGAGGCATGCCTCGGACGGATCCGCGCGGGAAACGAATCTTGGAAATGGCAGCCAGGATGATGACTGCTCACGGGCTGAGTTTAGCACTGGAGAAAACCGAAGTGGTCATCTTGACAAAAAAGAGAATCCCTAGAGTAAGGATGATCAGTATTGGAGACATACAAATCGAAGCCAGCGGTGAAGTACCTGGGGCTACTGATCGACTCGAAGATGAGTTTCTCTGAGCAAATCAGGGCAACGGCTGAGAAGGCTGCTTCGGGAATATCAGCTTTAAGTCGACTTATGGCCAACGTAGTGGGACCCAGCCCATCAAGAAGACGCCTCTTGATGAGTGCTGTAGGGTCAGTGCTACTGTACGGAGCAGAGGAATGGGGCGACGCTCTCAGCAAGGAGGTATACCAAAAACGTTTGGCACAGGTACAGAGAAGAGGAGCACTGAGAATTGCATCTTCGTATCCAACAGTCTCCAACTCAGCGGTGAGAGTGATTGCAGGCGTGATACCTGTCGCCCTCCATGCTAGAGAGCGCCGCGCTATTTACCTGCGCCGAAACGAGGATTCGAGGGAGATAGTTGTCCGTGAGGAGAAACAACGCTCGCTCAACGATTGGCAGCAGTCTTGGGTGAATTGCACGAAGAAAAGGTAGACTGCGCGCCTCATCCCGGATGTGATACCGTCGCTAAATCGAAGGCATGGTGAGACTGACTTCTATCTGACCCAGCTTTTGAGCGGGATCGGGTGTTTTCAGTCTTACCTGCACAAGATCGGTAAGTCACGGTCTCCCGATTGTCGGTTTTACCCAGGAGAGGAAGACAATGCCTGTCGCACATTTTTTGCGTATACAAAATGGGTCAGGTTGCGGTGGGAGCTCTATAGGGAGACGGAAGCGCTCACCCCGGATAATATAGTTGCGGTGATGCTCGAATCGGTTGACAAATGGAACCAGGCGGCACATTATGTTCAGGCAGTCCTAAATTTAAAAGGGACTCACAGCAGCCGGGGGCGCTGGGGGATCGCTTTTCTGGCATTTCCTCTTCCCCTCTCCCCTCCCGCTGGAAAAGGGACTCTTCAGCTTGAAGGCGCCCCACGGCGTAAGAAAAGGAGACCTGGCCCGAAATAATGTGCCAAACGGTTCCAGGCCGGGTTCTCAGGTTGACGTGGGAGGTGTTTAGTGGGTAGTCCAGTCGCGCATGGGAGTCCCACAATGACATTCACCCCCCCTACCACAAAAAAAAAGTTATCGTGAATGGAAAGCATCAAAACATTTATATCGATCAATTGAAACCCGCATTTACAATACAAGATCAGGACGACCAAACGACTTAATGCAGTAAATCAGTACACTACCGCAACGATGACAACCAGCCAAACCAGCGCAACAATTATTCCGAATCACCATACCGAAGACGATATGGAAGAACTGTGAGGTTGTGAGATCGCCAAGCCTAACCATTTCGTATGACAGGTATCATACTGGACAGGGAGTGATGTAGCGACGGCAAATTAATTTAAGTTTTCATTTCGATAATTCTGCGACATTGATATGTAGGCTGTAAGTTTACGTTGTGCGGGGTCGTTAGATGTTACGTGTATGGCATGATTAGTTGCGATTGGTTTTCTGTATATTTTGTAGTCTAATCATGTTTGTTCGCTTGTCAGTCATTTCCATATGGAGGAGTTCTTTTGTTTCTTTTTCTATGGTGAAATTTATATTTGGGTGTATTTCATTCATATGGATAAGTAGTTCATCTTGTTTATATTCTTGTGAGCCAGTAACGATAAAAGAATCATCCACATATCGTGTGTAAAATATTACATAGAATCTTTTGAAAATTTCGGGTATAAAAGTTTCTTCCAAAGATTGTAAAAATAATTCAGATATTATTTAGGATATTGAATGTCCCATAACCAGACCGTCCTTGGAAATGTATGCGTTGTTATTGAACTCAGGGGTATAGACGTATAGTGGTTGATGATGTCTAGTGTTAAAGGTTGACAGGTGTCAATCTATGTTAAAGTGGTGGTAGTGTTCACTAGATCATGGCTGTTCTTTAATGTGTATTTGTTTTCACGGGGCATGACATCAGTCATTATTGTTGCCAAGTACCGTGCTAATTGGTATGCTGGAATGGGCGGTAATTGACGATAGGCCGGATAGGGATATTGGGTTTGTGGAGCTTAGGTTGTGCTTTGAGGGTGGTGTGGATGGGCTTGGTTAAATGTAGTGGGGCTTAGTATGAGAAGAAATGATTAGTGGGGGTTGTATAATAGCAGTTGTAAATCTGCTTGAAGCTCGTTAGTGGGGTGTTTGTTTAACAGTTTGTATCCACTAGTGTGGTGAAAGAGCGGTACTGCCCTCGAAAAAGAATACTTGTACCAACTGTGAAACATGGTGGAGGTGGTGTGGTGGTCTGCTGGCAGAAAGAGTTTGGCAACTTGTGTTTGTGAAGGCAGATTGAAGCGAAGCATTCAGCATGAGGCTTGGTGACGATTTCTGGTTCCAGCAAGATAATGATCCCAAGCACACAGCGCACAATGTGAAGCTTTGGTTGCTCTACAACACAAAACATCAACTGTGTATGCCGCCCCAATCCCCAGTCTTTAATTCCATTGAGCATTTGAGGGACTTGTTGGAGCGCAGGATCCTCGAAGGTAATGCTGAAAAACGTCATCATCAAGGAATGGGGCAAAATTACCAGGCAGGACATAGCTAAATTGGTTCACTCCATGCCAAATCGACTTAAGGAGGTCCTTAAAAGAAAAGGTTATCCCAACAAGCTATTAAACCCTGATTTAACGAAGCTACCTGTTGCTTTGAAAAACTGCATTTATTGTAAACTTACATGAGGCAGCTGAGTATCCATTGCATTATATCGTACAGTCGGTACATACATATGTGCCAACATACATATGGTAGAAAGAAGCGCATATTATGTACAAAGTATATGTATGTTCACCACCACCATCATCATGATTGCGATAAAAGCTGACAAAGACAGGAGACGAGCAAATTGTTGAATTTTTGTATTTTTACGAGGAAGACAACGGAGTGTGCTTCCATGTTGCATTCAGGACATTTCTACATAAAAAACTGCTAGAAAAGAAAAATGGCTCACGATAAATGGAAGTTTGGGTGAAAGAAATAAACTTTTCCGAAAAGAAGAGACACAGCAGTGAAAAGACAAAACAAATGAAACATTTGTTTGTTGGCTAGTTACGGGTTAAGTGGCTGAAGCTTAACTATTTCTACCTTATTTGCTGTGTGCTACAAAAACTCCTCCAACGCTATTTGGAAAGCATCGTTGCCTCGCAGAAGACAGCAAACAAAAAGCTGACAAAAAGCAAAGCAAAAGACCAACCCGGAAATATTTAGATTCATTGTGTTTATTATCACACTTCCCAGAAAAAAAGGTTTTTTTTTGGAGCGTTTGTTTCGCAACCTTATGTGGCTGAATGTTGATGTCAGAAGTGGGGAAAGAAAGAAACAATTTATGAATGTAATGCATGTTTTGATCTCATACAAAAATTCTAGTCATAAAGTCACTTCAACGGAATTGTAGAAGAACAATATGAGGGTGAAATTGAACGCCACAAATGCATTTGAACATTTTGTAGCAATAGAAGGGGCAACAAAGCTGCTCGACATATCCTGACAGAGATCATGCGGTCGAGGTAAATGTTTGCATGTTTCAAGGATGATAAGGCTGATGTTAAATGGGATGTACGTCCCAATTTATATATGTATGTAGCGTTTGCTAGGGAAAAAGCTAGCTGAAATGAAAGTCTGCTTGTAGCAAGAAGACATTTTAATTTGAAAAGGACAATAAGTTTACTGGCATGATGCATGTGTTAGGATTCAATGTTATGTGACAATGGGACATGTGTGGGATCGTGTGATAAAAAAGTAATGTTTGTAAGTTCGAATTTCTCGTTGAAATATTCTTTGTAGATTGAAAGGCAAAAACTCTTTAATGGTTTTGTGATAACTTTATTGTTGGCCAATTGAAGAGAAAAAAATAATTTGATGAGAAAAATATTCATTCAAAGGAAAAAGTATATTGTCCTGAGTGTTGGCGATTTATAGTTACACATGATTACCAAGGGTAAACTAAAAGGTGAATCATGATTTTATGTATTCAGCACATTGTAGTCTGAATGATGCAATGCTGATTCCCAGCTGTTTTACCCAAAACGTTTGGATTGATCTTTTCAACTCTTCGAGTGACTATCACCCATACACCATCCGAGGCAAAATTTTACGCTTCCTTGAATATTTTTTTCATCTCACTGATCCTCAAATTAGGCTGTCAAGCAATATATTGTCACCAAGGAAAAATGGCAATCTGAAATTTAATTAGATTTTATTCCTTTATGTTTCTTTAGACTACCTCGTTAAAAAATTTCAGATATTTTTTTTGTGTTCTCTCGAGTCTGCGAAATTGCCTGCATAAAATTTTCCAAAGCCAACTTTGGCCTAACAAATCAGTAAATTCACCATGTCCAAGTCAAAATTTCTAGCCTCTTAAGGATAACCAAGGCTAAATTTTTAAAAGTTCAAAGTAGGTTCTTGCTCATACATTTGGTACCTCACTTCAGGCCTTAATATTGATACAAAATTGGCACCAGTTAGTAAGATTTTTACAATAACATATTTTTCATCAAATTTGTTTAAAGTTCCTTAAATTCCTAATATTAAATTTTTACTGTAAGTGAAAAATGCATAGGAGGGCAGTCCGTATTTTTTCAGAGGCATATAACTTTAAAATGAAATAAAATATGGATTAATTATTTTGATTGCCATGGAATTTATTTAATTGGAAAGATTATTTTCTGCTATTATTATTTAAATATTAAACAGGGGGTCCAATTTTCGAATACTCTAACAAATAATTGTGGCCATATGTTGCCAATAACGCCGCAAATTTTGTCTTCCAAATGGTCAAGCGTCTCGGGCTTGTTGGCATAGATGAACAATTTGACGTATTCCAACAAGGAATAGTTCAACGGTGTTAAATCACAAGATCTTGCAGGCCAGTTCGTAGGTCCAAAATGAGAAATTATGTGCTCATCAAATGCTTTTCAATAGGTCGATGGGTGCACGAGTCATATGACATTCCCCGCCATCCTGTTGAAAGCAGAGGAGCGAGCTGACTCTGGGACGTAAACGTCATTGATCATGACTCTATAGCGGTCACCATTGATTGTCATATCATTCCCAGCAGCATTTTTGAAGGCATGAGGACCAATTATTCCACCGGCCCATAAAGCTCAACAAACAGTGATTTCCTCCAGATATAATGATGTTTGGACAACTGCCTGTGGTTGCTCATTACTTCAAATGTGGCAGTTTTGTTTATTGACGTATCCATTCAACCAGAAAGGAGACTCATCACTAAACAAAATCATCTTATGAAATTCGCAATCTGCAGCAATTTGTGCTTGGACCCATACACTGAATCTACGCCTTGCCCGGTGGTTCTTTGGCCTCAATTTCTGCACGAGTTGGATTATGTAAGCCCGTAAACCAAGACTCTTTCGTTAAATCTTCCATAATTTGGGTGAGTCTTCATCGATATGACGCTCTACAGCTGGTATATTTTCTTCATTACCCACTGTACGACATTTGGACGGATGCATATTATCAGTGAGAGTAAACGTGGTGCGGCAACAATCCATGGTCAGTCAAATTAATTAATCTGGTGGACGATTATATTGGCTATAAAATTGACGGAATGCGGGATGCATTTCTCGAACAGAACCGTTTTTTTTTTCAAAATAAATCTGCACAATTTGCAGGCGTTGCTCAAGTCTCAACCTCTTCATAGCAAAACGGCAAAATAAACTCACCATAAAACACATGACAACAGCCACGCCATACGTAGTACTAAACAGTCTCGCTTTTCTGGTACTTCTTCTCCCCCTCTCCCCTCCCGCTAGGAAAGGGATCACTCTGCTTGAAGGCACCTAATGGCGTAACAAAACGATATCTGGCCCGCAGTAATGTGTCAAACGGTTCCAGGTTGGGTTCTCAGGTTGACAAGGGAGGTGTTTAGTAGGTAGTTCAGTGCCTTCTTGTGAGAATGGGAGTCCTACATTCTTTCCGTAAATGGCATTCACCTCTCAAACACAAAAAATAACATTGTTGCCAACTTAAAGCGCTGTACCTCTAAAAAACATCCTTTACTTAGCTTACAAAAGAAAAACGAAAATTTTTAGAAAAGTGAGAATTTGCTCATATTTCTCAAAATAATCTCCTCTTCGCTCGTTATACTTCATTCAGCAATGCTCCAACTTCTTTGATCCGTCTGAAAAATACGTTTTTTTGAGATCTGTAAAAAAAGGCCTCCGTGGTGGCGATGATCTCCTCATTTAACTCAAATTTCTGCCCGCGAGTAAGTTTTGAAACAAAAAGAGGTCGCACAATGCCAAATCTGGATAATATGATTGATGCGGTAGCAGTTTGTAGCTAAATTGGACCAATTTGGCCATGGCGACTGTGAAGGTGTAAGCCGGTGCCTTGTTGTAGTGAAAGAGTACTTTTTTTCGCCAAATGGGGCCTTTTTTCTACAATTCAACGACATATCAGCCTAAGAATTTGCCATGGTAGAGCCTTGTGACTGTGTAGTCCTTCTTCAGGTAGTTGATACAGATCACACCTTGTGAGTCCGAGAAAACGTAGGCCATCACCTTTCCGGTCGATAAGACAGTCTTTGCTATATTTGGAGCGCGTTCGCCAGATGAAGTCTACTGTTTCGACTGTTCCTTGAACTCTGGTGTGTACCCAGGAGACCATGTTTTATCGATAATCACAAAATAATACCGAATCGCTTTCGGATTCTGCTTAGTCAGCGTCAAACACTACTCTCAAGTAATAAAACGGTTGCGTCCATTGTCCGGAGTGAGCAAATGCGACACCCATCACACCTCGTGCTTGAAATTTCATGCAGAGTCGCTTGAAATGCATTTTACCTCGGTTATGTCGCGCATCTTCAACCGATGATCTGCTGATTCGAACCCGTGGATTTTGTCGCGTTATCTTCCGTGGTAGCCTTTTCAGGGCACCCACGTGTGGCTCATCGAAAATCGATGCACGACCACGTTAAAGCTCGTTAAACCAATTGTTTACGGTCACCATCGCATGAGCAAGGCTACCGTATACAACATTCAAGCACTCTTTTATTTCGCTGTGCAAATTCCCTTTTAAAAACAAGAATCGAATCGTGGACCGATATTGCACTTCTTCATTTTTCTACAATCCGCAAACAGGCCTGCTTCCACACTTGGTCAACACAATTTGGCTAAAACTTTATCAGTAGCTGTCTGAAAAAAGTGTACTACATAATAGTGAATCTCTATTGCGATAGTTACACTATCAGGCAGTGACGTTAAGTATTTATCAGATAACCTTCAGACATATGAGTATTGTTATCAAAACTGGTAGATGGCGCTAGCAATTGCAAGGAGCATACCCACTGTGTTCCTCGCAAGAGATTGCAGTAGAAAGAGAAAAGGAAATTTTATATAATGCTCGCTCTACTATTTTCAGCAATTCTGAGCGAATGATGGACTTTTCATCTTCGTTCCGACGCAGATAAACAGCGCGGCGCTCTCTAGCAAGGAGGGCAATAGGTATCATGCCTGCATTAATTCTCACCACCGAATCAGAGACTGTGGAATACGAAGATGCAATCATCAGTGCTCCTTTTCTTGATACTTGTGCTAAACGTTTTCGGTATACCCCCTTACTGAGAACGTCACCCCATATACAATAGCACTGAGCCTACAGCAATCATCAACAGCCAATATTCCTGAAGCAACTTTCTCAGCCATTACCTTGATTTGCTCATAGAAACCCATCTTCAAGTCGATCAGTAGCCAAAGGTACTTCACCGATGGCTTCGATTCGATTAACATATCTCCAATACTGATCATCCTTATTCTAAGGATTCTCTTTCTTGTCAAGATGACCACTTCGGTTTCTCCAAAACTGAACCCTCGAGCAGTCATCCAGTCTCTCACTCGGCACATTAGCACACCCAGCTTAAGTTGCGCTTGTTCAACGGTGCGTCCAGTGAGCAGGCATAGCCGGTCAAGCGTGACTCATCTGGTATCTCCAGTTGCCGTAGCCCGACGTAAGACACATTGCACAGGTCCGGACCAAGGATAGTTCTCTGGGTAACACCCGATGTCACTCCATCTTTTACTGGCCCTGTGTCGTGTCCTAAAGCAGGCTTCGGTCCTTCAGGTAGTCCCCCAAAAGCTGCATTAGATATTCTGGAACTTGAAAAGGGTTTTCCAGCGTATCCAGAACGCCCACCCATCGAGCGGAGTTGAAGGCGTTCCTGACCTCGAGTGTTACCAACACGATGATCCGTCGGTTGGAGCGACTATATGCCTCTGCCTTTTGGACCGCACTCATCACCTCTGCAATCGCATCAATAGTAGAACGTCCAGCTCTAAAGTCGTCCTGCCGAGAAGATAGGTCCCCAGCAGCACGAGTCGCGTCAGTGAGTCTCTCCTTGATGAGTTTCTCTAGCACTTTCCCAGCCGTGTCTAGCATACATAACGGGCGGTATGCAGACGGCGATTCGGGATTCCCTTTCCCTTTTCTGATCAGCACGAGCCTCGCCACCTTACACCATACCGGTAAAATTCCGTTCTGTAGGCAAGCGTTGAATGTGCTGAGCAGCAAGTCAGGACAATGGTAATATACTAGCTGCAGCAGCTCAGCTGGATCACCATCTGGACCTTTCCGGCCCCTTCCGTTGAAAAGCAAAGCTAAGTTAACAGGTTGACAAGGGATATGCTGAAGGCAATTTCGTAGCAATATAAGATATATTATTCAACGCAAAGTTTCTCAGAGATATGTAATTTATTTATATTACTTATAATTTTCAAGTAAATCTGGATAAAAATATAGGTCAAAGACTTAAAAATTCCTAAAGTAGTTATAACTACACTAAATACAATAAAGCTTCAGTCACAAAACCGGCATGATTCAAGAAATTTAACCCTGGAGGCCAAGGTCCAGCTTGGATTGTAGCTCTATAGATGATAAAGACGATTTTATGGCTGGAGTCTCATATTGTTTCATATTTTGGAAACAGTTTTCTCCATCGTTTCTAATGTTAGTGTTTCTAGCTGGGATAAATAGAAAGCTATTTGATTGTAAGTTAGATTCTTGTCATACGGTGAGCATTCCCATCATCAAAAGGAGGACTTCGCTTTTTCTTGATCAAACTTCCTTTGAAAATATCGTACTTTATTTTTTGAAATTCAGCATATGACTTTCATTGCCATTTTAAATGAGGAAAACATAAATCTTTAGGTTGTTTATGATTATGAAAACAGCGTCACTATTACTTTCGTCGAGAAGTACCTGCAGTTTTTCTAAGGATTTATTAAATTTGATTTCAAATCGAGCATCAGCTATGAACAAGTTTAAATTTGAATTAATTCTTGGCTGGTGCTGCCAATGGGGATTTTTTTTGGAATTCAGCAGATGATTTTCATGTTGAACTGGGATGTGGAAGACATCATCTCTTTGATGATTGATTTCCACTACGATTGCATTATGGTCGCCTATCGTAAGGGAGCACTTGCAGTTTCCCTTGAGAACTATTTAAACTGAATTCAAGACCTCCTTCAGCAATGCAGAGGTCCAAATATAAATTTGTTCAAGGGTATATTGCAGACTCTAACCCATCTACATTGGGCATGTATTCAATTTGGTTCTCTATTAGCCATTATTTCTCGCATAGACCTTTTGAATTATTGGTGGCGTTCAGCCATGATGTATTTGAGCATTCAGGTCACTGGCAAGAATATAATGACCATCCAGCCTGTTCAGTTAGAATATTTCAAATAAGGAACTGAACTCCTCCTTGAACTTGAGAACATTTCATCAATTGCGTAAGCAGAGATAACGGAGAGGATATCTTCACCTAGCAGTGAGGTTTTGATAATGGACACTTTATGAAATTCAAAGTTTTGAATTCGACTTTATCAAGAGCAGAATGTCATACTTTTGCTGAACAATGAATTCAAGGAGATAGTCACGTCGATGTAGAGAAACAATGGAGTTGCTCTCGATCGAGAGGAGACGAAGACTGTCTGTGGGAATGTGACTGGATGACAAGTTATTTGAGGCACTTGAAAGACCTGAACGCCTATAAACAAAGTTAATTTTTGAATCGTGGGCATCGATTCTCCCCGACAATGCATTAAGTTGCCGATAAAATTAAGAAGCAGCTCATTATTGCCACTTACATTATTTACATTATTTGCAGCATTTTCTGCTGGTCCTCTAGCAGCGAGTGCAAATGATACTCGAGGCTTGACAACGTTGGAGGTTTTTTTTGGCATAAATTTCACTTTTGCATCCCGATATAGTAAGTACCTTTGATATGATGTTGGATGATAAAAAACACCGCAGTTAACACAGCATAATCTTTCAATAGGCTCCGAGCGAATTTGCATTCACCAGGGGCATGGATTTCTTTGAGTTTTACATCCCGACAGTACATTGTGCAGTTGGCAGCCAAATAACCAAATCTTTGACATCGGTAAAATTGGCTCACTTCTCTTTTCTGGAGACGTTCACGACTCTTAACTCTAAAGTTCAAGTTACTTATTTGTTGAAGGGCACTTGGACTGTTTTTATTTGAAATTTGTACCAGATAAAGTGGTAAATTTGTCCTTTCCACTATCAATTACTTCTTGTCGCAAAAGTTTTGATGGAAATAAATTCGATTTCTAGTGCAACTTATTTGAATACCTTAGGAAGATCAATCGTATCCTCTCCGCAGTACACTTTTCAACAAAAAGTCTGATTTTTTGACTCTTTGCGCTAAATGTGAAGTATGAAACTACCCCAAAATTTAGCCCATCTTTGGTTGACTTGAAATCAACTTGTAATTTTGTTTTAATTGTTTGTTTTTCTGCATTAACTCTCTTGATTTTGAAATTGCTTAGTTTATTTTTAGCTGTCAATAGCTGAACTACATCTCTTGCACTTTGTCCGAATACGTTGATTGACGGAACTTGTTATACCTTGTTGGTGCGTTTTTTTTTGGAGGAACCAGTAGAGTGCACGTTTTGCATCACTTTCTTTATTAGAACTACCTTCAACACTTTCTTCAACTTCCATTTCCTATTGTAATCCGTCCAGCGCTGCAAAATAGTTTTGGCTATCGTTAGTACCTCTAGTACTTAAGATTTCTTCTGGGGTAGTTTGCTTCATAGTTTTCTTTGCCTTTATTTCTTTATTTATAAGTTTTTGCGGACTTGGGTCTTATTCATTCCTTTCTTGAATAAATCTTCGAGGGTCGGTAGCCATAGCCTTAGTTTTGTTTTCGAAGCCGGATCACTTCTTTCTCGTTTTTGACTATTTTCACTTTACATCCGCCATCTGTAGAGTTTTTCTAATTTTGTCTTCTTTTGTTGACGATTGCCACTAATTTCGTATTCGCTATCTCCCCAGATTCCCCCAACGGTGGGAACTCCTTGGGCTCCTCCATACCAGCAGTCCCGAATTTGTCTTTGGATTCTTTGTTTTTCTTGATCGAAGTAAATTAATATTTGATATGAGTTCCTTGGGTCGATGACTTCAATAATATAAGCTTTTTCAATAAAAGTTAAATTTGGACTAGCTTTTAAAAAATTAATTTAATTTTTTGAAAACTTTTGACAGGAGCGATTTAAAAACATGTCTATTCGCAACCAATACTCGACATTGAATTTGACCCAGCTCTTGAGCGGGCATGAATATTTTCACTCTTACCTGGACAAGAATGGTAAACTATGATCTCCCAACAACCGGTCTTGCGTAAGAGAGGACGATGATGCCTGTCATACAAATTTTAGCTGCAAAAATGGAACAAACTACATGGTAACCTCCTCAATGAAGTAGGAGTGCTGTCCTTGGAGACTATATGCTTACATCTTTTAGCAAATGGAACCGTCCTGCACATTTGATTGATAGAAAGTGTCGAGGATAGGGAATTTATTTTCTAGTAGTTGTTTCCCCTTTCTCCTCCCTAGAAAAGAGATTTCTGGATCCCAAAGAAATGAGGCCCACTCCAAAATAATGTGCTAAACGATTCCGAGTTATGTTTTCAGGTATCTAGTTGATAGTCCATAGTGTCTGGCGCTTGGGAGCTCCACACTTGAAGCGTTAAAAGCCTTCACCTCCCAAGCACAAAAAAAGTTTGGCCACAGTGGCGGTTTTTGCTACATTTGAAGTAGTAACTGTCTAAAATCTTGTGACAGTTGTGCTTTAGGAATGTTTGGCACTTGCCACCCTGTAGGCGTTGCTTGCTGTTACCTGGAGGTGGAATGGCTTTGGATTAGGAGTTTCTATAATTATTTGTTACCGGGATAGTCAGTTTTTGTTTGGAAATACTATGATGTCTCCGATGTAGTCACCACTGATCTCGTGCTTAAATTCTATCGTGGCTGTCGATACCAACTGGTAGTCAATACCAAAGTACGTTCTCATACGAGGTGTGACAATTAAGTAATGAGACTAGTTTTACTGCTGCGCTTGTGGTAAACCTGTGACCTTAAAATTACCTTTTCCTTCCCCGGCATCCTACTCCTCTCCATTTATATATTTATTATTGCTCCAGCTTGTTTAGTTCGCCTGTTGTGTCGTGTTGAGTACACGTGTGTTGGTGGTGCATATAAAAAAAAATGGAGAAACGAAATCAAGAACAACGCGTCCCGATAAAATTTTCCGCCAGATTGGGCGAAACAGCTTTGGAAAATTACGTTTAAATTGTAAAAGTGCATGGTTATAGTGCTCTTAGTCAGGCTCAGGTGTTTCGATATCATAAAGAGTCTAAGGAGGGGCATGAAAGCGTGGCACACGAGACGTGGAGCGAGAAACCAGTTGAGGTGTGGACTGACGCAAATGCGCGTCCTTATCCATGAAGATGGGCGTTTAACAGTTCGAATGTTGGCTTCAGAGCTAGGTATGAACCTTGAAACAGTCAGACAAATTTTAACCGACGATTTTGGGATGAAAAAGATGTGCGCGAAGATGGTTCTAAAGAACCTTTCTGAGGAGCAAAAGCAGCATCAAAAGACCATCGCAGAAGACTGTTTGGAACAAGTGGTAAACGATCCCACGCTGCTTGATCGAGTTATCACAGGCAATGAGAGCTGGCTTTTCCAATACAACTCGAAAGCCGAACGCCAAAGCTCACAATGGTTGTTTCTGCACGCTTCCTGCCCGAAAAAAGCTCGCATGAGCAAGCCAAAGGTGATAACACTCTGATTATATCTGGACTACGCTTTGGACAATGAACTGGAATTGACGCTTTGGGCTGGCGGATGTGATGGTTTGGACCTAGTTGCTTTGCACAGTAGCGCCGAGGTGAAACTCGTGTGTGAACGGCTCCAATTCAACTATCATACCGTCTCCGTCCCAGTAAAACCTTAGCAGGCCTCGGAGTACGTTCGAAGTTCGCACCATTGGGTTGGTGGTGTAGGTTCGGTTGAGACGGACTCCCTATTAGCGCTGGTCTGGCTCTGAGCACTTGTCCCCATAAGAGCTTGTGCCAACCCTCGCATGGCCTCCCTGCTCTGCAAAGATAACCATGGGACCAAAAAGGCGACTACACACCGAACGGAGATAGCGGCTCCGAGGGGGACCCAATAAAATAGAGCAAACAAAATTAAAAGATCAAAAACATCCAAAAAATGAAAACAAAAATAATAACGATGACCCAACCAGCAGTTGCAGCCGCGATGTCAACAGTACATCGAGAGCTGTACTTACCACGAAAAAAAAACGAAGACTAACATGACGACAGTGACGGTAGACGAAGAACGGAGAACAGTAGACAGTCTGGTGCAGACTGAGATTCCTGCGGCGTTTGGGCACAGCAAAAAAATGATGCGAACGCCCGAGCATCCTATTAAGGAGAAGCGGGAGACTCGGCAGGATGCTTCAGGTGTTCGAGCAGTGGAAGATAACAGAAAGAGCACCGGAAATTCGATTGTCACGGCTGCGATCATTACTAAAGCAACCGATGCAAGGGTCACAAATCCCGACATTGCAACGAAAAATCCAGAAGCCAACGAGGAGATTACGGCACTGAAAGCAAAGAGTGACCAGACACCGCGTGATTGTACCGCCACCATTGAAAATGTGGCGAAAGTACTGCACTCGGAAACGGAACGCGATAACCTCTCCCAAGGATTGTTGCAAGGTATAATTGCGGCCCAGCGATACGAAGAAGAAAAACTACTTCGAAAAGCGGGAGATGTTCTGAAAAGAATACAAGCTGCATGCGACTCTCCAAAAATTAGCAAAGGAAGGGCTCCTTGAACTAGAGGAGCATAGAGCACTATCGGAGGAGCTGGTTAAGGGCCGAAGATGAACAGAAGGCTAAAGAGGCGCTTGGGGCAAAATCTAAAGGCGACATGCCGATAGCTCCATCATTAAAAGTCTATAAAAGAATGGCGTCTAGCCCAATCGAAGGAGATCGGGATAAAAGAAGGAAGGAAGAGGCACTTGACGGGCGTGGAGCACTATATCAGGGGTTCCAGACAGTGCTTACAAAAGGAGCGAAGAAAGCCGCAAAGAAACTCCTTCAAAAAAAGCCAGAAAATAAAATTCGCACGAACGCCCAATTACAAAAAGGACCTGATGCAAAACAGGAGAGGCAGAAGCCCCGACGAAGACCCCGGCAGCAGGCACTGCTTGTAAAGCCCCAAGATTGCCGATCCTACGCGGAGGTGCTGTGGGACATCAGGGGAAACGTAAGGCCAGAAGACACCAATATTAACATCAAAGTAGTACGACCAACGCGGTCGGGCCACATACTGGTCGAATTCGGAGCAGAGGCCGGCAATAAAGAAGCATTTTGTGACACAGTAAAGAAAGTCCTTGGCAAAAGCGCAACTATAGCCCCGCTCGAGCAGATGGCAACGATCGAAATACGGGACATTGACTGCGTGATGGATCTGGCTGAGGTAGGAGAGGCCATCAAAAGGGAGTTCCCTAGCGTGGGAAGGATCAAAGCGAGACTGACACAAGAAAACAACAGGAGACAACGCATGGCCATAGTTGACTTGACCGAAAAGGACGCCAAACAATTCCTGAACAAGGGCAAAGTACGAATTGGGTGGGTTGTCTGTAGGATCCGGCGAAGAGCAACGCCTCTTCAATGTTTCAAATGCCTTGGATATGGTCACACCACACAAGTATGCAAAGGACCCGATAGGAGTTCCCTATGTTACAAATGCGGTGAAATGGGACATAAAAGAAAAGAGTGTACGAAGGAGGCACACTGTATTCTTTGCAAGGATGCTGATCCAAAACCTGATTTTGGACACGTCTTGGGATCAGGCAAATGCCGGGTGTTCTAGGAAGCCCTAGCCAAGGCCAAATCAGAGCTTCGATGACCCGCATCCTGCAGTTAAACCTGCACCGCAGTTCAACCACCCAAAATCTGCTTGAGTAGTTTGCGAGGGACAGGAAAGCCGACTTCTTGCTGCTGAGTGAGCAGCACCATAATAAAAGTCCTGCATTATGGTACTCTGATGAAACTGGTACTGCCGCTATCTGGGTTCAGAACAGTGACTTTCAAGCGGAGAGTTGTGGACGGGGGATGGTTTCGTGTGGGTTCGGTGCTCAGGGATCACCTTCTTTAGTGTGTACCTAACGCCTAAGGAGCCGATATCATCTTTCCAAGCCAAGCTTAATGCTCTGGCGGGCGCTGTCTCTAACGAAGAGGGTAAAGTGCTCGTTGGGGGGGACTTCAATGCTAAAGCAATCGAATGGGGCATGCCTCAGACGGATCCGCGGGGAAAACGAGTCCTGGGAATGGCGGCCAGGACGGCCCTCGTCGTACTAAACTCAAGAAATACGCTGACTTTCCGCAGTAATGGCTGTGAGAGAACCATACCGGGCGCGACATTCGCCTCGGAGTCCTTAGTACGGAGGATACACAACTGGAAAGTATGAGAGGACTACTCAGCCAGTGATCACCAGTGCATTCTGCTTGAGATAAGTGATGCTATCTCCCGACGTCCATGCTCTCGGCCTTCTACAACTGGATGGAACATTGGAAGAATGGACGTCGAGAGATTCGTCAAGGTTTTCACAGCAGGTGAGCCGCTGCAGGGAGCTCTGGAGGGGACGGAAGAACGGGCAGCTCAAGACGTGGTGAACTCTACTATGAGCTTAATCACGACTGCTTGCTGCGCTTCTATGCCCCGTCGAAGACCCCGGCACGGCAAGCCCCCAGTGTACTGGTGGTCTACTGAAATCGCTGAAAAGTGGAGGGAGTATCACAAGCTTCGGCGTGAGGCTCAACGGGCGCGGAACCGTGACGAGGCATGCAACCAGGTGGCAACATATAAGTCGGCCAGGAAATGCCTTCGCAAACTGATCAACAGTAACAAGGCTCGCTGCTGGCAAAACCTAGTGAACAATGTGAACAAGGATCCGTGGGGCCTTGGCTACAAGCTGGTCATGGGGAAACTTGGTGCCCTATGGAAGCCTTGTATACATGACGCGGAAAAGATGGACGCGATAGTGCGGGGACTCTTCCCCGCCCATCCCGTCCGTGTTGACGCAGTCCATGGTGAAACAGCAGTAGAGTGCCCACTCTTCACACAGCTGGAGCTGGAGGAGGCAGTCCTCTCATTGAAAACGAGGAAGGCTCCAGGTCCAGATGGTGTTCCAGCTGAGGTGTTGCGGCTCGTCTATCACCATTGTCCTGACTTGCTGCTCAGCACATTCAACACTTGCCTACGGGACGGGGTTTTCCCGGTACGATGGAAGGTGGCGAGGCTCGTGCTGATCAGCAAGGGGAAGGGAAATCCCGAATCGCCGTCTGCATACCGCCCGTTATGCATGCTAGACACGGCTGGGAAAGTGCTAGAGAAACTCATCAAGGGAAGACTCACTGACGCGATTCGTGCTGCTGGGGACCTATCTCCTCGGCAGTACGGCTTTAGAGTAGGACGTTCCACCATTGATGCGATTGCAGAAGTGGTGAACGCGGTCCAAAAGGCAGAGGCATATAGTCGCACCAAGCGACGGATGGTCCTGTTGGTGACACTCGACGTCAGGAATGCCTTCAACTCCGCTAGATGGGTGGATATTCTGGACACGCTGAAAAACTCTTTTCAAGTTCCAGAATATCTAATGCGGCTTTTGAGGAACTACCTAAAGGACCGAGGCCTGCTCTACGACACGACACAGGGCCAACGAAGGATGGAAATTACATCGGGTGTTGCCCAGGGATCTATCCTTGGTCCGGACCTGTGGAACGTATCTTACGACGGGCTACTGAGACTTGAGATGCCAGATGAGTCGCGCTTGGTCGGCTATGCGGATGATGTTGCGGCTCTGGTTGCCGGATGCTCCGTTGAACAAGCGCAACTTAGGCTAGGTATGCTAATGCGCCGAGTGAGGGACTGGATGACTGCTCGCAGGCTCAGTTTAGCACTGGAGAAAACCGAAGTGGTCATCTTGACTAAAAGAGAATCCCTAGAGTAAGGATGATCAGTCTTGGAGATATACAAATCGAATCGAAGCCAGCGGTAAAGTACCTGGGGCTACTGATCGACTCGAAGATGAGTTTCTCTGAGCAAATCAGGGCAACGGCTGAGAAGGCTGCTTCGGGAATATCAGCTATGAGTCGACTTATGGCCAACGTAGGGGGACCCAGCCCATCAAGAAGACGCCTCTTGATGAGTGCTGTAGGGTCAGTGCTACTGTACGGAGCAGAGGTATGGGGTGACGCTCTCAGCAAGGAGGTATACCGAAAACGATCGGCACAGGTACAGAGAAGAGGAGCACTGAGAATTGCATCTTCGTATCCAACAGTCTCCGACTCGGCGATGAAAGTTATTCAGGCGTGATACCTGTCGCCCTCCTTGCTAGAGAGCGTCGCACTATTTACTTGCGCCGAAACGAGGATGCGAGGGAGATGGTTGTCCGCGAGGAGAGACAATGCTCGCTCAACGATTGGCAGCAGTCTTGGGGGAATTGCACGAAGGGAAGGTGGACTGCACGCCTCATCCCGGATGTGAGACCGTGGTTAAATCGAAGGCATGGTGGGACTGACTTCTATCTGACCCAGCTTTTGAGCGGGCACGGGTGTTTTCAGTCTTACCTGCACAAGATCGGTAAGTCACGGTCTCCCGATTGTCGGTTTTGCCCAGGAGAGGAGGACAATGCCTGTCACACATTTTTTGCGTGTACAAAATGGTTCAGGCTGCGAAGGGAACTCTACAGGGAGACGGGAGAGCTCACCCCGGATAATATAGTTGCGGTGATGCTCGAATCGGTTGACAAATGGAACCAGGTGGCACATTATGCTCGGGCAGTCCTAAAATATAAAAGGGACTCACAGCAGCTGGAGGCGCTAGGGCTGGGGGATCGCTCTTCTGGCATTTCTTCTTCCCCTCTCCCCTCCCGCTAGGAAAGGGACTCCCCAGCTTGAACGCGCCCCACGGCGTAAGAAAAGGAGACCTGGCCCAAAGTAATGTGTCAAACGGTTCCAGGCTAGATTCTCAGATTGACAGGGGAGGTGTTTAGTGGGTAGTCCAAGGGTACCCTCCATGGGAGTCCCACACTACCAGTACTCAGCGGGCGTAAAAGCCTTCACCTCCCTGCCACAAAAAAAAAGGTGATAACGATGGTTATTGCGTTTTTTGATAGCCCTGGATTCGTTTCGTTAGGGCAAACCGTAAATCAATTTTACTACTGCCAAGTACTCGAAAAATTGCAAAACGAGTCAACAGGGTTCGGCCAGACATCGCTCGTAAATGGATCCTTCATCACGACAATACGCCATGCCATACCGCCCTCAACGTGTCCCGGTATTTGGCCTGTTAGGGATCGCCGTGCTGCAACAGCCGTCTTATTTGCCCGATATGTCACCCTGGGCCCTTTTTTGTTCCCTAGAACAAAATCGGTGGCCAAAGAAACTCATTTTGAGTCGATTCGGGACATCGAGATGGCCGTGACGAGAGTACTCGTGGACAACCCAGTCAAAGCGTTCCAGAAATGTTACGAAGCATGTAAAACGCGCTGATATCGTTGTATAGCTGCCCAAGGGGACCACTTTGAAGGGAATGGTATAGCTGTAGAATAATTTTTAAATATACGGTTTTCATGGAATCAATCTCATTACTTTATTGTCACACTAATCTAGCCTCCGGAAAAAAACAGAACACAAGCCAAAGAGCGAACCATAAATCTTCAGCAGCAGGTAAGTAGGTAAATGCTGACGCGAAGATTTGGGCAAATATAAACATGTGCTTCGATGAGAGATTTTAGGATTACCAGTACTCAAAAATTAACAGCTTTGCAGAAAAACAATTCATTCTATGCAATCTTTTAGTTTTTATTAGAATCTGGCAACACTCCCATGTTCTAAAATGTGGAAAAGAACACATGCGTCGGGAATTTCATTTGCTTTTTATTTGTATCTTTCTAATGTTATTATTTTATCTTTTTAATGTATTTTTTTTAACATTAATAAAATTAAAAAATTAAAACTTCAATATAACATCAACAACTATAATAACATCAATATTAATAATATTGCATATTGGAAACTGACTGAATTTTCTTAACGTGCTCCTTATTATATTTGAGTTCAAACGTCATGGTATAGTGTGGTTTAATGAAATAAGTTCAATTATTTTAATGTGTGAAGCGTAACGAGTGTTACAACAGAAGAACCAAATCATTCAGATCGGATTAACGTAACGGCATTTATTTGGTTAAAAATCGATGCAATCAAGCTCCTGCTATTTTTAGGGTTTTGTAAAATAATTTTACAAAACCCTACTAGTTTCGCGACCAGTCTGTCCGTCTGTCCGTCCGTCCGTCCGTCCGTGTGTCACACCATTTTTTCTCAGAAACTACTTAAGCTAGAAACATCAAATTTTGTGTGTAGGTGTAAAGTGATGATCTCTACAAAGTTCAATTACAAAAAAAAATTTATAAGGTATTTAAGGGGGGTCTCCCCATATAGGAGAGTGACCCCCCGAAAAAAAATTTCATTGAAGGTAGCCGATATGGGTATCAAATGAAAGGTCTTGAGGAGAACTTTTCAAAACAGGGCTTAGTTTGGCAAAATTTGCTTCGAGGGGCGCACAGGGAGGGGAAATACACGAAAAATTTGTGTCCCCCCCCTCGCGATTGGACACCTGTGATCCGAAAATTCTGAAAAAAATCAGGAGTATAGGCCTTAGTGAGTACATCAACAACAAATACGTTAGAAGTCGCAATTCACTCAACTTTGTCAGTAATAGTATGATTTATCGATTTTATGTTTTCTTGAATAAAATCTTAACGGTACACTTAAATTCAATGAAATTCATAAGATTGATCTATCCTGAAAGTTTCATAAAGATTGAATCATATTTAGCGAAGTTATAGTAGTTTGAATTTTCCTGTATGACTATGGAACAATATGCGCTGCATTTATTACTATGGCAACATATGGCTATGGAACAACATGCGCTTTTTACCAACTCAGACACTACAGTTTTGCTAGGATTTGCATGAAAATTTCAGGAATGATAGGTGTCATGTATATCTTTGAGAACCGGTTCAGCTAGTGGTATCAGTAATCGTAAAACAAATTAGTGGCTGTTTTAAATGCGAAGATTGAATAATTTTGAGTTATTTTTTCCCAATTTCAACGTTTAAGGTGCATGCTTTGAACACTTGATTCAATTTAATGAGTGACTGAAGATGAGTACCTACAATTAATGCTCATAAGTGAAACAAGTCAAGGAGGTGGGAGAGAGCTCCTAGCAAAAGGGTTTTGTAACCATTCTAGGATTCGAAAAAATCGGCCATTAATCGATGATAACAGTACAGGAGAGTGGCCCCTGAAAAAAAAAATTCATCAAACGTAGCCGATATGAGTATAAAATGAAAGGTTTCATGGGAACTTTCCAGAACAGCTGTTAAACTGTCAGTTTTTGCTTCAGTGGGAGCACAGGGGGGAAAAACATGAAAAATGTGTTTCCTCCGTCGCAGATGGACATCTGAAATAATTATCAAGGGAGATATTTATGAGTATAATAATACCAAAAACCTTAGAAGTCGATATTCGTTCAACTTTGTTAATAATAGTATGATCTTCGTATTTCATACTTTCTCCAATAAAATCGGTATTGACATGTTTCTTGATTTGATTCGATCTGGTGACTGCATTTTGTAAATTGAATACAAAACCCTTCTGACATGAGCGTAGGTCTGTTTACCCAACTTGTTTAATTTCGTACCCGAAAGAAAGATATTTTGAAAAATACTTTCCATTGAATCTAGAGTATCAATTGAACGTGATTTACTTGTGATATCATTATACAACGGAAAATCCATTCTTGTTGAAGCACCAATTCAAAATTGAAAACTTTCTCTTTTGCAAACAAGTCCATTCTAAAGTGTTAAAATATGCACCAACCACATTTAATATGATCGCATCTTGATTATTATGCTGCTGCTGGTATTAAGCTAGCCACAAAACAGTTCTTGCCGCAACTATTTATTGCTTAATGACTATTACATGTTTTAGGTTTTCACGAACAACAAGTATGAATAATGAACTTTGTTAACAAAAGATGCCCTTAGGGTGGAAAGTAATCTGTAGTTAGGCTTGGGGACCACATAAATTAAGGAATCAAAGCATTTTCTCTACAAATATGCATCGTAATACATACATGGAGATTTAAGTATTTAGTTATAGAAAACTTGCATCCATGAACTCTTACAAATTTAAACCATGTTAAAACCAAGAACGACCGCAACAGAAGATGCTGGTTTTGCTGTAACTATAATTATACCAAGCAGGATTGTTAAAATTCAAGAAAGAACAATAGAATAAGGACAGGCAATGAATTCGGGGCAGTTGCAGGTCTTAGCAGCGTACTGCAATGGTGCTTTTAATATATCACAAAATACAAATTTTGCAAGAAGATAATAAGGGCAAGTGTTAATTGGATTGAATTTAATAAGTCCTTGGGTGGTAACGAATTTTCGATGTATTTTAGAGTTAATTAACTAATGAAGCTTTTCGTGGAAAATGTTTAATGCATGTATTATGCTTTCATTTTCATTGTTTTTGTCCTATTCACAACATTAAATCGTTTCTTACCTCAACCATATTCGTGTGCATAGACACCATCAAATCATATTAGCGTTACAAACATCATTCCAAATCTTTTGGATATAAAGACCTATTCAGCTAATATCCATTAATAGAAACTTACATCCCATAATTAATTAAGCCTGTAACACTGACAAAATTTCTGTTAATCCTCACATACATATTCAGATAAATATAGCGCCATAAATTCACCGATTCCTTTCATTAGAATGTCAGCATGCCATTCACATTCTATTCCCTATTAGTTATGCAATCAATCCAATTGTATTCGATTGAATCCTTCATTGTCCATTAGATGCTCCTATGAGTGTACTCCTATGTTGTTCTAAAATCTCAATGGTATTTCCTTCAACGACTGCATCTTCTCTGAAAGCTGTATATTAAATTTAATCGAATTCAAGTTGTTGCACTCGCGATACTAACATAGGTGGATGCTAGCAAATTTTAAATCATTGGAATAGCACCAATTTGATTTATTGTCGAAATGTTAAGCTAAGTGCTAGTTAGCTTTAATTTACATATTGACTTCAGAACACTTATCACAAAACCTGACTATTCCTAATCAATCACTTCAATGTGCACTACATTGAAGTGATCAATTAGGAATTGTCGGGTTTTGTGATAAGTATTCTGAAGCTATCGAATTATTCAGTCAATTATGCACCATTGGTTGTAAATTGATTATTTCGATAAAGTTCGAATTTCTGCCCATGTCATGTATACATTGCAAGATATTTGCTTTCAATATTAAATTATATAAGCTGGTTAAACTCTTGTTTGCAAATGTAATCAATGAAGTAGAGCGTAATTGCTGGCATTAAAAATGCAAATGAGATTACTGCATAGTTGGTACATTAATTATTCAGGATAGAAGTATGCACATCAATTACCACTATGCTCTATTTCGATTTTATTTTTAAATACAACAAACTGTTTATTCTTGGAATGTTAAATCATAAAAGGATGTCGATGCAAATATTCATAAAGAGGCTATTTGGAGTTACGACAAGGTGACATAAGAGGCTCATTAGAGGTTCCTCAGTTAAATCAGCAAAGTGGACTAGGTAAAAGCACCTGATCAACATACTGGATTTCGAGATCACTCTCATAAGCAAAAAAATCCCAAATAAATCAAGGTAGGAAAAATAAGCTCGGAAGAAACGCCAGTTCAATTTCATTACCGTTTGCATGTTGTTGATGCTTGGACAACCAGACCCAATCATGCATCGAGTGGCACCTAGTTGAAACCCGAACTACCCAGAACAATATGACTAGACCTTCCAGACCAATCACTTTAGGTGCCGGCCAACCCTGAAAAAGCTGGCACTCAAGGGCAATCGGTAGAAACACCGATTCACTGTGCGACAGTAAATTTGGGGGGTCAATGATTCCACGTCAGGATGAAAGTACTAGACCAGTTTAGTAAAACTCCCAAAGGGCTTGACGTTGTCAGGTCAAAACTTTTTTTTATCGCCTTTTAAAGTTTGTACTCATCAATCGAGGTCTTGGACTTCCATTTCATTAGTTTGAGGGCCACAACTCTCGCAATATTGATTATCTGATATCGCAGTCTTCAAAAATATTTTTGAAGAAACTTAGATAAATTCAGAAAAATTAAGTTAAGCGTATTTAATCAGATGAAATATTGGAAAAATTGCCTTTTTTCTCCAATTGGTCAGGATTTTCTAGCAATAACTCTTTAATAACTTTAAAATTCTGCCGTAAAAAAATAAAAAAAATCAATTTTAAAACAAGCCGAAATGTTTTGCATCAAAAATTAATGATAACATAAATCTTTTATTCATAAAATGTCTGCTTTTCATTGAGGTTTTATAATTTTTCAAGGACAATATGTATTTTATTCAACTTGATATAATTTTCATAACTAAAAAATATATCTATTTACACAGAATCTTAGTCTTTTTTCATGTTGATGGTCCAGATACATGATTACCAATACCATCATCATCATCACTGTCTCTGACTCGGCGGTGAGAGTTATTCAGGCGTGATACCTGTCGCCCTCCTTGCTAGAGAGCGCAGCGCTGTTTACCTGCACCGAAACGAGGATGCGAGGGAGATGGTTGTCCGCGAGGTAAGACAGCGCTCGCTCAACGATTTGCAGCAGTCTTGGGTCAATAGCACGAAGGGTATGTGGACTGCGCGCCTCATCCCGGATGTGAGACCGTGGCTAAATCGAAGGCATGGTGAGACTGACTTCTATCTGACCCAGTTTTTGAGCGGGCATGGATGTTTCAGTCTTACCTGCACAAGATCGGTAAGTCACGGTCCCCCGATTGTCTGTTTTGCCTAGGAGAGGAGGACAATGCCTATCACACATTTTTTGCGTGTGCCAAATGGGTCAGGCTGCGTAGGGAACTCTAGAGGGAGACGGGAGAGCTCACCCTGGATAATAAAGTGGCGGTGATGCTCGAATCGGTTGACAAATGGAACCAGATGGCACATCATGCTCGGGCAGTCCTAAGATATAAAAGGGACTCACAGCAGCCGGGTGCGCTGGGGCTGGAGGATCGCTCTTCTGGCATTTCCTCTTCCCCTCTCCCCTCCCGCTAGGAAAGGGATTCCCAAGCTTGAAGGCGCCCCACGGCGTAAAAAAACGAGACCTGGCCCGAAGTAATGTGTCAAACGGTTCCAGACTGGGTTTTCGGGTTGACAGGGGAGGTGTTTAGTGGGTAGTCCAGTTGCGCATGGGAGTCCCACACTCTGTGCATAAATAGCATTCACCTCACTAGCACAAAAAAAATCACTGTCCGAATCTTCATCTTTGTCAACATCGTTTTTGTCCTCAAAAACATGTTTTAACGCACCAGCATATTTCTGCAAGAATTGCAGCCGGAGAAATGTTTCCTCTGTACCTGTAAGTCTTTATTTTAATTAAATATACGGTGAAAAATAAGTCAGAACATTACCTCATTTCAAATGAAATAGCGATTTGGTGATAACGTTAATTTTAGAGAAGGCTGATAATATTTTGCTGTCCGACACCACATAGCTGCTGGAGTGACTTCTTTGATAGCGTTCCAAGCCTCCAATTCAATACTAGTTAAAGTTGTGTTAAATGGATCGTATTCATCAGCTTCCGTATGTCAGGCCCATTAAGTACACCTAAAATGAAAAAAAATTACTATTGCTTTGAAATATGATCAACATGTGTACGGTAATAACATCAATATCGTACAACACCATCACGTACACATCAACATCATCATAAACACAAGCATTACCACAATCAATAACCTAAACGGTCAACAACCAGCCCAAAGCCGCTCCAATCCCTAGAAAATAATTCCGATCAATGAACTGCAGCAGTTCAAACATTAATATACAACAGCCAAAGCTGAAGATGATAAAACAGTCATTCTACGTGGAACAATGCCCTGCAAGTGCAGCAATTCTATGTGGAACAACACATCAAAGTTCATTGCAACATCAAAATGCTGTCACAAATGCTAAATTAATGAAAACCATTGTAAAATTATTGTATAAATACTGTAAATAGCGAAAATAAATTTATTCTGTATCAATAGTCAATCAAGGTTTCTTCATTTTACACTTTTTATTCCAGAACAACATGAGGCTTAAAGTTTTCTTTGAGATTTTTAAGTTTGGGATTGCTAAGTTTCGGGAAAATCAAGCTCAGACAAGAGAAAACTTCATCTCTTTTGGCAACAGTTTTGACAAAACTCTTTACAATTCCAACTTTAATGTGAAATGGTGGGAGTAGAATCCTTTCTTTTGACACCAAAGGTTGACGGATTATGTTGGCCATTTGAAGTTGGCTATGCTCTCTTTTTCCCCAATTGTGAAACGAGTGTTGGTCTCCAGTGCAACGACTATCCCAATCGGGCATAAGCACATATGTTTGACATAACCACTTTGAAGGCCAGATAACATTGCTACCACTTTAAGGTCACAACAAATGCGCCACATGTTTGGAGTAGTCAACCATATTCATAATAGTTTCTAGTCCTTCATATGTCTCTTTATTATCGGTGCTGTATGCAATTGGAACAGACGGTTTAGTATTGGTCTTATGCGGCAATGCGGCTTTCAAGCTATATTTTGAAATGCCAATAAACAATCTCCAATCATTGACATTATAACTTATTTCCATCGCCTTCAACATCATTGCAAGATTATTGCAGTAAGCTGCGCCTTTTTCATCATTGAAATTTTGATTGGCGACTTTTGTACGCTGCGACTTTTGTACCGGGTGCCAAATCATTTTTTTCTCTCAAAAATGAGGCTAGTCCTTGTGACTTACGTTGTGATAATTTTAATTTTGCCACAATAGAATCAAGTTGGTTTTTATCAGTTAAAATTGGCTGATTTGATGACAATTCAGGCGCAAACAGTGGATCATTATCGGTATCTTCTGTTTGAGCAACCGTTGGAGAAGTCATTTCAGATTAAAAGTCAGGACTGGAAAATTTTAGTACTGGAATGTTCAAAGAATGTGGAAACGGTGTTTGAGTGCTTGGAAGAAAAACATATTTAAATAATACTCTTTCCCTTTTTCTTAACGCGGAAGTTTTTCCCTTTTTCTTAACGCGGAAGTTTTGTTCACATAACAGTAGTAATTCACTGGATTGTGTGGCCATCAGGATTGGCCCAAATCATTGGACTGCCAAATGGCATGGACTTGCATTTTCCACTCCTCCAATCAGTTTTTACACACAATATTTGGTACCCAACTCCCGTTCACTAGAACACCTGGTTGAAATATAACTCATATGTTTGAACAAATTCTTCGCTAATATTTCCTTTTTTTCACTTTTTGGCACATATTTACCACAAACATAACAGAACCTATTCAATCCGGGTTCACTAGTATCCATATTTGAAAAAATTAGAAAACTACTTTTAAATAACGTAACATTTTTGTTAAACAATGAATTAAACTTAAACAAGCTGGGTAGACAGACCTACGCTCATGTTAGAAGCATTTTTTACTCAACTTACAAAATGCAATCACCAGTAACGAATAAAATAGAGAAATACAGGGTACTTACAATAAGTAACCGGACTGAGCCTGCCCCGCGCCGTCAAAGCGTCTGCTAATCGGTATCTAGTGCTGTAGTGGTGGTGAGGGTCTAAAGGGAACCGGGCCTCTGCAGTTGCCTCCAAGCGCTTGGAGAGATAGCATCGAGCGAGAGCGGAGTGCGTATCAGTTACGTCGTCGGAGTGAAAATGGAGCGTACGATCGAGCAACCAAACCAGAGTTTTTTAGCCATGTTATTACAGGAGACGGGACGTGGGTTTTCCAATACAATCCTGAGACAAAGCGGCAGAGCTCAGAGTGACACAAACCGGCGTCACTACGACCGAAAAAAGCGCGCATGAGCAAATCGAAGGTGAAGTCGATGCTCATTGCTTTCTTTGACGTGAAGGGCATTGTTCACAAATAGTTTGTGCCACGGCCAAACTGTAAACGGCCAGTACTACAGAGAGGTGCTCCGTCGACTAATCGCCCGGGTTTGCCGAGTCCGTCCGGAGATTGCCGATTCGTGGATCCTCCATCATGACAATGATCCGTCGCACACCTGCCTGCTCGTCACCGAGCAGCTGGCCAAACAGTCGAGGGCAACGTTGCAACAGCCTTCATACAGCCCAGATATGGCACCAGCGGACTTCTTTCTGTTCCCCAAGATCAAGAGACACCTTAAGGGGACGCGGTTCGGGACTCTAGAAAACGTTCAACGCGCTACGACGAGGGCTCTAGACAGCATCGAGGTTGCCGACTTTCAGGGAGCGTTCGTGGATATTAAAATCCGGTATCAGCGTATTATCGACTCCAATAGGGACTGCTTTGAAGATTTCTAAAGAAAAATTGCACATATTTTGCCAATAAAAAATTTCCTGAGGTCAGTCCAGTTACTTATTATTCAGACCCTGTATGTCAAAGAGATTTGCTTGTTTAAAAGAAAATCCATTGTTTCTTCATTTCCAACGAACAAAAATCACTCAAATCATTAAATCCCTAAAGCATGCATGTCATTAATCTTATCTGAAAATTTTAAGAGATCAAATCAAAACTGGAGTGTCTGATTCGATGGAAAGTCCATAAAATACCAAAATAGTGTGAAATGGGAGAAATTTCAAATGGATATAACTTCCACGAAAATGATTCGGACTTCATCAAACTTACAGAGTATTACAAATTTGTGTATTCAATGTTGTTGGGTTTATAGGCATCCATACAATTTTGTTGGAGAAAATGTGAAACTCGAAGATGATACTATTATCAAAAAAGTTGAACGAATTTTGACTTCTGAGGCATTTTTTATTGTTGTACTCTTAAATATTTCCCGTTATAATTTTTTAAGATTTTTTAATACACAGGTGTCCAACCGCGAGAGGGAAACAAGTTTTTCCCCCTGTGCCCCCACTGAAGCGAAATCTGTCAGATAAAGAACTGTTTTGAAAAGCTCTTATAGAGACCTTTCATTTGATACTCATATCGGCTACATTTGATGATCCTCTGTACTGTAATCATACTGTTGCTAACAAAGTTGAGTGAATTTTGACTTCTCATGTATTTTTTGTTTTTGTACTCATAAAGGCCTACATTCATGATTTTTTGGATCAAAGATGACCAATTAAAAGGGGGGGGGGGTACGTGAAAACTTCGTACATTTCCCTTTCTCCTGCCCCCATGGTACCGATAAAGAAATTTTAAGACTTGTTTTGAAAAGACCTCCTTGAGACCTTTCCAATGACACCCTATTTGACTACCAAGGGGAAAAATTTGTTTGAAGAGTCACCTCCCTATATGGGGATACCCCTTTAAATTTTTCACGTCACGTTCAAGTCACCACTTCTGACCTTTCCACTGAGCTTCATGGCTGTGGCCTCTATAATTTTGGAGAAAAAGTGCTGTGACATGCTGACGGACGGATGGACTGACGGACAGATGGACACAGGTCGTGATTGCAATAGAGTTTTGTATTTTAGTACAGAACCCTTAAAAATAAATCGGGGAAAGTTTCAGAAAAAGTTTGATTGGTATTCCTTAAAGCAATTTCCTCATTCTGTTGATGCAAACTTCTCCTCAATAGATCCTAATGACATATATCTAACTAACGATGAAATAGATCTCTGTTTGTTGAAGTTAGAGAATTTGACGTTGGAAACGATTGAGAAAGTAGTTACCAAAGTTAAACATCGCAACAATATGAAAGGATATGAAATACCAACCATCGCAAAGTTAAAAAAAACTTCTCCTTTACATGTCAACAATATTTATCGGCGATTTTTGGACTACAACCAGCCCTCGTTGACTTTGTTGAGATTTCACCTGAAGAATGTCCGGCACTTAATCCGTTCATACTTCAAAAGTGAGATCAGCAATCAATGAGTATTAGCCTACAGAACTCAAATGGCGTTTTCATGAAAGTAAATAGCTTGTTCCGCAAGAAGTCTCGAATGAAGGTATCGAATTTTGGAGTCGATAAGGCTGATATCGAAAAACGTAAAGGGTTAGAGGTGGTATTTTGAACAGCCCGCTATTTCGGTAGATGTCACCTTTGAAGCTGTCATTTTTTGACATTTGACAAGTAAAAACTACGCCATTATTAAAAATATGAACGATACATGCTTCAACAACGCATTAAAATCATTAAAATTCACTATAAAAATGGTGATAATTTGGCAGAGACGGTTCGTAAAACTCAAACGTTTTTGGGTCGTCATGAAGCACCTTGTCGGACCGCAATACAGAAATTGGTGGAAAAATTCGAGCTGTTGGGACAACTTAGTGATGAGAAGAATAAAACCCGTACACGTCACTCAAGAACAGCCGAGAATATCGCTGCTGTAGCCGAAAGTGTTGGAGAAAACCCAGGTTTGTCCATTCCTCATCGTTTTTTGGAATTCGGCATTCACAAACGTCAATACACCGTATTTTCCATAAAGATTTGGGTCTTAAGGCTTATAAAGTTTAGTTAACACAAGAACTCAAGCCGGTCGATCATCAACAACGTCATGTCTTTGCTGATTGGGTCCTTGAAATGCATGAAAATGACCCAGAATTCCATCGAAAAATCATCTTGAGTGATGAGGCCCATTTTCACCTCGGTGGCTTCGTCAAGAAGCAAAATTGTCACATCTAGGGCTCGGAAAACTCAAGAGTTATTTTTGAAAAGCTTCTCTATTCTCAACGTGTGACTGTTTGGTGCGATTCATGGTCCAGCGGAGTCATTGAACCTTACTTTTCGAAAATGAGGCTTGAGCAACAGTTACGGTGAATGAATTACGCTATTGAGAGATGATTAATGATTTTTTATGGCCAGAATTGGATGGTTTTTATCTGGACAACGTTCACTTTCAATAAAACGGCACTACGTGCCACACAAGCAACAAAACCATTGATCTTTTACGGGAAAATTTTTCAGACCGTGTTATCTCTCGAAGCGGTGATCACAATTGGCCACCGAGATCTTGTGATTGAACACCTTGCGACTTCTTCCTTTGAGACCACGTGAAAGAGATGGTCTACGCCAATAGCTCAGCGTCGATTCAGGACCTCAAAGATGAAATTTGTGAGGCTATCGAGGACATAGGGCAGCCATTTTGCGATTTGGTTATGGAAAATTTCATAAAAAGGATATGGTCATGTAAGCGTAGTCGTGGTGGTCATTTGCCTGATGTTATTTTTCATTATTAGCGAGATGCCTTCTTCTTTATAATGAAATAAACATCCGATCATTTATATTAAAAAATGGTATTTTCTTTAATATCAAAATAACACCTCATATTGGAAAACCCTGTACGTTCAAAATGTCAAGTGTTTTGTTTGTTTTTTATTGATTTGTTGAATATTTATGTGTGAATGCATGTGATGCAAATTTAAATGGATGAATATGAATGAAATAAAAACAGACAATTTTTTAGAAACAAGCAAGCAATAATTTACGATTGAATTGAAAGTGAATGAAATTTTTTTGTATTTACAGCTATAGGTCGTTGAAGATACCTCCCGCCTTAAACGCTGGAGTTCAAAATGTTGTATGTTCGGGGAACTCGTCCTCGGATTTGATCACTGGTCTGTACGGCCTTGAGATTGGTTGTTGTTGCCCATTGAATTTAGTTTTTTGCCAAATGGTCCAAACTGCTGGTACTAGGATGATAACGGCAAACGCATGTAGGACACACTGTATTGATGAATGTCCTGAGTTGAAAAGCTAGCGTCTAGTACGTTGGCTTACTTGACTTCCTCAATAAAAGCTCGGAAATCTTTTACTCTGATGAAATATTCATATGTGACATTGCTACCCCCTCGATTCAGTTATAGGTTGGTTTGAGCTGAACCTCACTCAGGTTCCTCGTGGGATGAGCGTTGCCACCACCCTGTTTGTGAACTGCGGTGATTTGATAGTACAAGTGTCATCTTAAATGGCACAACCGAAGGGAATGATGATGATTCTTATCCCACTGATAGGATGATGTGATACCTGGCCGTCACATATTGTGTTTATGACATCTTCGCTGAGCTGAGCTTTTGCCAACCTAGACCATCGGGTGTTTCCTCCATGTCGCGTGTAGAAAGGTTGGATTTATGTCATAGTATTCGCAGTTTACAGCCGTCACTCCTCATGTTGTTGATACTGGATCGGTCAAGGTGGCACAGGTATTCAATGGAACGGTAATTTGCGCATTAATTGAGAAGCTATGATTGGGCTATTGGATAATATTGCTCCTCTTGAATGTCAGCTAGCATAATGGGTGAGCTGGGAATGCTGCGTAACAGTTTGTTGTTGCGGATGATGGAGACAGATGTAACTGACATGTGGGTAACAATGGAAGTTTAATTTGAAATACCATGACGTCACTGGTAATACTAGCTGCTTCAGTCATTAGCTGGTAGAGTTCTATAAGGCTTAGGACGGAAGCGTGAGGGTAATGGCAGTTGATTCTTTATTAACTGTCTGAGTCTGCAGTTGCTGAGGTGAAAGTAGTAGACGAGTCGCCTTACCATGTTGCATATCTACCAGCACGTAAATCATGAGATCCTGCATCTGTTGGAAGTCCAAGATAGTTATGATCAGCCTGACTGAAAATGCATTGAGAATCTCTATAGTTTTAAGAGCGTCTAGATGCTGGTTGATGGAGTTCAGAGTGTCTATTGTGATGTTCAGTGCTTGATATATCTTGACCAGCTGACGATTAGTGATCTCCACTAACTTCGTAGTTATATTTTGCATGGCATCGATTATGCTGGTTTAATTTTGGAGGATGATGGTCGTCTAATTTTAACTCGGTGATAATTTGGGCCATTTGTTCTGCATATTTGGGATCTAATACTCCAAATAGAAAGCTAGCAAAGTTTCCCATAAGGTCTAAGGGCGAACCACTTGATCTTCGCGTATGATGCAGAAATTCGTTCTTCCTTGCAATCTGACCAATAGTGAGGTTAAAGTATTCAACTGTTTCCCTGCAGTGTGCTTGTTGAATAACCAGGGTGCATAACGTCTGCAGATTGACTACCCCTTTGGTGATCAATTCGTGTTCCTTCTAAAACGGGTTCATATTGTATTAGACAGTTAGGGTCTACTCATCCTTTATCAGTGAAGCCGAGCTCAAGTTCTCAAAGTATAAGGCAGGTTCGTTGTTGATTGCGGTTAGTTGTATTTTCTTGGCAGTTCTAACCAGAAATATGCAACACAATAAAA
The DNA here is from genome assembly GCA_963969285.1 of Odontomyia ornata. Taxonomy (NCBI): domain Eukaryota; kingdom Metazoa; phylum Arthropoda; class Insecta; order Diptera; family Stratiomyidae; genus Odontomyia; species Odontomyia ornata. The sequence goes on from OZ017740.1 coordinate 275,255,617, forward strand.
TTAGTGTCGTTAAAAGACTGGTAACTGTCTTTCTCCTCTTTCTCGTTGGTTTGGTTATGCCAGTTGTTTGTTGGCTTGTTCTAGGCCTAAACTCTTCATTGTGTACAGCTGGGCCCCCATCCATTCCGTGTGTTGCATTATAACCAGAGTCTATGGGGAGTAGTGCTAGTTTATGTATAACTCTGGTGAGTGTTCTACCGCCAATGAACAAATAATCAAACGACTCAAAAAAATTATGAACTAACGCTACGGATACAATTTTTTGAAAAAGAAAATGACAACGGCTCAAAAACTGCAGCAGCTTAATCAAGTCCAATGGAAATAAAAGTCAATAAAAGTTCAAAACTAACGAGTTAGAAAGATAGTCTAAGTGCTGGCAGCACTGACAATGGTCAAAACTATTTGGCAGCTCTGGGCGGATGAACAGAAGAAATGGAATTTGAGGAAAGTGTGGAAGTTAATTCTGATAAAGAAACTATCACAAATTTTCTTCAATATTTAAAAAGAAGAAAAAAACTAATTCATAGTACTGCGTGTTCCTCAGAAAAAGCTAGTTACAAGGCAAAAAAAAATCCACCCTTAAATATTCGGACAAAGCATATGCTTCGGCTTTTGGTAAGTAAAAATAAATTACTCGTAACTTATTTCGAAATCAAAAGAGCAATTGTAGAAAAATTAAGATTAAACGAAATCACTGATTGGTTTAAAGTCAGTCAAAGATGATGTGGTTTCACACTTCACCTTTACCCCAAAAAGCGAAATAAATCACACCTATCTGTTGAATGGTCTAGACCGCGGAGAGGATATAGTCGACCATCTTCAGGTGCTCAAAGAAGCTGTACAATAAATTTAATTTATTTCTATCAAAACTTTTTCAACAAGGAGATTGACCGTAGAAAAGAGGGACTTTCCACCTTAACCTGGCATAAACTTCAAATAAAAGCAATCCAAGTGCCCTTCAACAGATAACGTACCTGAACTTTGCAGTAGTGGGGTGGGAATGGCACCAAAAAAGAGGAGGTAATCAGTCTCGACAGTTTCAACGGTTGGGGCATTCAGCTCTCAACTACGCCATGCACTATTGGAGCATAAAATACAAAGATGTTCATTCCTCCGGTTAATGCAAATGGGCTCAGAAGAGCCTGAAAAAAATTTTACTGCATCAATTGCGGTGCATTTGGTCCTCCAGTATCACATCTAAAATTTCCCCTATATTCAGATGCAAAAGCTAAATTTGTACCCCGCAGTGTAATATCTTTCAATTTGGTGTTGTGGTAGCAACAATAAGCTGCTTCTCAAATTAACCTCCAACTTAATTCTCTATCAGAGATAATCAACAAACGACGTTTAAAAATAAACTTTTTGCAGCGTTTAGATCTTTCATGTGTCTCAAAATAACTTGCTATCCAGCCATACTCCCACGGATTGACTTCAACTTCATTGTTATTCTACACCGACGTGATTATTTCCTTGAATTCATTGTTAATCAAAAGCCTGGCATTGTGCTTCTTACTGAAACCCACCTTAATTTATGGCACTTCATGACAATCAAGGATTTTGGATTCATTAGAAACGATAAGGTAAATGACAATGGGGGAGGTGGCACCAAGATATTGATTAGAAGACCCTTTCGTTTCTGAAATATTGATAAAGTCGAGTTCAAAAACTTTGAATTTCTTGAAGCCTCCATTATGGAAATTTGACAGCTAGGTGAGGATAACTTCTTTATTATCTCTGCCTATGCATCCGGTCGAAACGCTCTCACATTCAAGGAGGAGCTCAATCCCTAGTTTAAATATTCGGATTGAATGGACTACAAAGTTACTATATTCTTGCCGGTGACCTTAAGAGATGTATTCATAAAATTGTGAATAACAGGGAACCAAATTGCTTACAGGTGCAATCTATATGGGTTGGAGTTCCCCAAAAAAATAATACTAAGCCCGCTGCGTTGCTGAAGTAAGACTTAAATTCAGCTATGATAGTCCTCAACAAAAACTGCAGATACTTCCAAAGTATAGTGACCACAACTCAATCATATCGAAATAAATCATCCAAAGGATGGGTTAAGGAAAGCTTCAGAAAAAAATTAATCGATATTACTCGAAGGAATTTGCTTATTCTGATGATTGCAACTTTTGCTGAATGGGTCCTAATGACATGTATCTAACTAACGATGAAAAAGATCTCTATTTGTCGAAGTTAGAGAAGCTGACGCTGGAAACGATTACCAACGTCAAACATCGCAACAATATGGAAATTACCAACGTTAAACATCGCGACAATACGGAAAGATATGAAATACTGGCCGTTGCAAAGTTAAAAAAACCTGTCCTCTACGTGTCCACAATATTTACCGGCGATTTTTGACATTGTGGAGATTTCACCTGGGGAATGTCCGGCACTTAGTCCGTTCATACTTCAGGAGTGAGATCAGCAATCAATCGGTGAAAAATTGGAGGAGCATTTACCTACTGAACCCAGATAGCGTTTTCATGAAAGTGAATAGCTTGTTCCGCAAGAAGTCTCGAGTGAAGGTATCGACAGGAATATGTGTGATGGATTGAAGAAACCTCCCCTAGTTGGAACACATTTGGAATCGATTCATCTACGCAACCCTCCAACCCCCGAAAGAGGGAATTTAATATATCCAGAAATCGTTGAAGCAAAAGTCCTCGACCTAAAATGAAGCCTGAATGGTGAATCAGTCCTTCATTTTAACGAAACATTAAAATCTGACCTCATACTGAGTGTTAGAAACTCTCCACCACGCCAAGCTTCAAAGAAAAATTTCTACACGAAAAACCAAAACAAACTGCGTGACTAAATACCAAAGAAAAGTTTGCACAAACCCAGCCGCTAAATAAAAATGTTACGTAAACAAAAGTGTTCACCAACAATCCAACATAGAATAATCAGAAATAAAGAAAAATAGTACAAGTGCCCTATGGACTTATAATAAATAAAAGCATTACGTAAACAAAAGCATCAACCAACAACCCAACATATGGAAACAAAGCAAAGTAATACGAGTACTGCATGGATAAACAAAAACTGAAAACACGTAGCAGAAAATCTCCATGAAGCGCCATATTGCTAACAAAAATAAAAACAAACGTTTGTATTGCAATGCATTGCTTAGTTGAAATGAAAACAAATATTACCAGCACGAGACAAGCAGCAACCTTGTCGAAAAAAAACAGCACGAATAGAATAATATGAATCAGCTACGGGAATCACTCGATTAAGTTTAATAAGAATTTGTGGGGATCACCGGTCAGAGTATTCAGCGGCAATGCTGATATGGACTTAGTGACCACGTTACGATATTGGGTATGAAGTTATGAGTTGGGAGTTGGGAGTTGGAAAGTTTGGCATAGGTTTTGAACCCTGTGAAGGTATGAATTGAGGAAACTGTGGATTCAACGGAAAGTTTATCATGGCTGCTGAGCTCTATGAAGCTATGGATTGAGAAAAATGTGGATTCAACAGAAAGTTTAGCATAGCTGTTGAACCTTTTGGAATTATCGATAGAGGTTTACGCAGTATCGGCAGATTTTACCTATGTAAACCATTGATCGTGGGAGAACAAGTATTCAGTGTCATTGGGCGTAAGATGAGGACACAAACCAAAGCAAAGATTCAGTATCACTAGGCGTACGCTGAAGGTGTGGACCAAGGAAACTTTCAGTGTCATTGGACATCACGTCGAGGACATAGGCCAGAAGAGTTGCAGTCGTTAAGCAAACTTTCAGTGTCATTGGGCGTCACGCAAAGGACACAGGCCAGAACGTTTGCAGTCGTCCGTCAACCTTTCAGTGTAGGTGGGTGCCACGCTAAGGACACAAGCCAGAACAGTCGCATACTTTAGTCAAATCATAGTCAAACTTTCAGCGTCATTGGGCGTCATGGTGAGGACACAGACCAGGACAGTTGCAGTGTTTAGTCAAACTTTTAATATAATTGGGCATAATCCCAAGGACATAGGCCCAAAATGTTGTGAGCGTTAAGCAATCTTTCAGTATCTTTCGGCATCAAGCTGAGGATACTGGCCAGAATAATTGTGCCTTCATTAGTCAAACTTTCAGTGTCATTGGGCATAGTCGAACTTTCAGTGGGCTTGAAAAATTTCCAAAAATTTTCAACATTGAAGACTAAAGCAATTTGTAAATATATAACAGAATCAACCATTAAATTAAATTAATTTTTTAAATTAGACGCGTCTTTGTAGTAACCGAGTAGTAGTAGTAGTTCTGCTCGAAAACCCTCCTTTCTCCTATCCGAAATTGTAATGGCAGATTTAAAAAAAATATAATTATTTCCCTTGTAATTGTAATTTGTAGAATAATTTTTCTTCTTATTTTTATATTAAATGTAACTTTATATCAAATTTTCCTCTATATTAAAATTTCAATGTTTTCCTTTAATTATATTTTCACTAAAACTTAATTTTTATTACGATTTAAAATTTTCATTTCTTTACTTCATGCAAATTTCTTCACTTCATGTAAATTTTTTTCACTTCATGCAAATTTTCTTCACACCATTTAAGTTTCTTTAACTCATTTAAAATTCGTTTAGTTCATTTGAAATTTCTCTACTTCAATTGAATTTTGGTATAAAAAAAATATTAAATATGCCCATTACAATTTAGAATGTGGAAACACTGATTTAGTACAGGTCAACGGTGCATTACATGACGGAATACATTCGAGTTCATTTTTCCCGATAGCGACACGGAAAAAAGAAGAAGGACAAGCTTTGGTTACGGATCGAGGAGTCTGCTTGAAATCACCAACTCGCGCGGACGCCGCAAATAAAGAGATACTACAAAAAATTTGAAACTGGAGTTTCATCGGCTATCAACTCGAATTCGATGTTTTTCATTTTTTGCCTATGAACTTTTTGCGCGATTTCACGTGTGAAAACGCAACAATTATTGGTGTAACATACAATTTTTGAGTGATGCAAATTGTGGACGCAGTGATATTTCAATTTATTGTTGAAATCTCAACTCATTTTGGGATTTGATCATGTGAATTAATGAAATGGTGTGACCAGTGTTTATGTCATTTTTTGTTTAAACTAACTGATGCTTACGAAGATGAACAGTATGACATAAATTTTCGTGCATGCCACTGAAAACTTTCACCCCAGATGAAAAAGTCAATATTGAATTTAAAGATTTCACATTGCTAAATGTTCTGCAATCGGTCACATTCGACAAAACCCGTATAGTGAATTTGTTTTGAATCTCTCGTTCCAGCTGGACTGACTAACAAGCAAATCATGCCATTTAAATTATCGACATCACAGAGGAACATTATTTTCAGATGCGGTTTTGTGTTGGCGCTTTCAGAATTGCTTACAATTTTAGTGCGCTAGCCTTGTCAATGGAAGTGGAATAATTGAAGCATGACAAATTAAGGATTTACAGTCCATGTAGATTTTAATAGAACAGTGTATATAAGAAAATTTGAAAATTGTCAGAGACGGAGGAGCAATACACCCGATCGAATAATTAGCGCGAAAATCGTAATATTGAAATCCAGAATAAAAGATTCCGTTTCAAATAAATAACAAAAATTTTTTTAAATTTAAAAATAATTAAAAGAAAGAATCTTAATTTAGAATTTGGTGGGAAAATTTGTCTTCCTCGAGCCAAGTTTACCACATCACCAGCGGGTGCCTGGCGTGGATGATGGTAAGTACACGTTTGTTTTCATTTTAAAATTTTTTATTACATGCATTTTCTAACAGGCAAAGGGAAAAAAGGTTCATTTGAATCGTCTCTCCAAGTTCTAAGATGATTTTGCAATCCTTAAACGCAAAGTTAATTGCTCGTGCGAAAATATTTATAAATTTATCGGGGTTTTCACAGCTTCAAAGTTTGATTTATATGCGGGAAAGGACCTTTACTACGGTATTTTTAATCGGATTGTAGTTTTTCACATTTCTGAGACACTTGTGTCGTTCTGGTGTTCCTCCTTTCAATTATGTTTTCCATTATTAATTACCATGTAACGATCCATTGAAAATTGCTTATTTTATTATGATCTTATATAAGTGAATTACAATTAAAAATAGAATAAAATGCATTGTTAAAAATATACCCTTCGGTCTTTCCATTCTGCCCCTCTGACCAGGTATAGGACCCACTACGATGGTAGGCGGTTCACTGAAAATGGGCTAGTCATCGGGCGCGCCTCACCTATTTCGTTGCTTTCAGGGCCTCTTGCAGGATTCAGTGGGTTTCCGGTCACGTCCTCTTTTTATGGCATAGGGTTATGTGACTCGATCACATAATTCTATGACATAAATCGGTCACATCCATATTTCTTGATGATGGGAAGGCTCATGCAAAGTATGTTTGTATGAATTTTCCGGTCAAACAGGAAATATATAGCCACGTCAACATTTGGATGTTGATCCGGTTGGGCGGGTGCGAGGGGCACCACATCCATCCGGTTTCCCACTCTTATTTGTGGGCCATAAGAATCGTCGGGTAACGACAAAGTCTCCCTAGGTCCATCTGTTTTGACTCGTTTCGACTTGCTCTTTGAACAAGCAATTGCTGTCTTTAGGTAGTTACCTCCTTTTTTAGAGTTTTGTAAAATAATTTTACAAAACCCTTCTAAAATCGCGTCCTGTCTGTCCGTCTGTCCGTCCGTCCGTCCGTGTGTCACAGCAGTTTTTTGCGGAAATTACTTAAGCCAGAAGCATCAAATTTTGTATGTAGGTGTAAAGTGGTAACCTCTTCAAAGTTCAATTGCAAAAAAATTTTATAAGGTATTTAAGGGGGGTCTTCCCATGTAGGGGAGTGACCCCCCGAAAAAAAAAAATTTCATTGAAGGTAGCCGATATGGGTATCAAATGAAAGGTCTAGATTAGAACTTTTCAAAACATGTCTTAGTTTGGCAAAATTTGCTTCAAGGGGCGCACAGGGAGAGGAAATACACACACCCCCTCGCGATTGGACACCTTCCATCCGAAAAATCTGAAAAAAATCAAGAATGTAGGCCTTGATGAGTACAACAACAACAAATACGTGAGAAGTCGAAATTCACTCAACTTTGTTAGTAATAGTATGATTTATCGATTTTATGTTTTCTTAAATATAATCTTAACGGTACCCTTAAATTCAATGAAATTCAGTACACAAATGACAAATTATAAGATTGATTAACCCTGCAAGTTTCATAAAGATTGAATCATATTTAGCGAAGTTATAGCGGTTTGAATTTTCCTGTATTACTATGGAACAATATGCGCTGCATGTATTACTATGGCAACATATGGCTATGGAACAACATGCGCTTTTTACCGACTCAGACACTACAGTTTTGCTAGGATTTGCATGAACATTTCAGGAATGATAGGTGTCATGCATACCTTTGAGAATCAGTTCAGCTAGTGGTATCAGTAATCGTAAAACAAAATTGTGGCTGTTTTAAATGCGAAGATTGAATAATTTTGAGTTATTTTTTCCCAACTTCAACGTTTAAGGTGCATGCTTTGAACACTTGATTCAATTTAATGAATGACTGAAGATGAGTGCCTACAATTAATACTCATAAGTGAAACAAGTCAAGGAGGCGGGAGGGAGCTTCTAGCAAAAGGGTTTTGTAACAACTCTAGGATTCGAAAAAATTGGCTATTAATCGATGATAACAGTACAGGAGAGTGGCCCCGGAAAAAAAATTCATCAAACGTAGCCGATATGAGTATGAAATGAAAGTTTTCATGGGAGCTTTTCAAAACAGTTCTTAACCTGTCAGTTTTTGCTTCATTGGGGGCACAGGGGGGAAATACATGAAAAATGTGTTTCCTCCTTCGCGAATGAACATCTGAAATAATTATCAAGGGAGATATTTATTAGTATAACAATAACAAAATCCTCAGAAGTCTAAATTCGTTCAACTTTGTTAATAATAGTATGATCTGCGAATTTCATAGTTTCTCCAATGAAATCGTCATTGACATGCTTCTTGACTCTATTCAATCTGGTGACTGCATTTTGAAAATTGAATACAAAACCCTTCTGAAATGAGCGTAGGTCTGTTTACCCAACTTGTTTCTACTTCGGTTAACCTTTTGTTGAGACCCGAGAATTCGTGAATGCGAAATTTCTTTTCTAGTGGGTCGTTGTGCTGGGGGAATGAACCCACCCCACGACACCGCAACGCTAGCCTGCCAGCGCATTCACGCGTCCCTAGACAAGGCCAAACCCGGCTGATATTATCATCCTCTTTCGCCGAGGCAGGAGACCATCCTGCAGTCCTTTACGGACATGTTCAATACATACTTTCACTACATCTGTGTTGATCTAGTTTGAAATGAAAAAAAGCAGAGGTTAGTGTCATGCCGGATGATTTCTTCCCGGCAGCATTGCTGGTGTATATTGGATTCATATCAAATAAAGCACCCAGCTCATGCTAGTATACATAGGGTCTTCTGTTATTGTATCACGAGCATTAATCTCATTTGTTATTTTGTCAGTTATGAAGACTTGTGTTTCATATCTGCAGAATAAACAAAAAGTGATCATGTTGTATTGACGATATTCCAAATATACGATAGTTCTGCCTGAGGTGGCTATGAGGAATAATTGCATATTATTCAACAGCATGTCGGGCAATTCATATTTCCCAAATGAGTGGAAGAAGGCGTAGGTATTGCTGATCTTAAAGAAAGGAAAAGAATCTTTGCGCTCTGAAAGCTATCGCCCAATCAGCTTCCTGTCTAACATCAGCAAGGTGCTTGAAGTGATACTAAACAAAGCATTGAATCCAGATATTGAGAAATATGAGTTGATGCCAAATTGCTAATTTGGTTTTCGTACCAGGCGTTCGACTGTGCACTGATACCGAAAGTTACCTCAGACATCTTTTCGAAACTAAATGGTAGAGAATGTTTTGCAGCTTGTCTCATCGATATCGAGAAAGCCACCAATACGGTATGGTTAAATGGACTAATTTTTAAACTTCTTCAGGGCAGGTTCTTCAGACATTTTATCGCTATGATTTGCAATATGTTATACGGGAAATCATTTGTTGTAACTATTTGAAATTTGACGACAATGTGCGACTTTAAGGTCTTGAATGGCTCACAGTGGGAAATAATTTCTGTGCCTCAGCTCTTCTCTATATTCATTTGCAAGGTGTTGAAGGACTTTGATTTTATTGTCTTGCCAACGCGACCATTGGTAGCGTTTGCTGATGATCCGATCATTTATACGATAGACCAAAAAACTAAAATAGTTCAGAGCAATCTTCGAAAAAATTTTTATGATGTGTAGCTCTACACCGACCATTGCTGAATTAAAATCAATGCGCAGAAGTGCAAAACAATTTTGTTTTGAACCACGCTGCAGTGGACTAGTCAAGAACTGAAACGTAATTGGAAGGATTTCCACATTATGGCCTGTGAGAGTAAGTCAGATATGTTCCACATATATCCTGTATTTGCTACTTTAGTTTTCATCTCGATCAGCATCTGTATTATACATATTGAACATATAAACTCATACTTTAAAAAGCACAAAAAGTTGCCAAGGACCTTCGATGACTCTTTCATTCCAGATATATTGATCAAAAGATCAAGGTTATTTGTTACAAGAACCTGCTTGACCAGTTTTGATATATGGAGGTCAGATCTGGTACAACTAGAGTGCTAGTTCAATGGAAAGATTAAGAGTATTCGAAAGGAAATGCCTTTTTGTATGTGCTGGTTTATAGCGAAAGTTTGAGATGGATTGGAAGCACTATATATTGAATAGATGAATTTAACCAACTGCTAAAATGACAAGAGTCGATATATTCATATTGTGACTTCTTCGCAATCATATCGCAAGATCTGTTACTGTGAGCGTAACCCCCTGGACTTTATATCCGTTCCATCTTTCGGATGAGTAAATTGTCACTTATCTCACTACCGGCTTCATTCCTCCAGAAGCATTTGAGTTAAGGTTTCTGATCGAATTTTATTAGAGTTAGGGCATAGCACATTAGATGTTGTATGAAAGTCTACTGTTCTGATGAGTTAATATTATAATTAATTTGGTAAAATATGTAATAATTTTAATTAACTTGAATTCGGCATCGTTTTTTTTATTAGAGGTTTTTAATTAATAATGTTTAAGTTAAGAGAGCCATAAGTTTTAGTATTTTAAGTGTATGGAATTTGATTTATATGCTTTTGACTTTGAAAGCTGTCTCAAATGGAAAATACAATTTACAGAAATTAATTTCAAGACAGAAAAGTTTGGTCCTTATCGAATATTTGTTTGAATTTTAAATGCGTAGCTTACCATACAATTTTTGGCCCAGCAAAAGCTGCTTGATTTGTTGTGGCATGAGAAGGATGAAAAAGTTTGACCGTTTGCTATTATGTTCTACAATTGGAGTTATTTTACCTCTGACTGATGCTTTTGTCGTTAATTCTCTTGTTTTGAGTTGTTCATTTTTGAAATAAGTTTAAATAAAGTTACTTTTTCTATGCAAATATTTAATCCAGAAAACTTAGTCTGTATCATTTAAAATATAATTCTTTATTCAACAAGAAGAATTATTTGTATCGAAATCTACTTATAAGTTGAGAAAAATGACTGCCAATGAAACCGTGAAGATTTTTTAAATTTTTCAACTTTTTTTACAGATTTGGATCCTGCAAACATTCACTCTATAATTTTAATACTTAGGAAACTATTGTTTTCAGTTCAACAATTTAATAGCATACAAATAACACAGAGCTGATAAAATATACTCACATTACTCATATCAATGTAAGTTATCTGTTTTCATGCAAGTTCACTTCTCTCATTAACTACTGCATCTTACTATACATCGTCACCGAGAATTATAAAATATGAAGCGTAAAATAGGTCAAATGCTGGAGCAACCATAAAATATAGGCTTTCCAGGTAAATGCATTACACTGTGCATGAATTAATGGATTGCATTGAAAATTTTTAACCCACTTTAATCCATCCACACATTTGATTGCGAAATGAATATATGGCGAGGGAATATGCTGTGCTGAATAATAAATTACAAGTATGTACTCATATGTTCTGGGGTAATGATTAATGTATGTTCAAGTGCATCTCAGTTTCTCTTCCATTCAATTAAACAAACACAGTTTTGATCGAAATCAGCAAAAATCACGATGAAAAACAGGACATAATTCATTAATATTCGTCACTAAGTATTAACGCATCATTTCGAGATTTTCACGGCAATGTAGGGACAACTGTATTAATAAGTGCTTTAAAGTATGGTTGAGTTAGGTATTACGCGTCACCATGCCCTGACTGAAAACAAAACGTTCACATTTAACAACATATCGCGTGACTAAACAAAATATCAAGCATTACTCATAAAACCACAACAAACCACACGACAAAGTAAAAACATATTTAGCTGAAAACACATGTAAGAACATACCGCGTGACTAAACAAAATATCAAATATTACGCATAAAAACCAAAACAAACCGCTTGAATAAGAAAAATAATATCTAGCAGAAAGCGTCCACCAATCCAACACACAAAAAAGTAAATCATGCGAGAAAGGTGGAGTCCCCTGATTGAATTTTATAACCACAGATGTTGGAATCTCCGGTGGTAGTAAACAATTAAAATGCTGACATGATGTTATTACCGGGGTGGAATGAGGAAAGTAACACAAATGCATACTGTGCAGAAAAATAGTATTGAGGTATTGGAGGTGCGGTGGTTGAAATTATGGAATTGGATTTTTGTTCAGCATCCGGATTTTGCAACAATTTCTCGTACGAAATTGGAATTTGAGGTCTATGCAGCGTCGACTTTTTAACTCAATTAAAGCAACGGTTCGTGATAGAGGAGTGTTCAGTGTATTTCTACAGTTCAGTGTTTTCTATAGTGCAGTAAATTTTTACTCGTCGGTGTCACTAGGCATTGAACCGAGGATACAATGCAATCATTTCTATGAGTCTTTTATACGCGTCAGAGTCACTGGGCATTGAGCCTAGAACACAGTTCAGTTATTTCTACGACCCTTTTCTACGCGCCAGTGTCATTTGGAACTGAGCCGAGGACACGTGCTCGCTCCCAAGGTTTGAGGTTGTACGCACACCCGCAGAGCCACCAAAACGCGCCCAAGGACTCCACGCACACTACGCAGGGTATCAAGGTAAAGGCTCTCCGGAAGCGCTGAAAAAGGAGCACGGCTACTGGCGTTGAGAATAAATGAGTAGAATCATAATTGTAATTTCATCGTGAAATCTTTTCATACCTTGTGAAATACATTGTAGAATCGTTGCGTACAGTTGGTGTTTCATTCCAAAAGGTGAATGTTAAAGGACTTGGTTGTGTAGTGTAAAGTGGAGACCAGGGTACTTACACTGGAACAGGCCAGGGGTGCACTGAGAATAGATTATAACAATTAGCGCAGCCAGTATTCGTTTCCAAACTACATTGTTCACGATAATCTAGCGGTATGAGTGTCGAATTTTGGTTTTTGTGAAATTGGGCAAACCAGCTGAGTCCGAACTTTTACCAACACTCTTCCTGAGAATATGCTCACTCACACAGCCTATACCATTGAATCCACTTTTCGGGATAGTGAACATCAGTCGCATAGATCTAAAATAATTAGCGGGAACTACGAAGGGACTAATTATTAGACACGCGGAGGTCCCATAAGCATCAAGTAACGAGTGAACAGACCGAGCCCTTGCAATCAAAACCGCAGGAACGCCAAGGACTAGTAGTAGTAGTACTTTATTGAGACTTTTCTTTTGACATATGTTACTTAACCTCCTTTAGTGTTCGATTCATTTGACAGTGACACTTTTGTCAAATGTCCTTAGTTTCTTTATACGACCTGGGTCTACACTTTACAGTTCTGAAATGCTAATGTGAATTTTCTATTCCCCTTGCTCTTAGGGTTATAGTCTTTTAGTTGCTTATTTACAGATTAAAGCCTAAACTAAACTAACCTAGCTTATTCTATTCTTAGCCTTATTACATTGTTACTCTTCTTGTTACACTGGTTGTGTGTTCTCTTCAAGCGTTACATCCAAAATCGCGTTTCAGAAGAGGCACAGTTCTTACCGACCTGATCGTCAGGATATATGGAAGTTATTTTTTATTTATTTAGTGGGTTTCTTAATTATTGTTTATTTGATTTTTATTTTTTTCCGATGGAAATTCAAGTTGCTTTAGCCACTGTAGGTATTGGCGGACGGTATGTAGTAGAAAATGGGTTTTGGTTGGGGTTCGGTGTTAATCTGGAAGTCTTGGAGAATTCTTATGGGAGAGAGATAATATGGATTTACAGAGGTGGGGGTACTATTGAAGAGGTCCCGGATTTTTTTTCGTGGTAGGGAGGTAAATGCCATTTATGTATAGAGTGTGGGACTCCCATTTTCGCAAAGGCGACTGGATTACCCACTAAAAACCTCCCCTTTCAACCTGAGAACGTAGCTTGAAACCATTTGAAACATTACTTCGGGCCAGGTCTCGTTTTGTTTTGCCATGAGGCGAGCGGGAAGGGAGAGGTAAAGAGTAAGTACCAGACAAGCGATCCCCCAGCGCAACACCTCCGGCCGCTGTGAGTCCCTTTTATCTTGTAGGACTACCCGAACATAATTTGTCACCTGGTTCCACTTGTCCACCGATTCGAGCATCACAACGACTATATTATCTGGAACGAGCTCTTCCGTCTCCCTGTAGAAGGCTCTTTGCAGCCTGTCCCATTTTATGCACGCATAAAACGTGTGGCAGGCATTGTCCTCCTCTCCTGGGCAATACCGATAATCAAAGGACCGTGACTTACCAATCTTGTGCTGGTAAGACTGAAAACACCCATGCCCGCTCGAAAGCTGGGTCAGATAGAAATCAGTCTCATCATGCCTTCGATTTAGCCACGGTCTCACATCCGGGATGAGGTGCGCAGTCCACCTTCCTTTCGTGTATTTCACCCAAGACTGCTGCTAATCATTGAGTGAGCGTGTCTCTCTTCACGGACAACCATCTCCCTCGCATCCTCGCTCGACGGAAATAAATAGAGCGGCGCTCTCTAGCAAGGAGGCCGACAGGTATTACACCTGCAATAGCTTTCACCACCGAATCAGAGACTGTCGGAAACGAACATGCTCAGTGCTCCTCTTCTTTGTACCTGTGCCAGGCGTTGTCGGTAAACCTCCTTTCACTCCATACCTCTGCTTCGTACAGTAGCACTGACCCAACAGTACTCATCAAGAGGTGTCTTCTTGATGGGCTGGGTCCCCCTACGTTAGCCATAAGTCAACTCAGAGCAGATACTCCCGAAGCAGCCTTCTCAGCTGTTGCCCTGATTTGCTCTGAGAAACTCATCTTTGAGTCGATCAGTAGCCTCGGGTATTTCACAGACGGCTTCAATTCGATTTGCATATCTCTAATACTGATCATCCTTACTCAAGGGATTCTCTTTTTTGTCAAGATGACCACTTCGGTTTTCTCCAGTGCTAAACTGAGCCGGCGAGCATTCGTCCAGTCCCTCACTCGGCGCATTAGCATACCTAGCCTAAGTTGCGCCTGTTCAACGGTGCGTCCAGCTGCCAAAGCCGCAACATCATCCGCAGAGCCGACCAAGCGCGACTCATCTGGCATCTCGAGGTCCCGGATTAGATTTGATTCATGTATCTGCCATTTAACTATTTGCTTTTTGCTTGTTTCAAGCATGTATTGGAGAATGGGGGTCACTTTAGTTTCTTGGTAAAGAACGCCGTTTTTATAATATTTTTTATTGGGGTGTCGGTATTTCGAAATACATTTTCGGAGTATCCTTCCCTCGAATATTTGCAATTCTTCGGCTACTGTTGGTGGAATTGTCAGCCAGGCTGGGAAGGAGTATGTGATGATGGGGCGAATGAGGGTTTTACCCATGCGAAGTTTCACATTTGGGAAGACGGATTGTTGTTGAGGTTCACTCCCAATTATCTGATGTTATCTTTTGGGTTCACCTTGTCCCCGTCGATAACCGCATTTATCAGTTTGCTTTGCTAAACAGTTAATTTGTGCCCTTTACCGCTCGCGCTACGATTACGGAAGCATATTATTTCCGATTTAGCAGCGTTGATTTGGAGCTCCCAATCCTTTAAATAGCGTGCTATAATGTCAACTTCTTTTTGCACCATTCCCATGGCGGAAATGGGAAAATTGTGACTGACTAGAATTAGAATATCATCCGCGTACATGATCATGTTCAGGTTACTGGAGATGTTTTGGATTCTGTTTGTAGCGACTGTATGTGCGATGTCATGTAGGAAGAAGCTGAAAAGGTTTGGTCCCAATTTGGGTTCTTGTGGGACTCCAGACAGGATAGGTATAGGTGTTGTAGTTTGGTGGGATATTTCAGTTGTTACGTATCTATTTTGTGGGAAGCTGTCAAGGATAGACGTGAGGGCCAGGAGACAGTTGGAATACATGAGTTTGAATTTTAGCCCATCAGTGCAAATGGAGTCAAACGCTTTTTGTAAGTCTAGCGCGCTTGCGACTGTGGATTGTTTTTTGCGCAAGTTTTTAACGACGGTGTCATGCAAAAGCATAATGGCATGTTCAGTGGATTTTTTGGGTTAGAATCTGAACTGAAACTCAGGAATTAGCTTCATTGAAAATATGCTAAAGATTCTTAGTATGATTCTTTTCAGAATCTTACCAATATTGGGAAGTGAAAAGATTAGCCTGGAGTTGTTTACGTCTCCGTCACAGTTTGGCTTAGGGATAAGGATAAGGTTGCTTCGTTTCCATCTTTCGGGAAAGTAATCATTGTTGAAGATAATTGTTGAGCTTTTGGGGGCAGTTTCCGCCGGACTTCCTTAGTACTTTATTGGGAATACCGTCTCGCCCGAGGAGGTTTAATTATTAAGACCAGCTAGTATATCTTCTACTTCTGACACTTAGGTGAAATATTCTCCGAATGTTTCATGTTTGAAAGATACTGCCTTGTTGGTGTCAGAAAATATTATAAGGTATGATCCTTGGTAACCGATGTTTCTAGTTCTTACAGCCAATATTTCGCTGTGCCTTTTCGTTCTCTGGGGCTCTTTTTCGGTACAGGTTCCCGTAGAATGAGAAGATAGCTCGCAGCTTTTCTTCAGGTGTAGAGAAGGGTAGCCCTCTGTGCTTGATAGGGTTCCAGTCGTTGTTAAAATTATATGACCATTGGCCCGTTAGTGGATTAATTTCTTGAATGACGTCTGAAGATGGTTTGAGTAAACTCAATCCTTTTTAATGATTTTCATTCATCTCCTGTCTTATTTGCCACCTTATGCGTTTGGTTAGTTTTGTGATTTCCCATGTGAGAGTGAGGTATTCCTGGTTTATACGATTATTGTGTCGGTGGAAGATCTGTTTAAACCTTTGAGTTTTCCGTTTTTATTCCTTTATCTGTGCTTTGGTGTCTTGCATCAGGCATCTGTATAGTCATTGTTTCGATTTTTCTTCCGGTGCATGAACAACCATTTGTTTTAGTATAGACTCGGTTAGATTCTGGATGTGGATATCAATTTCTTGGTTGGATAGGATTCAATTTACAGGGGGAGGTGGGGGGAATAAATCGTTTTCCAGGTCTTTTCTTTACTCTGACCAATAAACAGAGATATAGGAGCGAAATTTTTTCGGTATTTCTTCAAAAGTGGTTCGGTTGTTTAGGTAAAATGTTAATTTCAAACAATAGTGATCGGACATCGATGGTAGGGTTGCACACTGGTAGAGAGTTGTGTTACCAGTTAGTAGGTCTTGTGATATTAGAAAGTTCTCTAAGAAGAAGCTGCTTCTTGGGTATGAGGGGACACCTGTGTTGACGATGGTGCATGTAAGAAATGCGCTTGATAGGAACCATTGATATATTTTTTGGCCATTTGCATTCCGTGTGGAATCACCCCAATGCTCATGGTTTGTGTTGAAGTCCCCGCCGTGGAAGATAGAGTCATGATTAGCAGCTATTGTTAGTATTCTATTAAGAGTCGGTTTTATTGAAGGTCCCAGGTTTCCTGGGATGTAAATAGATACAATTAGTATTTTCCCATGATTAGCTATGTGTCTTAACATGTTTAAAGTTGATAGTGTGCAGAAAATGTCAGGATGGTTAAATTTTTTTTTTTGATCTACCGATTCGTGGTCTCGATGTAGAACGGCGGTCTCTGTGCCTGCGTCGTTGCTAAGTACTTAGTAGTTTTCTACTCGGTCCTTGTGTGTCAGTTTTAAGTCTGTTTCGTTAGGGAAAACTATGTCTGGTTGAATGAATTTTGTAAAGTTAGACACACATATTCTTTTATCATGGGAAATTAGAGAGTTTATGTTGAGACAGATAGTAATCAGATTATTTACCCTCTACAGGTTAAGGTATAGCTCAATGAGCAAAACTGTCTTTTCCTGTGTTGGCGTGCCATCGTATTTCAGGCAGAATAGGGTAACCTTTTTTAAGGAGTTCCCCTGGTGACACTCCTACTCCTTGTGCTGATGTGGCTGTTGCTAATGAGGTTTCGATATATTCGAAAGATGGGGTTGAAATGTTGGTTGTTCTTTTATTTTTTAAAAGCACTATCTTGTCTACCAATCTTCTCCTTTCTGGGCATCCGGAGAAGTTCGATGGGTGGTCTTTCTTTTTTCAGAGGACACAGAAAGGTAGGTTACTTGGTTTGTCAATGTCCTTTCTTGGGCATTCTTGGGGGGTTATGGTCCTCTCCACAAGCGACACATCTTTCCTGGAAGGCAGAATTTGCCAAACCATGGCCAAGGCGCTGACATCTATAACACTGGAATAGGTCACTCCTTCTGGGCTTTTCCCATGTCGCTTTCTGATGAAGGATGTAACGGAGCTCAAGGAGGTGGTCTTGGTCTTATTTTTGGTTAAGGATTATTTTGTATAAGTCTGAGTTCACGCCCTTTGCTTTAGACCATCTGGTGGTTAACGGTGAGACATTGTCTATTTTAATGTCTGGATATTGTATTTCGGTGTCTTCTCTAACCTGTGTAGCTCCGAATGACCAGTCTACACCTCTGAGTATGACTGTATATTTTTTTTTATTCCGTTGGTGTGAAGGAGTAACCTTCCGCTTTAGATCTGCGGATCAAATCTAGTAATTCATCATGCATGGCGACTTCACCAACTGTAATTTTTAGTTTGCCCGCGCATTGAGGGACTCTTTTCCCGTGATTGTTTTATGTTTTCTTCTCCCGAAAGGGGCGCGTATGAGTTTGGATAAGAACGGGTAACTTCGTTTTGAGTGCCCATTTACCTTGAACTGCTCCAAATCCTTCCGATTCCGTGTTGATCAGGTCGATAATAACCCTGTTTGAAACATTTGTTACAGCTTGCTTTACTTCTATTGTTGGTGACGGTAGTATTTCATTCTTAGCCGCTTTCGTTTTTGGTGGTAACGCCTTTTCGTCATTGTTCGCATTGGACCATCTTTGAATAGTTGAGGGCTCGCTTTGTACCTCGGCTGTTGCCAGTATTCCAGGCTTGATTTCCTTTGTTCCGATATACTTGTATTTTATTTTCTTTTTTACTTTGATATTTGACTCCTCAGTGTTTTCGCTTGCGATGCATTCGCTTTGACGTCTCACCATCTCCATCCAAAGCCAAGGACCTGTACTCCGTAGTGGGGAATCGCTATCCGTTCCCCAAATTGTGGCCACACTGATGGTCATTCTATGCCTAATTGTTGCCACTGCCTCCTCCACTACGAACTCGAAAAGGGATTCAACTCAGGAGATCGCAGACACGGGGATCCTATTCGAAAATGTAGGTAACCTGTTCAGCTAGCACAGCACTTGGAACATACTGATGGAGCTAAATTTGGGAGAACCCCAAGCGCAGTTGGACGCAGCAGAGCGTACTGAGTATTTAATTCACTTGTTGTGTGCAACAAATAGCACTGGTTGTCCGGCATGTTCACATTTTAGTTGAGAATCTAAAACTCCGCTCACAGACAATTCAGGAGCCACTGCACCTGCGTGGTCTATAAAGCACTTCAAGGATGTGATTTGTAGGCAGTTGTTCATCGTTTTATTTGTATTCAAGATATATTCGTGCTTGTTGCTGGTCTAAGTGTATTCCAAAAAAGTTTAATAAAGCAAATTATAAACTAAAGTCTCAGGATTAATTGAACTACTCATTGGCCTTGTGAAAATATTAAAAATATCTTCGTCTTCTTCTTCTAGTTTGTAGCACGACAGCCCTTAATAAAGTTAAAAATGCTGCAAAATTAGAACTTTTTAAGGTATTTAACATAACAGCAACTATATTTTTTAAATTTCTAAATATTTCCACATGATATACAATTATCATTTATTTACTTACGAATAACTTATAACTGGTTAGGTTTAGTTGAAAATACATAATCGCAGATTTTCAGAGTATTACCGTTTGAAGGCTAATTCGGGTTGTCGCTGCTTATTTTTTTTTTTTTTGCAAGTTTCAATACCGATAACTACACCTAGTGAAGTTTTCATTATTTTTCAATTAACTTGATTATATTCTAGTGGTACCTATGTATACTCAGCCACGTAAAAACTTAATTCTGCAACTAGAAGCAAGTTAACCTTCAGACCTTCTAATGAATTGTGTACCCAGCCATTTGCTCCTTATTTTTTACTCCTTAATTAAAAATTTCCCGTCTATTATCGTTATGAAAGCTTAAATGAGAATTAGAGGAGCGAAGAAATTTTTAAAGGTATTTGAGGGATTTTATGCTGTTCTCACAAGCTTCTTCATCCTTGATTTTTTGCACGATTTCCCTTTTGTTTGTCCTGTTTCATATGAATGAAATGTTGTTTGAAGCTTCCTCTGTTTAATGTAAGCAACTGGATATTACGATAGGTTTTTCTTGTTTTATTGTGAATATGGATCAAAAAGTTTATGATTTATGATTATTATAGTTACTGTTCCAATGAATGAGTAAATTTTAATTTTTCAAGGAAAAATTAAATAACCTAAGTGAATTTATTAAACATCAAAAATCGATATTAGCTATAAACTGTAAAATATATTCTACTACATTTTGCTAGGTCTTTTGTAAATGTCTCACTTCGTTTCAGATTTCAAATGCTTATTTACGTTTTTTCAAAGTGGTGCCAATCAGTCCTTTCAGCAACAAAAAGAGCTAAAAATTTATAGGTGATGACACGATTTTAAATTAAAAATATAAATCCATAAGACTTTTGAATACATACTGACAGAATTTCAGTCTACTTGAAAAATTTGCAGCCAACATTTAAAAACAAGTTGAGTATACAGAAGAGGTCTCTGTAACTATTCTAGGGTTCCCAACAAGTTTTCTAGAGTTTCTTCCATAAGTGCATTGCAGCCATAATTTAAATCCAGCTTAAATAATTCTTCTGAATGCTTGACCAATTGAACATATTCAAATAATACACTCCCCGTAGTTGGAATGCTGGCCGACAGGAATACTCTTGGATGCTTGCATTCTTTGGGCAGTGCCGCCCCCATGGACCCGTGGATATGGGGTGCGCCGTGAAGTCATATCCTGGGATAACAGGTAACGACCCTGATTGGATCTGGACTACGCACAACGAACTGGAATTGATGCTTTGGGCTCGCGGAAATGATGGTTTGGGCCTAGTTGTTTTGCACAGTAGCGCCGAGGTGACACTCGTGTGTGAGCGGCTCCAATTCAACTATCATACTGTCTCCGTCCCGGTAAAACCTTGGCAGGCCTCGGAGTGCGTTCGAAGTTCGCACCATTGCGTTGGTGGTGTGGGTTCGGTTGAGACGGACTCCCGATTAGCGCTCTTAGCACTTGTCCCCATAGGGCTTGTACCAAACTTTGCATGGCCTCCTTGTTATGCAAAGATAACCATGGGACCAAAAAGGTGACTAAATACACGAACGAAGATCACGGCTTGGAGGGAGGACCCAATAAAACTGGAGCAACCAAAAACACTTAAAAAAGATAAAAAAAACAACAAATAATAGCAACAACGGCGCAACTAGCGGTTGAAGCGACATTAACAGTACATCGAGAGCGGTACTAACGATAACAAAAACGACGATTAATACAATGACACTGTAGACGGATAAAAAACGGAGATTAGCAGATAGTCTGCTCCAAGCTGAGATTTCTGCGGTGTTCGGGCGACGCAAAAAACCGATGCGATCGCCAGAACGTCCTTTAAAGAAAAAGCGGGAAATTCTGCACGACGCTTCAGGTGTTCGAGTGGTGGAATAAAATATAAAGAACATCGAGAACTCGATGGTCACTGCTGTGATCGTTACCGAAGTGACCGATGCTTGGGTCGTAAACCATCCTGAAGTCAACAAGGAGATCGCGGCAAAAAAGAAACGAGTGACCAGGCAAATGAAAGCGAGGTTGTGTGATTCCATCGCCAACGTCGAAAATGTGGCGGAAGTACTGTATTCAGAAACGGAAAGCGATAACCTTTCCCAAGGATGGTTGCAAAGTACAATTGCCGCCCAGCGACATGAAGAAGAATGGCTATTCCGAAAAGTGGGAGATGTTCTGATAAGAATACAATCTGCATGTGACTCCCCAAAAATCAGCAAAGCAGTAAAGATTGGGCTCCTTGAACTAGAGGAGCTCCTAAACAGCAAAGGGCATTATCAAAGGAGCTGGTTAAAGGCCGAAGATGAACAAAGGGCTAAAAAAGCGCTGGGTGTGAAACCTTAAGGCCACATGTAGATAGTTCCACCATCAAAAATCAATAAAAGAATGGCGTCGAGCCCGATCGAAGGAGATCGGGATAAAAGAAGGAAAGAAGAGGCACTTGATGGGCATGAAGCACTAGATCACGGGTTCCAGACAGTGCTTACAAAAGGAGTGAAGAAAGTCGCGAAGAAACTCCTACGAAAATTGCCAAAAAGTAAAGTTTGCATAGACGCCCAACAAAAAAGAAGACCTGCTGCAAAACAGGAGAGGCAGAAGCCCCGACAAAGACCCCGGCAGCTCTTAAAACCCCAAAATGGCCGATCCTACGCGGAGGTGCTGCGGGACATCAAGGGCAACGTAAGGCCGGAATACACCAACACTGCCATTAAAGCAGTACGACCAACGTGGTTGGGCCACATACTGGTCGAATTTAGCGCAGAGGCCCACAATAAGGAAGCATTCTGCAACGCAGTAAAGAAAGTCCTCGGAAAAAGTGCAACTAAAGCCGCGCTCGAGCCGATGGCAAAGATCGAAATCAGAGACATTGACTGCATCACGGATCTGGCCGAGGTAGAAAAGGTCATCAAAAGGGGTTCCCTAGCGTGGGAAGGATCGAAGTGAGACTGACACTAGAAAACCATACGGGACAACGCATGGCCATAGTTGACTTGACCGAAAAGGATGCCGAACGATTTCTGAACAAGGGTGAAGTACGAATAAGGTCTGTAGGGTACGGCAAAGAGAAACGCCTCTTGCATGTCTCAAATGCCTTGGCTATGATCACACCACATTAGTATGCGAAGGACCCGACAGGAGTTCCCTGTGTTACAAATGCGATGAAATGGGACATAAAAGACAAGAGTGTACGAAGGAGGCACACTGTATTCTTTGACAGGATGCTGATCCAAAACCTGATTTTGGACACGTTTTGGGATCAGAAAAATGCTGAGTTTTCCAGGAAGCCCTAACCAAGGCAAAATTAAAACTTCGATAAACCGCATCCTGCAGGTAAATGTACACCGCAGTTCAACTGCCATAAATCTGCTTGAGCAGTTTTAAGGGACATGAAGGCCGACTTTTTGCCGTTCAATGAGCAGGAACATGATAAGCGTTCCTTATTATGGTATGATGTGATCCACAAGCGGAGAGTTGTGGACGGGGGATGTTTCTTGTGGGTCCGGCGTTCAGGGGCCACCTTCTTTAGTGTGCACCTGACGCCTAACGAGTCGATATCATCTTTCCAAGCCAAGCTCAATACTCTGCAGGGTGCTGTCTCAATCGCAAAGGGCAACGTGCTCGTTGGGAGCGACTTCAACGCTAAAGCAATCGAATGGGGCATGCCTCAAACAAATCCGCGGGCAAAACGATCCTGGAAATGGTGGCCAGGATAGCGCTTGTCGTATTAGATGCCGGGTTTCTACCGTATTGACTGTGAAGGAACCATACCGGACGTGACATTCGTCTCGGAACCCTTAGTACGGAGGATACACAACTGAAGAGTATTAGAGGACTACTCAGCTAGTGACCATCAGTACATTCTGCTTGAGATAAGCAATGTTGTCTCCCGACGTCTGTGCTCTCAGCTTTCTACAACTGAATGGAACATCGGGAGGATGGACGTTGAGAGGTTTGTCGAGGTTCTCATAGCAGGTGTACCGCAGCAGGGGGCTTCGGAGGGGATGGAAGAACTGGTAGTTCAAGACGGGGTGAACTCAACTATGAGCATCATCATTACTACTTGCTGCGCTTCTATGCCCCGTCGAAAAACCCGACACGGCAAGCCCCCAGTGTACTGGTGGTCGATTGAAATCGCTGATTGAAATCGTGAGTCATAACGGGCGCAGAACCGTGACGAGGCATGCAACCAGGTGGCAGCATATAAGTCGGCCAGGAAATGCCTTCGCAAATTGATTAACAACAGCAAGGCTCGCTGCTGGCAAGATCTAGTGGACAATGTGAACAAGGATTCGTGGGGCCTTGGCCACAAGCTAGTTATGCGGAAGCTTGGTGCCCTACGGAAACCTTGTATACATGATGCGGAAAAGATGAACGAGATAGTGCAGGCACTCTTCCCTGGCCATCCCGTCCGTGTTGACGCTGTCCAAAGTAAAACAGCAGATGAGTGTCCGCTCTTCACACAGCTGGAACTGGAAGAGGCAGTCCGTTCGTTGAAAGCGAGGAAGGCTCCAGGTCCAGATGGTATTTCGGCTGAGTTGTTGCGGCTTGTCTATCACCATTGTCCTGACTTGCTGCTCAGCATATTCAACGCTTCCCTATGGGACGGGGTTTTCCCGATACAATGGAGGGTGACGGGGCTCGTGATGATCAGCAAGTGGAAGGGAAATTCCGAATCGCCGTCTGCATGCCGCTCGTTATGTATGCTAGACACGCCTGGGAAAGTGCTAGAGAAACTCATCAAGGGAAGACTCACTAACGCGGTTCGTGCTGCTGGGGACATACTTCCTCGGCAGTACGGCCTTAGAGCAGGATGCTCTACCATTGATGCGATTGCAGAGGCCTCCTCTTCAATACGACACATTGGGTGTTGCCCAAGGATTTATCCTTGGTCCGGACCTATGGAACGTGTCTTACGATGGGCTATTGAGACTTGAGACGCCGGATGAATCGTGCTTGGTCGGCTATGCAGATGATGTTGCGGCTCTGGTCGCTGGACGCACCGTTGAACAGGTGCAACATAGGCTAGGTATGCTAATTCGCCGAGTGAGGGACTGGATGACTGCTCGCCGGTTCAGTTTAGCACTGGAGAAACTGAAGAGGTCATCTTGACAAAAAAATGAGTCCCTAGAGTAAGGATGATCAGTATTGGTGACTTACGAATCAAATCAAAGCCATCGGCGAAGTATCTGAGCCTACTGATCGACTCGAAGATGAGTTTCTCTGAGCGAATCAGGGCAACAGCTGAGAAGGCTGCTTTAGGGGTATCGGCGCTGAGTTGACTTATGGCCAACGTAGGGGGACCCAGCCCATCAAGAAGACGCCTCTTGATGAGTGCTGTAGGGTCAGTGCTACTGTACGGAGAAGAGGTATGGAGCGACGCTCTCGGTGAATAGGTATACCGAAAACGTTTGGCACAGGTACAGAGAAGAGGGGTGCTGAGGATTGCATCTTCGTATACGACAGTCTCTGACTTGGTGGCGAGATTTATTGCAGGCGTGATACCTGTCGCCCTCCTTGCTAGAGAGCGCCACGCTATTTATCTGCACCGAAACGAGGATGCGAAGGAGATGGTTGTCCGCGAGGAGAGACAGCCGTCGTTCAACGATTGGCAGCAGTCTTGGGTGAATTGCACGAAGGGAAGATGGACTGCGCACCTCATCCGGGATGTTAGACCGTGGCTTAATCGAAGGCATGGTGAGACTGACTTCTATCTGACCCAGTTTTTGAACGGGCATGGGTGTTTTCAGTCTTACCTGTACAAGATTGGTAATTCACGGTCCCCCGATTGTCGATATTGCCCAGGAGAGCAGGACAATACCTGTATACGCATTTTTTGCATGCAAAAAATGGGTCAGGCTTCGAAGTAATCTCTACAGGGAGACGGGAGAGCTCACCCCGAATAATACAGTCGCGGTTGACAAATTGAACCAGGTGGCAAATTAAGCTCGGGCAGTCCTAAAATATGAAAGGGACTCATAGCAGCCGAGGGCGTTGGGGCTGGGGGATCGCTTGTCTGGCACTAACTCTTCCCTTCTCCCACTAGGAAAGGGATCCCCCAGGTTGAAGGTGCCTCATGGCGTAACAAAACGAGACATGGCCCGAAGTAATGTGTCAAACGGTTCCAGGCTAGGTTCTCAGGTTGACACGGGAGGTGTTTAGTGGGTAGTCCAGTCACTTTCTTGCGAGCATGGGAATCCCACACCCTTTACATAAATGGCATTCACCTCCCTACCAAAAAAAAAAATCCGAAACTGCGAGCTCCGAACGTATTCCGAGGCTTGCCAAAGTTTTGCAGGGAGGCAAACGATATGATAGTTGAATTGGAGCCACTATCTCCGTTCATGTGTGTATTCGCCACCAGCCCACCACTAATCTGGTGTCCATCTGAACCAAACGTACATCCTCGACTCAATGCTGTGAATTTCAAACGTACTATAAGGTCTGCCAAAGTTTCACGCTGGCGGACACGGTATGATAGTTGAATTAGAGTCGTTCACACACGAGTATCACCTTGGCGCTACCATAGAAATCAGCTGGTGTAATGTGACGCCTACGCCCAGGAATCGAAGTGATTTCGATCCCGAACCCTTGTAACCTGCCAGATGGATATGTCCTCGAATTGCCAGCGGACTTCATCTGTTGTGCGGATATCGTTGTGCAGAAAATATTTTTTTTTTTTTCTGTCCAAATATTTAGATCCGTGGATATAAATATTCGAAATATAGAATTAATCCAACCCCGGCACATTTCGAGACATAGCCATCTGGAAATGCCCCTCCACCGTGGCCATCGAGAAAACTATGCCACTGGCGACATCTGAAGAAGCACATTTCCGCCATATGAAGTGCCATTCCACGCACATATGTTTTGTCCGAGGTGACAACCGGAAATTTTGACAGCCAGATGGAGGCGCTAAACGTCATCGTAAAGTTCTTCGTGAGAATATCCAAGGTATTACAAAACCAGCTATACGTCGTTTGGCGCGACGTGGTGGAGTGAAACGTATTCCCTGTGTAATCTGTGAAGAAACGCGTGGTGTGCTTAAAGAGTTTTTGGAAAACGTTATTCGTGAGGCAGTGACATTCACCGGAGCAGAAACATTAGGAAAGAGCGGAAGGCAGTGTGAACTGAATCGAAACCAGCCGATACTGAAAATACCGGGGACACTTCTGCTAAAATAACCAAAGAGAAGAATACCAGTCCCGCCGAAGCCGTCGACCCCGCACCTTCTTCCAGTTCCCACGAAAATACGTCCGAATATACAAGCTTGGACAACATTATAGCGAATGTTATTGTTAACGGAGTAAAAGTAAGGATTCCCGCTAAAGACTTCCACAAAGTATGTAAAAAAACAACTCACCTTGAAATTACAGAAAGTTAGAATTGACTCACAATCACGTCGCGCACGTGGAATTAAAATCGGTAATTAGCAAGTAGAATGCAACTGAATAGATTTTTTAGATTGCGATCTCGTATGCGAGGATAAATTTTTTACATTTAATATCTAGAAAAGTGAAAGGTCAAGCATGACACCATGTTGGTTAATGGTAGAGTTATCGATAAAAATTGGGTTCAAATACAACGCCAAAGCCTGACCATCAAAATTATGAGATTCCCCGTCTGAGGTAGTTGAAAGTTGATTTTAACTCCTGGAATTGTTTTGTATAACAAACTTCCTTTTCTGCGGGACGGCATGTCTCCCTGTAAGAATACAATTGCACAAATTTTAAGCATGTTTTTATTTGTAATGCTGCCAGGCTCTAAACGCTTTCGAGTCTCATATTTAGCATTTTAATTTGGATGCCCCAGTGCAAACCTATTTCAAAAGTCCTTTTTAGTGTCTCTATGAAAAGACAATAGTAATACGAGTACATCGAAACAATAATATTTATGTACTCGTAAGTAATCTCTAACAGCCAAAATTCCTTTTTGAAATCTGGATACAAAGAAACCGACCAGCACGTTTCGATGAAAACGATCAAAAGATACTAAAAAGGCAAAAATAGTTTCCAATCCGATGAAATAAAGTGAATTCCTCACAATTTAAAAGCACTACCTTGCATAGAACGTAACGAGAAAAAAATGTTTTGACTCGATAAAATTCTGTTTTGAATAATTTGAAGTCTAGCCGACGATAAACATTTTTCTGTATGTTCGCTTGAAAAAGGAATAAGCAAGCCGTCATCAATTATGCAACTTAAATATGTAGATATAAAACAAAAAAAATCTAAGCAGAATCAGATCAACATTATCATTAGATCAGAAGAAAAGGCACATGAACTGGATTTCATTTGTAATTGTCAAATAATTATTTTTGTGCGTGAAATTGCATGATCTAAGCAATTCTTAATTAGTTTACTTTCTTATTTATGTATTTTCATAAATTTCAATTGTAGATGTTGTTTACTGATTTTAACAATATTATCACAACTCTATATTTATATTTTCATAAGAATAGTTTAAAACGCATTTAAAAATCAGATCAAGTGTAAGCTAAGCTTACACAACAATCATCGGATCCTAGTATTTCTCATCATTGATTGTATTTTATTTTTAAAGATTGAATTTTATTTAAAATGCAAAATGTTTTTAATACGAAAACAATCACTTATTTAATAATTTTATTGCAACAAACATACAGTTATTCTTAAGTTTGTACATAATTATGGTTTCCTATGTATTATTTTGGGATCTAGTCGTTAAATTATAATTTAACTTCGAGCGCCGATAATAATATAGAAAAGAAAAATTCCATACAAGAAGAATAGAAGTAGAAATGGACTTTTTATGATAACCATGCCATGACTTTATAATATGTTAAGGATAAAGCTCTGAAATAGAAATATTCAAATTCGATTCGATAATTTTAATCGGGGCTATTTATACAAAAATTCAAAAATCAGTCTTGCCGAAAATTTTATAAAACGTAGATTATTAGAAACGAAATGTATCGTTTATAGCAATAAATGTTGTGATTAGGATTTTTTTTTAGATTTGTTCAGAAAAAAAAAAAATTAGTATAAATTTTTATAACAAAAGATCCAGTGTTCAAATTTATCAGGCAGTTTACGGTCTGAAGTCTTAAAAAAGTAAATAAGAATCAAATAAAGGATAACGATACAATATATGCAACTTAAATTTAATTACCCTAGATAAAAACAAACAAAACGGTAGAATTTCAGACTTAAGTTAATAACATCAATTTAAATGTATTGCAGGATTTAGAAGCATGTAAAGATTTAACTTTAGTTTATGTATCGATTATTACATTAACACAACAGAATTAACAACCTGAACAAATGTCAAGAGAACGCGTAAACGGCAAGCTGGAACGAAAAGTAGCTTACAGGATAAGGATAGATAAAAATAGAAAATATAATAGAAAAATTATATACATTTTTTTTTTGGAACTAAATAAAAATAACATGAATTGCTAAGTTCACCCCCGACTTTCCTTTTCAGTGACTTTTCTTTTTCAGTGGGAACAGAGAGTGTAGGGTAAGTATGCCGTCGCGAGGGTAGGGTTTCTGCAAATCCGCTGAAGTCGGTTTCGCGTCGCGCGCGGTACGCGGTACCTTTGCTTGTTTCGCCATTTCCTTAGAGTAGTTTTCTTCGGTTTAAGTTCGAGTAGTATATTTTTCGGTACCGCGTCGGTGAATCGGTAACGCGCCTATGGGATTTTGTAGCGTTTTTTTTGATTTGAGATCTGTGGATAGATCGCATCCAGAACTAACGTAATGTAGGTTTCTCGTTCTGGATGAGTAATTGTTGACGCGTTTGGAAAACGGGCAAGTTCAGGTGACTGAAATATTGTAATTGAGCGTAATCCATTCGGAGACCCGCGACCGAAATCCTCTCCGAACTAGCTGGCCGACAAGCAGTCACCGCATGAATGGGTTACGGTGCACGGATTGGTTGACCTGTTGGTACCATCCGTTGGCACTACTCAGACTTAACGTCTAGAACCGATGAGAGGTCGGTTCCGCGTCGAGTTGAAGGTAGAAAATCATTACAAATGGCGCCCAACGTGGGGCCAAACAACATCCTAAGGGGGAAAGAACTTCGCGTCTTCTGACGAGTTGGTCCTTTACGGAGGATGTAAGGTACTTTGGTACTCGAGTCCCACTATCAGGAGCAGTGGAATTGTGTGATACACATTAGAGGTCGCTTCACGTGAGTTGTAGCTTCCGCTCTCCTTTGTTTGATTTTGCTTTCGCGACAGAATCCTTCCGATGTGTTGTCCCAGGTTAACCCCTGTAAGGACCTTCTATTTTCTTGATGGAACTGCCAGTCTGATGGGTTTACCTATCAGCATGGACTCTCAAGAAAATAGAAGGCTACCTTGCCTTTATGTCGCGGAAGGATTCTAACTATTTCTTATGCGTGTTAGACGAGTGGTATCGGTTCAACGTTCGATGGCGTATGCTGGAGTTGCGAAGCCCGGAATGCTTCTACGCGTCGGGAATTTTGACCGCGTACAAAGTCGTTACGGTAGCTCTACCACTTGTCTCGTCGAGTCACTTTAACGTAGTTTAGAGACGGTTTTTTGTAATGTATTTGGGTTTAGGGGATATAAATTTTGTAAATCGACCGAAAGCACCCTTTCTTCGGCAGAATACCACGCACTCTCTTTTCCCGTTGGAGGAGTCGACCACTGAAAAGGAAAGGGTATCAAATAAATCTTTTTTTTTTTTCTTCTCATCCAGTATAAATAGCTCGCCACTATCGGCCACTAAACTAAGATTAAGCTTTTGTATTTATATATTAGGGGTATAGTAATAAGTATTATATTTTATATATTTTAATTTTTCCAGCCATATTAGCACCACATTAAACCCACACGATAATGGCAACGAAGCGGACCCCAGAAAAGCGATGGACACGGTCCAAAACGGTCCAACCCGCGAACTGTGGAATCTGTTTCGAGGACGTAGTGGAGGGCGTACACAGCGTGCGATTGGATTGTGGACATTTATTCCATCGTGCCTGTGTACAACAGCTCCTCCTCACGTCAGAACTGTGTCCCTTATGCCGGCGACCCATAGATCGGTCTGCCCTAGACGTCCCCCTCGGAACGCCCCTACCAACGCGTGGAGCAGTGGCGAAAGGAGCTCCAGAAGCCGAGCCGTCACAACCACTCTTAGACCTGCAAGGAGCAGTAGGCGGTGAAGTTCCGGTTGCAAGTGTCGTGTCCGAGGTGACAACCATGCCTTCCGCCCACTCCATTGACACCCTCGTGGCGTTGATGAGGGATATGTCGGAGAGGATTGGCAACCTGGAGGGAAAGATCCAGAACCTCCCGTTGAGCCAACCACCCAGCCGCGTGAGAACTCCGCTTGGCTGGGAGCCAAATCCCAGTGTGGCGATGCCCCACTCCCGACAATCCGAGCAATGGGTCCCACCCCCAAGGAACTCGGGAATGGATCCCAGAGCTCCCGAATACAGACCGCGACACAGTACCGGACCTCCGTTGGTACCTCCAGCCCCCGAGGCAGTTCAGTACCACAGGTCAATCGAGGATGTGATTCCCCCCGGGAACGCATTGGCACCTTTTCGAGACCCGACGCCTCGTATCATGGAGAGTTGGCGCCTGAACTTTACAGGGTTCAACGATATGATATCGGCGGACCGGTTCCTTTTCCGGATTCAGGCGTTGGTATCCAGCACCCTGGGAGGGGATTCCTCGGCCTTCCTCCGGCATGCACATCTTTTGTTCAGCGGCGACGCTGCCGACTGGTACTGGAGCTTTAAAGAGTCAACGCCACGTCCCACTTGGCACTCTTTCAGTGCAGCCTTCCGCAATCGATTTGAGGATGGCTTCACTGAGAGAGAGCTAAGAGAGCAAATAAAGAAACGGAAACAAGGCGCTCACGAACCGTTCGACCAGTACTACACCAGTATAGTGAGATTGAGCACTCGCCTGCGAAATACCATGCCCGAGGACGAATTAGTAGAAATTATCAGAGAGAACATGCGCTGGGATCTCCAGAACAGCCTGCTACATTTTCCCATCAACACCATACAGGGATTGCGCCTCCATGCGCGTAGACAAGAACACTTGGATGAGCGACGAGGTACCTTCCGCCCACAACCTCGCATAACGGGACCAAATCCCCGAAATCATCACACCGCGGAGTTGATGGCAGCAGACCACCTGCTTGCTGATCCAGTACCAGTACCGAGGAGCGGAGCACCACCGGAGCTTGAGGACCCAGCATTGATTGATCGACCCTCCCTTGAAGCACTTACAAGCCCGACGGTCTGTTGGAACTGCCGACAACCGGGACATCGGTTCTACGCATGTCCAGCGGAGCCGACGCTTTTCTGCTACCGCTGCGGGAAGGCCGACACATACGCACCTGACTGTGCAAATTGCAAAGGGCGAAAAAACTTGCCACCGAGTGCCGCGACCACCCGTCGGCACTCCTAGACCCCGGACGAACAAATCCAGACCCCATCACCAGCTATGACCCAGCTCCCATCATGACTCCAACTCTGCTGACTCGCACCGCTAAACACAGTTCTCCCGAAGTTCCACAACCGACGCCGTCCTTCGCCGAGGCCAATGCGCAGGGAAATGATAGCGAGACGAAGGCTCCTTGGCATGTAAAACCTTTTCATGTCAGGTTGCGGAATTATTTGGCTACTCGACAGCGCATCTTCCATGAGGAATTGGCCACAAATGTCCCACCGCGAAGCAAGCGAGCCACGCGTCGGATGCGGAGCTTCTGGAGAAAAGTCAGGCAGTCGAGGAAAGTGTTGAAGGACATATACTTAGACGAATTATTGAGGGATGATGTTCGGCCATATGCGTCAGTACACCTCCTGCAAAAACGAGTGTCAGGCTTAGTAGATACGGGAGCCAGTGTGAATTGCATCTCTGCCGAGTTTGCAGGGGAGGTACTGGCAAAGCACGCGGACCAAATCCGTCATTTCACCTCCTGGTTAAGCACGGCGGACGGAACTCGTCACTCTGTAGTGGGAAAAATTATGACGGATGTCACCTTTAAAGGGGTAACTAAACCTATGGAATTTTTCATCATACCTCAGTTAACCCAGAATCTTTATTTAGGAGTGGATTTCGTTCGAAAATTTAACTTGGCCCCGGCACTATTTTCCGGTTCGACCCTGGAGTCCGTCACCACCGTTCCTGACCAATCTCAACCCACTAACTTATTACGGCATACACTGGATGTAACTCAGCAACTGCGTCTTGACTCGGCTATATCGGCTTTTCCATCGCACGAGAAAGAAGGTCTCGGGCGGACTGCCCTGGTGTTCCACACTATAGATGTGGGGGATGCTAAACCCATAAAACAGAGACATTTCGCCATATCTCCGGCGAAGGAAAAATCGTTATATGCCGAAGTGGATCGAATGTTAGCATTAGGCGTAATCGAAGAATCACAGAGCGCGTGGGCTTCCCCAGTCACCTTAGTTGTCAAGCCGAACAAGGTCCGGTTATGCTTAGATGCCAGACGCTTGAACGCCGTCACAGTCAAGGACGCATATCCTCTACCGTTGATCGAAGGCATTTTGAGTCGATTGCCTAAAGCCCATTTCATCACGAGCTTAGACCTCAAGGACGCCTTCTGGCAAATTCCTTTAGACCCCGGTTCAAAGGAGAAAACAGCCTTCACAGTCCCAGGCCGGCCCTTATATCAATTCGTGACCATGCCATTCGGATTGTGTAATGCCCCCCAAACAATGACGCGCCTTATGGATAAGGTGATACCACCTCATTTGCGGCACCAAGTTTTCGTTTACTTGGACGATCTGTTGCTTATAACCGAGACCTTCGATGAACACATCGACCTGCTTCAGGAGGTGGCTCTACACATCCGGAGGGCAAGATTAACCATCAACATAAGGAAGAGCCAGTTCGTGATGACGGAGGTGAAGTATTTAGGTCACATCATTGGGCATGGCCATATCAAGACCGATCCGGAAAAGACTCAAGCGATTGACGTTTTTCCATTACCCAAGACCACCAAACAATTACGCCGATTCTTAGGTTTATGCGGATGGTACCAGCGTTTTGTACGTGACTATGCCACCATTACCACTCCTTTGACCGACATGCTGCGTAAGGGACGTAAATTCGTATGGGAAGAGCCCAGCTTGCGAGCCTTTGAAGAGCTAAAGAAGAGTCTGACTACGGCCCCCGTACTGCACAGCCCGGACTTTGACAAACCGTTCTCAATCCATTGTGACGCGAGTCAACATGGGGTGGGAGCAGTCTTAGTCCAGGTTGCACAAGACGGCGAGGAGAGACCTATAGCCTTCATGTCTCACAAGTTGAACCCAGCCCAGCGAAATTACACGGTCTCCGAGCAAGAATGTCTAGCCGCGGTGTTGGCAGTGAAACGCTTCCGAGCCTATGTGGAGGGACACACCTTTGAAATCGTTACGGATCACGCTTCTCTGAAATGGCTAATGAGCCAGACTGATCTCAACGGCAGATTGGCCAGGTGGGCACTGAAACTACAGGCATTTGACTTCACAATCCGCCACCGAAAAGGAAGCCAGCATGTAGTCCCCGACACCCTATCCAGAATGTTCGCCCCTGAAGGAGCCGAGTTGGTCCAAGAGGACGACAGCCCCCAATTGATCGATTTGGACCATCCTGCCTTCAAGTCAGCCAGCTACACCCAACTGATTCACACTATCCAGAATCAACTGTCCCAGCTTCCTGAACTGCGGTTGACGGATGGATTTATTTACAAACGGATGGGACACGCCTCCGGAGATCCCATACAAGAAGAAGAACAGTGGAAGTTGTGGGTGCCCGAAGAATTAACCACTGATCTTATCAGGCGGGCTCATGACCACCCATCAAGTGCGCACGGCGGATACGGTCGTACACTTAGGCGGTTGAAAACCTGTTTCTTTTGGCCTAAGATGGCACAACAGATAAAAGCGTACGTAGCCTCTTGTGAGCTATGCAAGTGCACTAAAGCGCCCAACACCATCCTTCGGCCACCCATGGGTAAGGTTGAGGTCCCCGAACGCGTGTTCCAGCGCTTGTACATTGATCTTATCGGTCCTTACCCTCGATCTGCTTCTGGTCACACGGGAGCTGTCGTGGTCCTGGACCAGCTCTCCAAATTCCCTATCATAGAACCACTACGTAACATGCACACTGGACCAATAATCAGCTTTTTGGAGAACCGAGTCTTTCACATGTTTGGAGTTCCGGAGAAACTTGTCTCCGACAATGGGGTCCAGTTCACCTCCAGCAAGTTCCGAGACCTAATGTCCAAATACGGCATCATCCACCAACGAACTGCCGTCTATTCACCACAAGCCAACGCATCCGAACGACTGAATCGTACGCTCATAGCGGCCATTCGCGCCTATGTCCACCCGAATCAGAGGGACTGGGATCGCAAATTGTCCGCCATCACTAGTGCACTGCGCTCGTCGTACCACGCCACGACCGGCATTTCGCCGTATTTTGCAGTGTTCGGCCAGTATATGATCTGTCATGGGAGCGCTTACCGGCTATTGCGGCAGCTGAAATCGCTAGAGGACCCAATCGTGGTTCTAGAACCGCACGAAAAGCTCCAACTTCTGCGAGATCAACTGCGGGAGAAGATTGAAGAAAGTAGACGGATGGGAGAGGAGCGGTACAACTTGCGATCTCATCCTTCTGGCTTTAAGGCCGGCGACGAAATATATCGTCGAAACTTCCGACAGAGCGATGCCACCCGCCATTACAATGCCAAACTAGACAAGAAATTCGTGAAGTGTCGAGTCATACAAGTCATAAGCCCCACCCGATACCTCATCGCGGACATGACTGGTAAGACCCTGGGAATTTACCACGCAAAAGACCTTAGACGATGAAGTGCAACTAATTCCCACGAGAACCCTTGGCTTATCCCAAATCTCTGCCTAGACGAAGGCCTCCGAATAACACCTGACTTCCTACTATATAGTCACTGCCGAGTCTTCACGAACAGGGTTGTAGCCTATCCTTCGAAACGGATCTTCGACCCGCCACGTCCCTAACCAAGACCTTTTACCAAGGAGACGGGATCGTAATTACTTCGATTTTGGGGGGGGGAATGTGTAATGTGACGCCTACGCCCAGGAATCGAAGTGATTTCGATCCCGAACCCTTGTAACCTGCCAGATGGATATGTCCTCGAATTGCCAGCGGACTTCATCTGTTGTGCGGATATCGTTGTGCAGAAAATATTTTTTTTTTTTTCTGTCCAAATATTTAGATCCGTGGATATAAATATTCGAAATATAGAATTAATCCAACCCCGGCACATTTCGAGACATAGCCATCTGGAAATGCCCCTCCACCGTGGCCATCGAGAAAACTATGCCACTGGCGACATCTGAAGAAGCACATTTCCGCCATATGAAGTGCCATTCCACGCACATATGTTTTGTCCGAGGTGACAACCGGAAATTTTGACAGCCAGATGGAGGCGCTAAACGTCATCGTAAAGTTCTTCGTGAGAATATCCAAGGTATTACAAAACCAGCTATACGTCGTTTGGCGCGACGTGGTGGAGTGAAACGTATTCCCTGTGTAATCTGTGAAGAAACGCGTGGTGTGCTTAAAGAGTTTTTGGAAAACGTTATTCGTGAGGCAGTGACATTCACCGGAGCAGAAACATTAGGAAAGAGCGGAAGGCAGTGTGAACTGAATCGAAACCAGCCGATACTGAAAATACCGGGGACACTTCTGCTAAAATAACCAAAGAGAAGAATACCAGTCCCGCCGAAGCCGTCGACCCCGCACCTTCTTCCAGTTCCCACGAAAATACGTCCGAATATACAAGCTTGGACAACATTATAGCGAATGTTATTGTTAACGGAGTAAAAGTAAGGATTCCCGCTAAAGACTTCCACAAAGTATGTAAAAAAACAACTCACCTTGAAATTACAGAAAGTTAGAATTGACTCACAATCACGTCGCGCACGTGGAATTAAAATCGGTAATTAGCAAGTAGAATGCAACTGAATAGATTTTTTAGATTGCGATCTCGTATGCGAGGATAAATTTTTTACATTTAATATCTAGAAAAGTGAAAGGTCAAGCATGACACCATGTTGGTTAATGGTAGAGTTATCGATAAAAATTGGGTTCAAATACAACGCCAAAGCCTGACCATCAAAATTATGAGATTCCCCGTCTGAGGTAGTTGAAAGTTGATTTTAACTCCTGGAATTGTTTTGTATAACAAACTTCCTTTTCTGCGGGACGGCATGTCTCCCTGTAAGAATACAATTGCACAAATTTTAAGCATGTTTTTATTTGTAATGCTGCCAGGCTCTAAACGCTTTCGAGTCTCATATTTAGCATTTTAATTTGGATGCCCCAGTGCAAACCTATTTCAAAAGTCCTTTTTAGTGTCTCTATGAAAAGACAATAGTAATACGAGTACATCGAAACAATAATATTTATGTACTCGTAAGTAATCTCTAACAGCCAAAATTCCTTTTTGAAATCTGGATACAAAGAAACCGACCAGCACGTTTCGATGAAAACGATCAAAAGATACTAAAAAGGCAAAAATAGTTTCCAATCCGATGAAATAAAGTGAATTCCTCACAATTTAAAAGCACTACCTTGCATAGAACGTAACGAGAAAAAAATGTTTTGACTCGATAAAATTCTGTTTTGAATAATTTGAAGTCTAGCCGACGATAAACATTTTTCTGTATGTTCGCTTGAAAAAGGAATAAGCAAGCCGTCATCAATTATGCAACTTAAATATGTAGATATAAAACAAAAAAAATCTAAGCAGAATCAGATCAACATTATCATTAGATCAGAAGAAAAGGCACATGAACTGGATTTCATTTGTAATTGTCAAATAATTATTTTTGTGCGTGAAATTGCATGATCTAAGCAATTCTTAATTAGTTTACTTTCTTATTTATGTATTTTCATAAATTTCAATTGTAGATGTTGTTTACTGATTTTAACAATATTATCACAACTCTATATTTATATTTTCATAAGAATAGTTTAAAACGCATTTAAAAATCAGATCAAGTGTAAGCTAAGCTTACACAACAATCATCGGATCCTAGTATTTCTCATCATTGATTGTATTTTATTTTTAAAGATTGAATTTTATTTAAAATGCAAAATGTTTTTAATACGAAAACAATCACTTATTTAATAATTTTATTGCAACAAACATACAGTTATTCTTAAGTTTGTACATAATTATGGTTTCCTATGTATTATTTTGGGATCTAGTCGTTAAATTATAATTTAACTTCGAGCGCCGATAATAATATAGAAAAGAAAAATTCCATACAAGAAGAATAGAAGTAGAAATGGACTTTTTATGATAACCATGCCATGACTTTATAATATGTTAAGGATAAAGCTCTGAAATAGAAATATTCAAATTCGATTCGATAATTTTAATCGGGGCTATTTATACAAAAATTCAAAAATCAGTCTTGCCGAAAATTTTATAAAACGTAGATTATTAGAAACGAAATGTATCGTTTATAGCAATAAATGTTGTGATTAGGATTTTTTTTTAGATTTGTTCAGAAAAAAAAAAAATTAGTATAAATTTTTATAACAAAAGATCCAGTGTTCAAATTTATCAGGCAGTTTACGGTCTGAAGTCTTAAAAAAGTAAATAAGAATCAAATAAAGGATAACGATACAATATATGCAACTTAAATTTAATTACCCTAGATAAAAACAAACAAAACGGTAGAATTTCAGACTTAAGTTAATAACATCAATTTAAATGTATTGCAGGATTTAGAAGCATGTAAAGATTTAACTTTAGTTTATGTATCGATTATTACATTAACACAACAGAATTAACAACCTGAACAAATGTCAAGAGAACGCGTAAACGGCAAGCTGGAACGAAAAGTAGCTTACAGGATAAGGATAGATAAAAATAGAAAATATAATAGAAAAATTATATACATTTTTTTTTTGGAACTAAATAAAAATAACATGAATTGCTAAGTTCACCCCCGACTTTCCTTTTCAGTGACTTTTCTTTTTCAGTGGGAACAGAGAGTGTAGGGTAAGTATGCCGTCGCGAGGGTAGGGTTTCTGCAAATCCGCTGAAGTCGGTTTCGCGTCGCGCGCGGTACGCGGTACCTTTGCTTGTTTCGCCATTTCCTTAGAGTAGTTTTCTTCGGTTTAAGTTCGAGTAGTATATTTTTCGGTACCGCGTCGGTGAATCGGTAACGCGCCTATGGGATTTTGTAGCGTTTTTTTTGATTTGAGATCTGTGGATAGATCGCATCCAGAACTAACGTAATGTAGGTTTCTCGTTCTGGATGAGTAATTGTTGACGCGTTTGGAAAACGGGCAAGTTCAGGTGACTGAAATATTGTAATTGAGCGTAATCCATTCGGAGACCCGCGACCGAAATCCTCTCCGAACTAGCTGGCCGACAAGCAGTCACCGCATGAATGGGTTACGGTGCACGGATTGGTTGACCTGTTGGTACCATCCGTTGGCACTACTCAGACTTAACGTCTAGAACCGATGAGAGGTCGGTTCCGCGTCGAGTTGAAGGTAGAAAATCATTACACTGGGTCCAAGCCATCATGTCCCCCAGGACAAGGCATCAATTCCAGTTCATTACCCAAAGAGTAGTCCAGATTTAGTCAGAGTTGATACCTTACATCCCAAGAGGAACTTTACGGCGTCTCCCATATCCTCAGATCCGTGTTCCTGTCCACAGGTAACCCAACATGATGAGGGTGCGAAAGTAGATGGTAGATACAACCTATACTGCTTAGAATCACAAATTGTTTTAAGCTCTTCAAACTTAAATATAAGTAGTTTTGAATTTTGTGGGATCGGAGGAATGATATACGAGTAGTATGTAAGTCCTTTAGAATTTTGAATACAATTGTTTTAAATCTGGTAAGATCTAAGAGATAGGATGGCTGATTGGCGAGGCTTTCAAAACAATAACGAACTTTTTTTCAATTTGATGAGAGCAGACTGATTTGGTAGATAATGGACAAGTCCTATAAGGCTTACGATGACAAATTGTCGTAAGCTTAGAGAGATCTCATAAAAACTATTGTGAAAATTAAATAATTTATGGGTCCATCCATATACAAGCTATACACAAAAAGAAAGTGAAAACAACGTATGTTTCAAGCACGTTATTAATTGCAATAACGAGTGATTTTACTAGTTAACTTTATGTGTATCCTACCACAAATTTTTGAATCCTTTACGCCAATACCACTTTGTTTATCTCTTTCAACCAAACTAATAACTTTTAATTTTTTCCAGTGCTTTACAATTTTATTCATATATTGCTCTTAAAATAATATTTTTTTAAGTTTTTCTATTATATAAGAAGATTTTTTAAATATATCCTCATCACTTTGAAAAAATTTAAACATTAATGTTCTATGTAGTCAAGATAAAGGATTTAGGTCTATCAAACATAGAAAATTAATTCTAACCAACATCAAAAATTAAAATATAAAAGTAATTCCCAACAAAATTCAATAAAATACGCCTTCACTCATATGAGGCCTACGAGGAATTACAGACCATACAATACATGGATACACATAGAAGAAAAGTTACAAAAAAATTCACTTAACTGATCCGGTGACCTTGTTATACCCAAGACTACGGGGTTTCAAGGAAAAACTTGTTCTGAACGAAAACATCCCAAGAAATTGATACGGATAGGCAATATCCGCAGCATAAAGATGAGTTTAGGTGAGATGCGAAGCTTATCTTCTATGTGTATCTATCTATTCTATGCTCAAGACGCAACTTACCAAAATGTCTTCTCCGATTGCGTGTAAATGAGATGCATAAATTGCACTAATGCAAAACAAACAAACAACACCAATAACTTGTGAAGATAGTATTTTTACAGAAATTTCATTAATTAGCTTTTCCGTTACAAAATGTATTGGCAACATAATTAGTTTGAGGATATCGTGGATCAGTATCAGCTGTAAAATAGTTATTGTTTCAAAAATCAAAATGATGCAAAATATATCTTGAATACTTACGTAAGCATGTAAACCCGTCCATGTTTGCTTCCCATTTTAAAACTACTTGATCAATTAAAGCGTGTGCATCATTAAAGATATATTCCCCTTGCAGTAGCAGATAAGGTTTGTTGTTAGATTTAACTAATTTTCCCCGAATCGAAATGTATATACTCCAGTTTTCCGCACTGTTTATTGGTATTTAGTAAATTTTAATTTTTTAAGAGCATCTAAGTTATCTGTCTTACACTTACACAAAATAAAAAAGTCCATCGGTTCGCACTCTATTGGATGTGATCACCGCTACTGGTCTTGTACCAGCCTTCAGCTTCTCTTCCAATATTTGACCACATGACGCAGTAAATAAGAATGCAAAGATGATGAACTTTAATTGAAACATCACAAACAATTTTTCTTAACCATTCCTTATTTTGACTTAAGCGTTTATATTTATAAGCAATGGGTTTGGTAATTGTACTTTTTTTTCACGGTAGTTGAAATTAGCCATGCTTAATGAATTCCGATAGATTCATTTCCTTCATTGTTTGCATAATTAAACTTTAATGCTCTGCATGTTTAACTTATTTGTTTGAAAGCATATCAGAATCGTTGTTTTAGGCAGATCTTTTGAATAAAATCAACGTATGGAGCTCGTTACGTTTCTCATGTTCATTCCCCTCAAAATTATCCGCTTAGATGTGGCGAGGAGCTTTACTAAAAGCATACCATTTCGGTGGGCTCAACGGATTGAATTTAACAGATAAGTAAAAGGGAGCAGCGAAACCAAGTGGCAGATAGGGGTCATACAAAAACGACGTGGCGCTATTTTTTAGAAACTTCATATGCCCCCACCCCCAAGTGACGACTAGTAACGAAACTTATCCAGCCATCAACCTCCACAAATTTGTGACGTGATACATTTTGTTAAAAAAGAACTTTTAGAAAAAAAAGAAAACCGACTTCAAAATGCCCTAAAAAGGATTAAATAAATTTTATGGAAGCGTTGCCGTATCAGTTTTCCCCGCTTCTTTTGTGGTGGTGCAGATGTTGGAATTTTTTATGTTGAAATGGGGAAATTGATCTAGCATCGCATCCATAAAATGTATTTCATCCTTTTTAGCGCGTTTAGAATTCGATTTTCTTTTTTTTCTAAAAGTATTTAAGTTCACCCTTTTTAGTGGTAATTTTGACTGCAATGCGAAGCAATTTTGCAATTTTGCAATTTTGACTGCGAAAAGCTGCAGCGTTTATAGGAATTGAAATTGGTTCTGATACATTGTATAGTATAAGGTCCCATCAACGTCTATCTTGATTTTAGGTTTCATAAAAATCCAATATACATTGTAGCCTTAAGAAGTTTTCGGATTTCAAACTTTGCTAAGCCCTGAAGTGTTTTTTTACTGTTCCACTTCTTTTAGCTTTGAGTGACTGCCATTTTTTTTCAGATGGCTTGGCATTGTATTTTTTATTGTGAGCTTTATGACACACTTGAATAGATCTTCTTACCGATGTTGTTACAAACCGGAACTAAATTTTGGTGGGACCGGAAACCCTGCTGTTTCATCTAGAACAACCCCTTATTTATTTTTGCTTAACTAACAATCGGTTGAAATATTTAATTTTCTTTAAAAATTTGGCGAAAATCAATGCAAATTTGCGCCCTCCAGGCACACATTTCGTTATATTTGTGGCGGTACGGGACGCCCCATCCTCAACAACTCCTTCTCACCGCAAGCAGATCCTGCTCCCGCGGCAGATTTTCGCAGCGCATCGCGGCTGAGCAGCAGCTACAAAATCGCCGCCAGAAAATATAAATAGCTCGTTCCGTTCTCCTCGATTCTCATAATCTGATATGACGGCACAAGCTCAAGGCAAACTCTCTCTTCGCTTCAATCAAGCTACGAAGCCGTTCAAATAAACTTTACGTTCTTGTTTCCGCCGAAGTAAATTGTTATTGAATAAAAATCCTGAGTTTCATTCGCTCGACGCAGGAACTTAAGCCAAAAGTCCTTATCACGACTGAACGCTGACATTACAAAGAGTAAAGTCCTTATGAGGACTGATCGCTGACAATACAAAGAGTAAAGTCCTTATCAGGACTGAACGCTAGAGTGAAGGCCCACTTACGAGGAGTCCTCATCAGGGCCGCACGAGAGGGCCAACTCCAAAGTGGTGTCCCCGAATCTCAGAAACACCTGCGGAATTGCCAACATGGTCCTTGGACGAGACGAAGACGACTCACGCATCGCCGCGCAGAGCGACCTGGAGCTCCGTCAGCAACAACCCAGTCAGCCGACAACTCCAGAGGTCAACGTCATCAGCCAGTGCAAGCTGCCTCAATTCTAGTGAGCCAATCCGGAGCTTTGGTTCTTCCAGATCGAGTCCCAGTTTGAGGTGCACAAAGTCGCACGGGACTCGCACAGGTATCATTTGACAGTCTCCGCGCTCGATCACGACACCATTGCTGATGTAGCAGATATTATCCGCGCGCCACCAGAGACCGATAAGTACAATTTGCTCAAGGCAACCATCATCTCTCGCCTCACAGACTCTCCCGACGCCCAGCTACATAAGCTTCTCACGGGTGTCGAGCTTGGGGACAGGCGACCGTCACAGTTGCTGCGTCACATGCGCTCTCTAGCCGGCGCACGCGTCAGTGACGACGTGCTCCGGATCAAATGGTTAGACCTGCTGCCGCAACAAACGCGGCGCATGTTGCTTCTAATCAAAAATCAAACGCGGGAGGAACTTGCCGCGGTCGCAGACGAGGCACACGACATGGGCCCGGCAGTAATGGCCACGTCTTTCGAGCCAGGTGTGCGTACCGCAACCCCCTCATCTGGCTGTTCGTCAACATCACTTGACCAGATCGCCGTCGAACTGGCGGCCCTACGTCTAGCAATCGCGCAGTTGACCGGTTTGACTCGTGAGGTGCTTCAGCAGCCGCACGCCAGCAACAGCACACAACATAGGCGCTCCTCAACCCGGAATCGCCTCAGTCAGAGAGAACGGTCTACTACCCCAGGCCCTGCTGCGCGCTCGGGCCTTTGCTGGTATCATAGCAAACATGGGGCCCTAGCAATCCACTGGAAGCAGCCGTGCACATTTCCCGCTCAAGGCACCACCTCCAAATACTCGGAAAACCAAGTTCGCCAGCGGTGCAGTCAGCGGACACCGCCGGCGACACCTCAGAGAAACGCTTATATGTCGTCGACCGATATACTAAAAAGCGTTTTCTGGTGGACTCCGGCTCCGCCCTATCGATAATTCCGAGGCACTTCATCCCCAAGCCTATGCAGAAACAAAGCCTCACACTACAGGCAGCCAATGTCATGCCTATTAACACATTTGGCTTTCAGGAACTCGTATTGGACTTTGGGTTGCGTCGTCCGTTTCACTGACCATTCGTCATAGCGGACGTCAAGACGGCTATCCTAGGAGCAGACGCACTTAATCACCACGGGTTGTTAATTGATCTACGAAACCAGCGCCTCTTGGATGATCGCACCAACCTCTCGACAAGCTGCGTCCTCAGCCCGGTGCCACCGGTGCACAGCATCAGTGTTAGCACTATGGTCCAACCATCGACCATAGTGCATACCGTCGGAGACCCGTACGAGATAATCATCGCCAAATTCAGAAGCTCAACCATCCGACCTGGTGAATTAGCCTCAATCGCCGACCTCCCCGTGCACCACCAAATAATAACGCAAGGCCCACCCGTCTTCGCACGTCGCCTCGCAGGAGAACGCCTTATCGCCGCAAAAGACGAGTTTGATCTCCTCTTATCACGAGGCATTA
The DNA here is from genome assembly GCA_963969285.1 of Odontomyia ornata. Taxonomy (NCBI): domain Eukaryota; kingdom Metazoa; phylum Arthropoda; class Insecta; order Diptera; family Stratiomyidae; genus Odontomyia; species Odontomyia ornata. Next base: position 275,299,747 of record OZ017740.1, read on the forward strand.
TCCGACCCTCATCAAGCCAGTGGGCTAGTCCATTGCACATGGTTCCCACGAGTAGGGGCCGTTGGCGGGCTACGGGAGATTACCGTAAACTCAACGGTTTTCTCACCTCCAACGCGCTTTTTATCAGATCCCGGTCGCGCCCCAGGACGTCTGCAAGACGGCAGTTACCACGCCCTTTGGGCTCTTCGAATTCCTGGGCATGCTGTTGGGTCTACGAAATCTAGCCCAAGCCATGCAGCGAACTCTAAACCACTTACTCAGAGGTTTCGATTTCGTTTGCGTGTATCAGGACGACATCCTAATGTTTTCAACCGACCACGACCACCACCAGCATCACCTCAAGCAGCTTCTATCAACGCTGCAAAATGCGAAGCTCCAGGCCAATTGGGATAAGTGCCAAATCGGACAGGCCGAGGTGATCTTTGCCGGCTACCACGTCTGCAAAACTGGATTTTGGCCACCAGCTCACAAGACGCAAGCCTTCGGAGACTATCCAAAGCCGACCAACTCCTCACAGCTAAGGCGTTTCCTCGGTATGCTCAACTTTTACCGACGTTGCATGTCATACGCCGCCGAGTTTCAGGCACCGCTTTTCGAGCTCTTGAAAGGTTGCACGACCAAAAGAGCACCACTCAGTTGAACACCCGAGGCTTAAGCTGCCTTTGAACTGTACAAGCTAGGAATCGCCGAGGCAGCCACGTCGGCCTTCTTTTCGCCATCAAGTCCATTAGCCTTACGCACCGACGCTTCTAGCACCGCCATCGGGGCAGCCTTGGACCAGCAACGGGTTCTTCTCGAGGAAGCTATCTGAGACCGAACAGCGGTATTCAACATATGACCGTGAGCTTCTGGCGGTCTTCGCCGCGATCAAATATTTCCAGCGTATACGAAGGAAGGAGTTTTGTCGTATACACCCACCACTGACCCCTCACCTTCGCGCTAACGCAGCGCTCGGACAAAGCCCCACCCGGCCCAATCAGATAGCTAGACTTCATCTGCCAGTTCGACACAAGGCGCGAATATACACCAGGTCAGGAAAACATCGTCGCCGACGCGCTTTCACGGGTGGAAACAGTAACAGTACCCACCACATTCTCCGCTCGTACCATCAGCAAAGCCCAATCTACAGACACTCAGCTGCCTCACCTCCTGGCAAACTCCCGCCTCGGGCTCTGACTGTTGACGCTAGAAGGCCAACAAATGCATGTGATCGAAATCAACGGTATCATCAAGCCCTATCTGCCAGTTATGCTCCGCCGCCAAGCCTTCGACATGGTTCACCAGCTCTCACACCCTAGTGGGCGCGCCACCGCGAAAAGCGTTGCGCTAAAGTTTTTCTGGCCGAGCCTGCGAAAGGACGTGTTTCGTTCGGCTCAACAATGTGTACCGTGCCGGCGATCCAAGGTCCATCGCCACAACCGTGCCGAGCTAGGCAACTACAAGATGCCGTACGCGCGTTTCGACCACATCCATGTGGATCTGATCAAACTCCCGCTATGCGAAGGCTATGAGAACTGCCTAACCATAATCGACCGCAATACGCGCTGGCCTGAAGCAATACCAGTGCGCGATTGCAAGGCCAGTACCATCGCCAGAGCTCTATTCGATGACTGGATAACCATATTTGGCACGCCACTCCAACTAACGTCGGATCAAGGCCGCCAGTTTGAAGCCGACCTCCTTCACCAACTCAGCCGACTCCTAGGCATCAATCAGGTTCACACCACACCATATCACTTTCAGGCAAACGGCATGGTGGAACGAATGCACCGTACGCTTAAGATGGCGTTAAAATGTGTCCCCGAGACGCCGTGGCTGCAGGCTCTACCAGCTATTTTGTTGGGCATGCGCCCCACATTCAAGGAAGACCTGCAAACTTCTCCAGCAGAGATGGTTTTCGGAACGTCACCGTGAATCCCAGGTGAATTTTCCGCGCCACAGACGGTCTCAGCCAGCGATCCACATGACTTTGTCGCCGATTTACGCTACCTGTTCAGAGGAATTCGCCCGGTTCCGCCAGCTAGGCACACAGCTCACCACCCCTTCATCTTCAAAAACCTGAACAGCTGCGAATATGTGTTCCGCCGCATCGACGCAATCAAGAGGTCACTCAACCAACCATACTCCGGGCCCCATCGAGTGATTGAAAGGATCAACGAGCGCACTTACGTCGTGGATGTAAACGGTGTTGCCAAGACCCTTTCTACCGACCATCTCAAACCAGCGTACTTGGAGCACTGCAATGTCCAGCCTTCAACTCCATCACCAGCATCGCCATAGCTACCGTCCACTTCCACAAAGAAGAGCGTCACGTTCTCATTCCCTTCAACTAACGTGAAGCTCACTGGGGAGGGAGTGACTGTGGCGGCACGGGACGTCCCATCCTCAACAACTCCTTCTCGCCGCAGGCAGATCCTGCTCCCGCGACAGATTTTCGCAGCGCATCGCGGCTGAGCAGCAGCTACGAAATCGCCGCCAGAAAGTACAAAATAGCTCGTTCCGTTCTTCTCGATTCTCATAATCTGATATGACGGCACGAGCTCAAGGCAAACTCCCTTCAATCAAGCTACGAAGCCGTCCAAATATACTTTACGTTCTTGTTTCCGCCGAAATAAATTGTTATTGAATAAAAATCCTGAGTTTCATTCGCTCGACGCAGGAACTAAAGCCAATATTCGCTGATATTACAAAGAGTAAAGTTCTTATCAGGACTGATCGCTGACAATACAAAGAGTAAAGTCCTTATCAGGACTGAACGCTAGAGTGAAGGCCCACTTACGAGGAGTCCTCATCAGGGCCGCACGAGAGGGCCAACACCAAATATTCTAAAGGGTTTTCCAATAAGAGGTGTTATTTTGAATAGCCCACTATTTCGGTATATGTCACTTTTGAAGCTGTAATTTTTTAACATTTGACAAGCAAAAACTACGCCATTGATAAAAATGGAAGGATATACGCTTTAACGACGCATTCTTATTTTTAAAATTCACTATAAAAATGGTGAAAATTTGGGAGAGACGGTTCGTAAAATTCGAAAATATTTGGGTCGTCGTGAAGCACCTTGTTGGACTGCAATACAGAAATCGGTGGAGAAATTTGAGCTGTCGGGACAACTTAGTAATATGAAGAATAAAATCCGTGCACTTCACTCAAGAAACAGCCGAGAATATTGCTGCTGTAGCCGTAAGTGTTGAAGAAAACCCAGGTTTGTCCATTCCTCGTCGTTCTTTGGAATTAGGCATTCCGCAAACGTCATTACACCGTATTTTGAATAAAGATTTGGGTCTTAAGGCTAATAAAGTTCAGTTAACACAAAAAATTAAAGCCGGTCAATCATCAACAGTGTCGTATCTTTGCTGATTGAGTCCTTGAAATGCATGAAAATGATCCGGAATTCCATCGAAAAATCATCTTGAGTGATGAGGCCCCTTTCCCATTCTTTGGCTTCATCAACAAGCGGAATTGTAGCATCCGGGACTCGGAAAACCAAAAAGTTATTATTGAAAAGCCTCTGAAGCCTCAAAGTGTTACTGTTTGGTGCGGTTTGCGGTCCGGCGGAGTCATTGGACCTTACTATTTTGAAAATGAGGCTGGAGCTGCTCCCGTCCGTTGAAAGCGCTGAGAGAGTGTATTTCTTCGTGTTTGATGTCTGAAGTCCATGTTCCTTGGGGTAGTTTGTATTTTACTTGGATGTTGCCGAAAGGCCTTGAGCCGCTTGAAATTGACTACTGCATGAAGAAGTAGAAGTCCAGTGATGGGAAAAAGAGCCAAATATCCTGCTGATACATGGTAAATTTTGGGGTCGACATCATCAGGAAGGTTGCTCTGCTGTTTCATTTCCAAAAAGCTGGCTTTGAGTCGTATAATGTCATCAGAATTGTTCGCAAGTCGTATACTGTGCATGTTTTGCATATTTTTGTGGCTATCCAGATAATGAGCGATGATGGTTGAATTTAAGACCACAGATGGTAAGTAGGATGAATCAATGCTGTTAGAGAATTGATGATGTGCCATAAGCGTTAGAGCGCCTTGCTTCATATTGCAGTTGGATTTGAATTTCAGTGATCCTGAGCCGAGTAGCTTGGTCTGATAGTTGCTTTCGCCACAAACTATATCGTTAGGTGTGTCTTCTTTAAGATTGTATATCGAGGTGTTTTTATCGTGAAGCTGAATCCAATTTTCTGGAAAATTTGGGACGATCGTTCGTTTACAAGTGTGAGGTAATTCGTTGGCCTGATTCAGCAATTTCAGTTCGCATTGTGCCAATCCAGTATCGCTTTGGTATATCTGATGTTGTGTATTACAGATTTATTTATTTTCATTCAGTGATAGGCAGGTATTAATGTCATCTTCAGACATAATGATGTATTGATCTTTGTGAAGTGATGCTGCCAAAAATGTCGTGCTAGTGAGGTGCAAAGATATTGTGCATTCAGTTTGAAAGTGACTGGAACTACCTTGAAAAACTGAAAGGTTTCAACGTTTGACAATGGAGCATTAATTCTGAAGATGGCCTTGTCCTTCATTATTGCTGATTGAACAGTCATGATAGAGTGCAGCTGTAGCAAAGATATATGTCCTGTTTAGCCCGGAACTGTTAATGATACTGGTATTTTTTTTGCCTGATAAAGCGCAGTTCGCGTTGTAATTGGTCCGGTTGTAAAATCAGAGGATTTATTTTCCCATTATGACTATAGATATTAACATAAGTCAAAGTTGTCTGCAATCTTTGATAGGCCATCAGCAATAACGTGAAGTGAATAGATAATGTATTGAATGCTTGTAGAAGGGCTTCATTTTCAAGAACTTGACTCGTCGCATGAATGTCCTTACGAAAGTGTTCTAGGAAGGTATCGTCAGACTTTATTTGCTCCTGTATAAAACTTCGATCTTTATTTAGGAGATTCAAAGTAGAATCTACAACAGAAGTTTGATTTTGTATTAATGTTATTATATGATGTTCGTTCAAATTAATTTTTTCTATTGTTTCTGCAATATCTTCTGCGTAAGTTTGGTCTAGGATTCCAAACAGTTTATTACTTAGCGTTCCAACGAAATCAAAAGGGTATTGCTTCGTTCGAACTCCAGCGGGCCTTTCCAGAAGCAAGTTATTATTAGCCTATATTGAATCCAATTGAGATTGGAACTGTGTCAAAAGGAGATTGCAGCGTCCTTGCTTATCGGGTTCAGTCACTTGGCAGATTTCTTTAAGCTTTTTGTAATTGTTTCGTAGATTATGCATATCTTTCGAGTATTCTGTCATATCGTAGTATGCAATTATGATATGTTCCAATTATTCATTGCCAAGGAAAGTTTGCCCATATCTTCAATGTATTGGTATTTCCTTTGTGAAGGGCTTTATCAGAAAGTTGTTTTTAGTTGGTGGAGTATCTGCCCCAATGTTGGGTAAAAATAGTACAAGAAGTACCAGGGCTAGCTTTGCTAGTTTTACCGTCCGTATGATTGGCGGTGCCTGTTATCTTTTAGCCTGTAGTTGTTTGATGGCGGGTTTGCAGTTGACGTTAGAGAGGGCTGTGGATCTTTGCATTCCTGGGTTTTCTTCAAGTCGCTACAGTGGTAGTATAATCCAGGACTAGTTAACCAGTTAGAGTTTATTGGATGAATGACACGTTTGTTAAGTTTTTTGAGCTTATTAGGGAGCTTCACTAGGGGCGGACTTCCTTAATCCCGGCTGACTATAAGAGTTGATGCGCAATCAGGTAATGATGGATTCTTGTCCAATTTTGAAGTGCTGGACTCTGCTGGACTTAGTCGTTTCGTGGCAAAGTCTGGTGTGTTGACATTGGACTCTACATTGTGCTGTAAGTCTTCACTCGTTGAATCAATTGGAAGAGGGCATAAGTTATGAACAGCTCTCTTGAGTGTGCCCTGTTCAGTTCGTTCTTCGTTCGGTGGCGGTTTTTAGGCGCCAGTCAAAGGATTGTTCGTCTATATTCGCGAATGAAATATTCGTCATTATTCATTTTACTAGTGATTGTTGTTGCGAGTGGTGTTTAGTGTTTGTAGAATGGATTTGTTTACTATGGAGTGGACGAATGATAAGACGCTAACTTTCATAGAACCAGTGATATGGGACTTAAGCATCGGTTACACAAGGATGAGAAACCGGTGAACAATGCTTGGGTCCGTATTATGACAGCGATGAAGATTCCAGTAATAGATTTGAAAAAGAAAAAGGACTCGTTTATGGCGTCCTTTAGATTTTATTTGCGGAAAAAAGCATCCATACAATCTGGTGCAGGAGCAGAAGAACAATATACGCCAATCTGGTTTGCATATGATGCAATGGAACAATTCCTATCGCCTGTGTACGAACGCATTCCGACCATGAACACGGAAAAAGGAAGTTGGAGGATAAGCAATGAAGATGTAAGTATTGAAATAGTTTATTTTTCATATTTCATATATTCTATAACATGGGAACCCTATGACCGGGAAAAACAGAAGCAACGGCCAAATTTTGTTTATGTGAAAGCTGGTGTTTAGATAAATAAAACGCGATAGTGTTTTGTTATTCATTTTATTCTTATAGTTTTGTGTGAACATCAGTTTGTTAAATTTAGGATATAAATTACGTGCATATGTAGTATATCAATTTATGATAAATTTTGAAAATATGATGCAAATTCGTCTCTTATTTGCATAACGTTTTGTGGTGATCTGCATGATATTTGTGAAAGTGGTATAAGACCTAATGTTTTTTCTTGCGTTTGCCTCCAAGTTCCTTCTTGAATGATTACACCACTCTTAATAGTATCAAAAGTCCCCTGCGGTGCGTATATGTTTCGCGACGTTTTACTTCCGCGTAAAAAATTATGTAATAGTATACAAGTCATTTTTATGACACGCACATTTCCACCATCAATTTCAATAGGTTTTTTGGACCCTCTAAACACAGATGAAAGAATTCCAAATACATTTTTGACCATCACCCGAGCACTTGATAATTTTTGATTGAATTGACGTTTAGTTGAGTTTGGCTCTTGGTTTCCTGGATATGGTTTCATTGAATGATTGTGTAACGCAAAGGCACCGTCACCTATAAAAACATAGGGAACATTTTTTTCTCTACCCGGTAGAGCACAATCTAGAGGCAAATTCAAGGATTTGTCCGTTATTTTTTTATACAAAATACTATTTCGAAAGACGCCACCTTCACTTATGCGCCCTTGACTATGAATATCAGCAAACATAAAGTTAAAATTACTATCTCCTAATGCTGACAGTACTAAACTAAGAGCCTTTTTGTTATTCCAAAAATCTGATCCACTGTTTGCCGGGCATATAATCACGATATGTTTGCCGTCAAGTGCTCCAATGCAATGTGGAAATGTTTTCTTGAATCCTTCTTCTATTACTAACCATTTCTGCGTGGAGCGCGGCATCTGAAATATAAAAATTTTATTAATGAACTTTTCATTTCAGATGAATTTCGATGAAAGTGACGTGACCCCTACTGTAGATGAACTATTTCCAGTGACTAATTCCACAGCAAGAAAAGCAAGAAAGCGTTTAAATTCTACTCGAATAGAAAACCAAATAGGTGAGACATTTACCACTCTAAAGAGAGTTTTAGATTCAAATGATAAGATCGAGGATGAATGCGATCTTTATGGAAAGTTATTAGCTTGAAAGCTTAGACAATATTCATGTAGTGACCGGCGACGATTGATGTTCGAAATAGATGGAATGCTACTTAGAAACTCACCAGAAACATCGCCGCATTCATCTACAAATTCATCCCAATACCAAGCATTGTCATATTCATCAAAGCCTTCACCAACATATCCACCAACGGCAACTACTAAAAAAAACATAACGCAATCTTCATCAGACGATACATCAATATAAGTAACACCACATAAGGGACGAAGAATTCCATCTGAGCACACAACTGAAATTTTATCAGAAGCCATAACTTCAACGCGGCATCAAAGAATTATTAATCTGCCGACGCGTTCTCAAAACATTGTTCAACAAGCTTACGAAACTGCATTCTTTTATGAAGGTGATGCTCAGTCACTACAATAAATATTTTATTGTGTTATTTATCAGATTTTTATTTAATATATTATAAAGAAAATTCAATGCTTTGCACACTTCAAGTATAATCTTTGATATAAGCGGAGCAGATACTTTGGCTGGTATGGCAATAAAAGGCTCAATTTTGCTAAACAGAAATTCAAAATCTGCTAACCACATCTTGGTAAAGTTGTCGAACTCTCTTGATGGTTCACACACCATTTCCGGGATCATTTTCTCCATTCTGTGCCTAAAAAACAATCTCAAAGTAGATAAAACATAAGCACCTAAACAATCACACCCTGCCTATTTTATCCGTCTGTTTTTTGCTTTTGCCTCTTAAAGGCGAGGTGTGCAATTAAATAATATAACACATATAATAGAAATAGTTTATTTATCAGTTCCAGGTGCGGTTGACAGCTGTCATCCACCATCTTCGTTGTTGTCTTTTCTTTTTGTCGTCTTGAATTAAACGATATGCCTTCAAAAGGCATAAAGCCATAGCAGCAAGTCGCACTTCCTTCGTGTTTGGCAAATCAATCTACACTGAATATAGAAGAATATATAAACGGGTCTTTTCGTGGTCATATTTGTCTGAATTATTTCGCCGAGTATCTAAACCAGGCATAATAAACATAAGCAGTCGAGCAGCCCCGTGGTAATCAGGAGTGGCTGCTCATAAAGAGATAAGGTAGTCACCCTGTCGAAACTGCTTAGTTTGTTGTTTTACTAGTGTAAAGTAAACTACATCCGTCAAGTTTCCATCCTTAGGCGGAGATGAGTGGTTCATTTCAGCCTCTTTAACATCTTTAGCTTTGACATTCCCCTTGTCATGCAACGACCTTCTTCGGAGAAAGTAACGGTTGCTTTTTGTGTAATGTTTGCGTTTGTCACAAACCTCCGTATCCACTAACTTTAACAAGGCAAAAAAAATATTGAATTACTGTAGAGTAGCTTAATTGACACCTAATAGAACATTTCTGAAGATAATAAAAATCAATCGGTACGTCCTGTAGAGTAGAGTACGCGTGATAAGTATTTTGTAGTGTAGCTTCGTGGCTCGATAAGAACCCACCTCATATGATCCTTCAAAAACTAGTCGTCAAGCACGCGTACGTGGTCTTTAAGCAAAGCTAGTTAGCTGAGCTCAGTGTTGTTTATAGCTCGCTGACACAAGTGCCAGACCATCGACACCCGTGTCCTACACGGAAATAAACGAAAAAAATTACAAAGGTGCCCAACGTGGGGCCCGAGGGGGAAACAATACCACTCTCCGTCGAGCTTTCACATTTTTAATTTTGCTGTCGGCAGATGAACAGATTCAATTTTTATTGTCGCCCTCACCATTTGATAATAACGTAGCATACTTTGGAGGGTTCCGTAAAGTAAAGATAGAGTCACCGATAAACTTTCTTTTGGTGTTGTTTGTCTTGTCATCGGTATAATAAGATCTATAGCATCTTCTGGAATTCTTTGTTTGTGATGGCTCTGCCGCCTGAACATGCCGATGAGGTTATAGAGTAGTGCGTCCCTTAATGTTACCAAAAGAAAGGTTTGCACATTTTTATACAGTTTGAAGTCGGACAGTTCTAATTTTGAACAAACTGATGGTGCCAGAGGTTTTCAAATACACTGTTTGGAATTGTGGCAGTTTTTGCTGGGAGCTAATCTGAGGACCGGCAGTGATAAAATCCGCATCATCAATTAGTCTTGAGCGACACCCGGTTTGTTTTTATGATTGGTTAGCGGTTTTTATTAGCATTTTTTTGTAGAAGCCAGGGACTTGTATTCAAGGAGAGGGGTCTAAAATTATTCCAACCATCTCTCCACTGCGAAAACAATTGTTTTTTCACTGGTGAAGAGCGAAATCCTTCAGTATCTCCATGTCTGGGTCGGCATTGAAGAGACTGTCCTGTAATAAACATAAGCCGACGAGCAGCCCCGTGGTGATCAGGAGTGGCTGCTCCTGAAGAGATAAGGTTTGTTGTTTTACTCGTGTAAAGAAAACTACATCCGTCAAGTTTCCATCCTTTAAGCAGAGATGAGTGGTCCACTTCAGCCACTTTAACATCTTTAGGTTTGACATTCCCCATGTCATGCAACGACCTTCTTCCGAGAGTGTCACTTTGCATCTACCTACAAAATCTTATGTTTCTAGCTTACGTAGTTTGCGAGAAAAAGTGGTGTGACACACGGACGGACAGACAGGACGTGATTTTAGTAGGGTATTGTAAAATAATTTTACAAAAACCTAAAAAAAGCTTACAAATAAAGTATTTTATTCATTAGCTAAACTTTTTTAATTGGATCATTTCACCCTTTTCACATCAATTTAATGTAAATCTATACGACAAATTTGCTCTACATTTGAAGCTTTATCTAACGTCGCGCGGATATCGATCACTCTTTCGGATGGCTCCGATAGCTTTTTAAATTACTTTTTATGGAATTGTTTGCAGCTACATATAAATGAGTTGCATATTTTGAATAATAATTTTTCTGAAAAATTATTAGAGAAGAAAAATGTTAGAAGAAGGTGGTTTCGACGTGTGCACTAATTCTCCTCAGGCCATCACTCTTAGATACACACCGGTGATGGCGACCACCATGCTCAGAGGTGAGGGAGTTGATTTTTTAATTTTTCTACTTATGCAAACTCAATATATTTTTGTATCTGCAAGTTATATTCAAGGTAAATTTCTCTTGTAAGTATTTGTATTAGCTAAACTTTTTTAATTGGATCATTTCACCCTTTTCACATCAATTTAATGTAAATCTATACGACAAATTTGCTCTACATTTGAAGCTTTATCTAACGTCGCGCGGATATCGATCACTCTTTCGGATGGCTCCGATAGCTTTTTAAATTACTATCGGAGCCATCCGAAAGAGTGATCGATATCCGCGCGACGTTAGATAAAGCTTCAAATGTAGAGCAAATTTGTCGTATAGATTTACATTAAATTGATGTGAAAAGGGTGAAATGATCCAATTAAAAAAGTTTAGCTAATACAAATACTTACAAGAGAAATTTACCTTGAATATAACTTGCAGATACAAAAACATATTGAGTTTGCATAAGTAGAAAAATTAAAAAATCAACTCCCTCACCTCTGAGCATGGTGGTCGCCATCACCGGTGTGTATCTAAGAGTGATGGCCTGAGGAGAGTTAGTGCACACGTCGAAACCACCTTCTTCTAACATTTTTCTTCTCTAATAATTTTTCAGAAAAATTATTATTCAAAATATGCAACTCATTTATATGTAGCTGCAAACAATTCCATAAAAAGTATTTTATTCAGTTTTGGCGATTCTTAAAGAGACAAAATAAGTTGAAAAAAAAAGTTCACAAATAAAGTATTTTATACAGTTTTGACGATTGTTAGCTGCATGCACAGCTAAACAAAGCTTCAAATATACGAATCTGTGATAAGACCTGTGCTATGTTATGGGTGTGAAGCATGAAATCTTACCGAAATATCATATTGAGTTTTAGGTAATGTTGTAACCAAAATACTACAAAAAGAAGAGTGTAGATTGTAGAAGTCGTGTAACTTCGTTTTACGATTGTCGTTCTGTTGAATGTTCTTCATTATTTGCATTGGATTGAAACAGTTCAGCTGTGTTTCCGATAGAATTGACTGTGTCGCATTTTCGGGGTTTAAAATAGATTGGGGATAACTACGTAGCTTTTATACAAATTGTGCTAAATTTTCATGAAGTCAGAGCCCATTACTAAACTCTCCTGCTAGCTCAACTTATTCAATACTTTCTCTTGGGTTTTCTTTTTTAACTATGCCATATTGAGTATGTTTAAAACTACTTTAGTAAGTCCGTTCAACATTTGTACTTAAAAGATTGAAAATTAATAGGTTAAAGCTACGATACTTTTTAAAGCAATTATCTTAATGACTTTTGAACTGAATATTCCACTAAGTTCAATTGATATGCAACCGTGCACTTCAAATATTCAGTTCTGCTCAAAATTTAATATGAGGATTTTCACTTAAACGAGAGTGCACAAATAAATTCTAAACAATTTTAGAGTATGGTTAAATAAATACTTCATTTTATTTATAATTTTTTAATGCACGAGACAAGAATTTGGTTTTATTTAACTACACTTCTTATGTATATATTTTTGATTCTCCGCATCCTACTTTCATCGTTAGTGAGATGGCCTAGGTGCAGCTATACCAAACCGAAAAAATCATTATTTTTATATGTGTAAAATTTTCTACCACTAAACTTACATTTTACTTCAAACTTCTTGTCGTTAGCGAAAAATTGTAACGAAACCCCACGGAAACAATACCATCCACGCATGTTGATTGCATATTCCTCACCATGTTTTTCCAAATGCCCTTCTACTTCAATGTAAATGTCAACATTTTCTGCTCTAGAAAATTTTTGAAAGAAACTCAGGTAAATTGAAACTAATCGTTACAAGTATTTGGAGGCAATTATTCATCAATTCATTGTTTGGATATTTTTGAAACAAATATTAAAGGAAAAATATACATCCATTTTAGTAACAAACTCACTTGCTAATGATATTTGTTCAACGTGATTTAAATAATAAGCAAAAATGGTGAACATCGGATTTCGAGTATAAACATATATAAATCTTTATGTTTTTACATATAATACAAGCAGGCCAAAACTTACACGAAAACAAACGATCCATCATAATGCAATCTATTGGATGTAATACCCGGAACCTTCAATTCTGGATCCCAAGCATTAGCGGTAAAAAGTATCCCTGCAAATACAAATAGCAACTTCAGCATCTTAGAAAGCTTTTCAAAGAAACCCTAACAATAATAAGGAATAAATTTAATTATTAAATACTGTTTGCACTTTGACAAAGTATTATTAATACCTTGATTGCGGTTGCATGTTATTTATAAACTGAATCGAATTAACTTTTTCATGGATGCTTAATTCATGCTTCCATAATTCACCGTTTATATGACATTCTACAATAAATCGCAGAAACATCATCACCATTGATTGGCAGAACCAAATATGTTATGTTAGAGGGCGTGAAATTGTCCATTAGACTTAATAGGTTTCAGTAATAAGGGTTTGTTCGTAAATTTTATTGATAAAAAAAGTACACAAATAAATGAATGAGAGAATGAATGCTCCTCAAAAATAACCATAAAAATATACAAGACATAAAGTCAAGAAACTTAATTGCCACTCTTGTTTAGTGTCAGTCAAATTGTCTTGGTTTTTACATTGTATAATAATAATAATGTAAAATTACATTGAATAACCAATTAAACTAATTGAACGAAATACACAAAACAAGCATAGTTTTTCTCATATCTACTACTTACATTATTGCTTGCATCTATGAATGAACACTTTTAATAGGTATTTTACATCAATGAAAATGAATTGTACAGGGTGCGCCAGAGAAACTTACTTATTTGAAAGGTCAATTAAAAACAAAAGTACTTCAGTTATTGTTTTAAATTTTGTTTTATTTGAGAATCCAATATCCCAATTTTTTTCATGCAGTCTTGAAAATGACATCGGATAAATGGCGACCCCGCGATACACTGATGAAGTCGATTTTTGAAATTCGTATCCACTCTTTGCAGCATATCAATCGGTATGTTGGCAATGGCGTCGCAAATGTTGTTCTTCAGGTGTGCTATGGTCCGTGGTCGATCGACATAAACCAGGGATTTCAAATAACCCCATAAAAAGAAATCGCATGGAGTCAAATCTGGAGAGCGTGCCGGCCATTGAAGATCGCCTCTGAGAGAGATGAAGCGGTCGGGGAAATGTTGTCGCAACAAATTCATTGAGTCTCGTGCTGCGTGTGCTGTGGCTCCATCTTGCTGAAACCACATGTTCTTAACGTTCATTTCTTCAAGTCTTGGAAGAAAAAATTCCTCGATCATGTTCCTGTAACGAGCTCCATTCACGGCAATTGCGCGTTCGTCTTCTTCCAAAAAATAAGGACCAATTATTCCCATTACCGACATTGCACACCAGACAGTAACTCACTCGACTGGAGGGAGAAATAAACTTGGGAACTTCCCCCTCCAGATGCGCCCCTCTCACCCATCTACCCACCTAGCTCACCGCGCGGGAATTTTTTCAAATAAGTAAGTTTCTCTGGCGCACCCTGCATAATTATAATATCAAAAAATATTTGTCTTAATCTAAAGCACTTATAACAATGTACAGCTATGAAAATATACATAAAAGTGATGGGTTTTAAGCATCAAGAGAAAAGAAAACAATCGAATATGATTGTTTTTACCTATTATTCAGCCATCATTGCCAAAAGCTGTCAGTTTCAATTTGATAAACCTCAATCAGCCTCAGTTTTCGATTAACCTCAGCCAGCCTCAGTTGATCCCCATCGTAAATTATGTAGTATACATGCTCATATGTAAGTTAACTTTACTCGACAACTGAGCTTAAATAAAACGATGTTTCTGTTCAGAATTAAACTACAGATATTCTGAATTCTTTCTTTCAATTAATTACTTTATAGTTTACATGACACTTTAAATTAACAATATGATGAGTGGCAGAAAAATGCTTATACAACAGATATTGAATTACAAGTAAAAGTGCAAGAAAAATGAATCGAAAGGTGTGGAAAAGCGATTATCGTGTTACATTGACTTTAATTGCTGCGTTATTAGAAAACTACAAATGCTCCTATCATCTTCGGAGTCTTACATTGTATCGGTATATGCTGTATGGTAGCTCTTCCCTCCCGAAAATCCAGCGTCCCGCGAATCAAAAATTTAGCCTAATGGGTCATCTTAGGATATATTGGCTGCTGAATAATTTTGAGCATTGATCTATACTTCATGATTTTATAAGCTGTAAATATGGTTCGCCAAAACCGAAGAAAAGGACGAAGAAACGAAGGAAACGTTCAACAATCACTTGAAAATACTGGCCGACTCATTGCCTACAAATGACACAAAAATTATTCTGGGTGATTTCAACGCTAAGGCTGGCAATGAGCTATCTCATCGGGAAAAGACTGAAGGACATAGCCTCCACGTTAAAACAAATGACAACGGCCAGCGCCTGATTGACTTTGCATGCAGCAAAAATCTAGTCATACGTTCGACTTGCTTCCCACATCGACGCATTCATAAATTGACCTGGGTATCATCGGATGGCAATACACCAAACTAGATCGATCATATTTTGTTCTAGCCACGTTCGGCCCCGAGCATACTTGATGTTCATACATATCGAGGAGCCAATTGTAACTCAGATCATTACTTGATCAAATTAAGCTATCGATGTCGTATGTCAAAGGCATATACGGTGAAGACCAGTCCGCTACAAAAATTTGACATCGAAAGGCTGCAACTGGCGTCTGTGGCCAAAAACTTCATGGAGACTCTCGACAAATAGCTTGTTTCCATCTTATCAGACATATCGTTAAAGACAATAAGCTCTGAATGGGAGTGAAAGCAGCCATTAAGGCCATGGCAGAACAGATGATCAGACATCAAGCCCAGCGCAAGATAAATCATTGATTTGACAATGAGTGCCAGAATGCGTTGAATAAAAAGAATCAGCCATGCAAAGAATATGAAGGTAGGAAAATTATAACGAAGAGATAACACTATGAAAATCTCAGAAGAAAAGCGAATAAGATAATTAGAATTAAGAAAAGAAAATACTTTGACGACTAATTGAGAAGTATAGATGTAAGCCTAGCGAGCAACAGCATAAGACAAGCGTAGAAAGTAGTGAAAAGTTTTAAACTTGGTTATCAGCCCAAAACCATGCTCTGTCGTGATGAAATTGGCGATATCATTGCTGGTGAAGCCAAGATTAAGGAAAGATGGGCGTCATATTTTAAGAACCTCCTTAATCCTCGCACGGCTCCACAACATCGGAGCGTATAGATGTCTGCAGAGACCCTTTGGCCCCACCAACTCTGGATGAAGTTTGTTCCATCATCAAAGCCCAAAAGAATAGCAAAGCGCCGGGCATCGATGAGATTCCAGCGGAGCTCATCAAATATGGTGGCAATAGTGTTCATAAAGCTTTTCACAAAGTCATCCAGCACATTTGGCAACAAGAACGTATCCCGAAAGAGTGGGGTCAATCAATTTTATTCCCTATCTAAAAAAAGGTTACAAGCTACAGTGCGAAAAGTATAGAGGCATATCACTACTTTGTACGGCGTACAAAATATTTTCAAAAATCTCAGAAAATAAAATTGGATCATACGCTAACAGTATTATTGGGGAGTATCAAGGTAGTTTTAGAGCAGTTAGATTGACAAAAGACCAATTATTCGTAGTCAAGCAGGTACTTGAAAAATGCTAAGAGTGCAACATGGACGTACTACAAATCTTTGTTGACTTCAAGCAAGCATACGACAGTATTGATCGTAACGTACTGTACCATATAATGCTTTTCTTTGTGATCCCAGCCAAACTATTCCATCTTATCAAAATGAGAATGACCTCGACAACCTCCAAAATTCGCGTCAATAAAAAACTCATCAATGGGTTTGACACAAATATCGGACTAAAGGAGCGAGATGGACTGGCCCCATTGCTATTCAATGTGGCTCTAGAGTACGTCATAAGGAAGCTACGTGTCGATATGCAAGATACATTACTATGTATTCAAGTCGAGCCAAAGAGTAGCCTATGCGGATGACATCAACATTCTGTCACGGTCATTAACAACTGCCAAAGAGCTTTTTCTGAAACTCGACTACGAAGCAAAACTAGTAGGACTACAAATCAATGAAAATAAAATAAAACTCATGACGCAGTTAAAGAAAAACATCTCAAATACACAAAATATCACGCTTGGTGAATACAATATCCAAAATGTTACCAATTTTGAGTATTTAGGTGCCAAAATAACGAAAACGGGTAATAAAAGAGATGAAATACGCCAAAGAATACAGCATGCAAATAAAATATTTTATTCAGTATTCATCATCTAGAAGACCAGTTGCATACACAGAAAAACATAGCTCCAAGTATACAAATCTGTGGTAAGACCTGTGTTATGCTATGGGTTTGAAACATGGACCCTAATCCAAACACCCGCAAATATATTGACCGGCTTTGAGCGACGGGCTCTGAGGCGAATAATCAGAGCGAAGCTAGACGGGGACCAAGGCGAATTCGATACAACCATGAGCTGTATGAAATTTTTGATGAACCGAAGATGTCAACGATTTTAAGACTGCGGAAGCTGGAATGGACTGGACACATGAATCGTATGGACGAACAATGGATACTCAAGAAGGTATTCGTGGGGAAACTAAGGAATCGCTGGTCTGACTTGGTCGACGAAGACAGTTCATCGCTGCTCGGGTTTCGAAATTAGAGGACACGGTCAATGGACCAAGACAGCTCGAGGTGCTGTTTGTAGGAAGCGTCTGTTCTGGAGATGAAGATCATGCAACTGGTTTACGCCTAGCTTAACGCTTTTTTCAATTGAGTCTTTCTGAAACAGTGGTGGCAGGATCTGCGATAAATGCTAGTAAGCTCCTCATTTTTGATTTTTAACACTTACATTCATCAACTGAATAATAAAGCTTCCAGCTAAAGGTTTTGTAGCATTATTTTTGAAAAATTGTCCCTGAAAGCTGTCCAAAAATATTGTACTTGAATCGATGAGTTCAATAATTTCCTTGTTGTTGAACTGATACTCATACTCGGCATCCACCTCTCATATTATCCTGTTAATATATACATTGATCGTTATCAGCCTCTTGTACTTGATTATCTCTGCAAATCGTCTGCTTTCTTACTGTGTTGCATTTATTTTTCACGGCAAGTATATCGGCTTCAATGAGAAATAGTCCTGCAAACTCCAGATATACACTTTTACAATTGCTTGTTGTCCGATTTAAAGTGACATGTTTATAAACGCTATAGTCATTTTTTGGCAAAGAAATTACATAGAGAAGAAAAGATTCTTTGATTAAAATGTTCGGCTTCGCGTATTCAATAGCTTCGATTTCGTTTCCGTATGGTAATGTTTCCATTTGAAATAAAAGCTGATTTATGTCCTCCTTTTGAAGTAGATTAGAGTTTACTCTTCCTTGTTTTGCCAAGTGCTCGGCTTGAATCATTTCATTTATTTCATTTTTTAGGATGTTTAAGCGATTAAAAATCATTTGTTCGAATTTATCAGTGACTTCGTCTTCTAGATGGCTCACTATTTTATTATATTGTCTAAGTATTTCCTCGGTTGATTGCATGAGGTTCTAATTGATTTTGAATTGGTTATTATTATTAGAGATTATGTCATTCTGGCTAGATATTATAGAGTCCCAATCTGTAGCGTCTGGGGATTCCGCGAACCATTTCCATGCGGATCCTAGCCAATTTATAGCTCGCTTGTTCCTAGAGGGTATGCCTTTAAGTCGATAAAGTGCTCTTTCTACATATTCAAGTTTGTACAGTGTCTGCCGTTTAAGAATGCTGGATTTGCTAATACTCTGAATCAGTGGATAGGTCTTGTTTAAAATTTCCTCATAATTCGCAAAATCAATAATACGTATAATTTTCATGCTGCTACTATAAATTCATCGACTTCCTCATTTAATGATAACGATTGGTTCTTCTTATTCGAAGATATTCCTTGGTTTTGCTATTCTCACGAGCATCATCCTGAAAACCAAAAATTCTTCAGGTTAGTTGATATTTTTCAAATGAGGCTTGTGAATTTGTTTTTCGCTATCAGTAAAAATTTTAACTTAGTTACTTTTTGCAACGGTTTCCTTTTTATACAGACTTTGGTGCTTCTCTTTAATTTGTTTATTTGCTACAAAAACTACTCCACCCGGTTCATAAGAATCCTCTTCATAACAAGTACAAGTTTGTATTTGAGTGTTCAGTGAAATATTTGGCAGTATATTATAAATATTTGGTCATATTCTAAGGTAAGTGCATCTGTAAATATGAAGTTTTTTGATTCAATACCCCGTGAGAAGGTGCGCTATAAAAAGTTCCACGGACAGGCGCGCACGAACCAAATGTTCACGCCATTGAAGATGCAGCTTTTTAATCAAGGGTGTTATTGTTTTGAACAAAAACTTGATTTTATTAAATATCAGAGTATCTATTTCGAATATAAAGTGTCGCTTAGAAACAAGATCACAGAAATTCGCTTCCATGCACGAATAAACAGTCTTCTACACTTTTTAATTAACATTGGCACACCTTCGAAAAAAATAAACTTGAAAACAAAAAGACAGCACGTATTTGAAAAAAAATTCCCGTTGGCACCACCAGCCGGGAAGGCAAGTTCCTCGAAGATAGCGTTGGACGATAAACAATAGGCTTTCCCTTGCTAAACTTCCGTAGAACGACAATATTGCAATGGAAAGTTCATGCTTTAATTTTCTAAATTATGGTCCACTTTAAAAAATAATTTACTTTCAAACAGAATTTAAATCTAGAGCATATAAATTGTAATAAAATGTGTTAAGGGGTATAGCTGCTAAACAGGAGCCCAACAATCTGAAAATCTCCGCTATTCCGGAAAAAACCTGTTGAATCTTACCTCTTGAAAACTTAAATTATTGGAAATGCATCGATCCCTCCATAAATTATATCAATGTATCGATCCGTCGATATCATCTACACATCCCTTTACTTATCTCAACTCCAACTCAGCATTTCCGTCCTCGATTTGGTTATCCCATACTTTGTATATTTTTTTTCATTTGTCATCACATTATGGATAAAATGTAATCAGCATCCATGCACGCGCTCCACACATCAGCAAAAATTGCAGACACTTGTAACCTGAGTGACCGTTGGCATCCACGATATCGCGACCATAACACATGCAAATGTTCATACGCGGCAAAATTCAACGTAAGTGGATCACGTGCTTGGATGTTGAATTTTTCTTATGGTAAGATATTTTAAACGAAATATAGTGTCAGTCAAAAGCTAACCGGCGTTTCCGTCTCCTCGTATTAAGCAGCGGAAAGTGAAGAACATCTTCGATCACAATAGAAGAATCAGGAAAGGGTGAAAGGTGAAGATAGAGGTCAAGTGCTAAGTGTGGTGCCATTTTGACGTGCATTCCCGAGCTGTGTGTGTGTAGTGAGCGAGTGCGCGAGGACGACCTGCACGGAAGGAGAGCTTGGTACTTCACCAGGACTAATAACTGGACAGTCCTAGTAGTGAACTGGGATGACTCGAGCAAACCGTGCCAGGTTCCCTCAACGCAATGGCAGGCAGGACATCGCACGTTAGAGCCTGGTACTGTACCAAGATTTGATGAGGGGACAGCCCTAGTACTGCACTAGAGCGACTCACCCATGGGTGTCCTGCCCAACAAACGAAGAAAGGCCCTCGTTGTTAACATTGGTGACCCCGACGTGATCTGCAGTGCGAATCACACACACACATCCACTTGCACGCGTACACTTGCGCTTCCTAACTGCATAAGGATCAAGGAGTCAAACGCACCCAATCAAATTCATCGTCTACACAATGATCGAGCCGGGCAAACTCGCCCAGCTAGCAGGCCGACAGGACAAAGTCGGACAACAAATCCAAGCCGTTCTAACACGGCTCAAAAAGGACTCTCACGAACGGAAGATACGATACGATTGCGGCTATCCATTCAAAGGCTCTAGAACTCATTGAACTCTACAAGGCAACGATAATACCAGCTCTTACTCCTCAAAAGCTCATTACCCCTGGAGTTTCAAAAAGTGTCAACGAAGTTTCCCCGGCCCCAAACAATGACGAGTTGCGCTTGATCCTATATGAGCAGAGGGAAACATGTCCTCGAGAACTCGACCCCATTAGTAATTTTCTCGCCTTCGTCAAACAGCGTTTTCGGAGCCTAGAATCAATTAATGCAAAACCAGGGAGCGCAACGCATACGAGATCATCCGCCCTCATCGCAATCGCTGACCAAAAATGCGCTGTCTGCTCGCTAAATCACTCGATATACTACTGCACCAAGCTTCAAGGACAGTCATCTTGAAATCGACTCGATACCGTTCGAAAGCTCAAGCACATGTAGACGGTGTAGACGAGCCCATCATACCTTCCTCCACGCTGATGAATCAAAACCATCCAAGACATCATCAGCAGCTCCAAAGGTTCCAACACCACCAGTTGCACTGGCAACCAGCCTTCCAATAGCAGCCCGCGTGAACCCAGGTTCCCACAGCATGGTTGATGGCTATGTCCTACTGGGTACCGTCCGCCTAAAGGCCCAGGCGAATGATGATTTCGAAACTGAGTGCCAATCAGTCCTGGATTCAGGATCGCAAGTCGGTTTCATCACCAAATGATTGGCTATAACAAACTTCGACTATCCACCACCTTGCAGGCTCTCGAAATCGAGGGCATCGGTCAGATAAACAGAGTACCAAACAAAGATAACTCTTCGCATCAGGTCCAGGACCACCCATTCCGAAGCTACGCTTGAGGCCTCTGTGCTGCCGAAAATCATAAACCAACAGCCCAGCAGACGACTGGACGTTTCCATGTGGCCAGTTCCAAAAAAATTGAAGTTGGCGGATCCGGACTTCAGTGAACCCGGCACTATCGACCTTCTCATTGGTGCCGAAACCTTCTTACAAATGTTGGTGATCGGTCAAATTCAACTGAGAGAGGGCTTGCCCACCTTGCAGAATATTGTCTTTGGCTGGATGGTATGTGGCAAAGTTGCAAATAGCCCTAGGAATGAGCAACCCATGTCTGGAGTCTGCAGTGTGTGTACTGAGGAAGGAAGCCCGCTCGAGAACCAAGTGGGGGAGTTCTGGTAGCTGGACAATGTAACGCCAGTCACCCCTATGATTACACAAGAAAAAAAATGCGAAGCATTCTTTTCCAGGACAACAAAACGTGCCTCCAGCGGGCATTTTGTGGTGTAACTGTCTTTTTCTCACGACCCTGCCACGCTCGATGAATCCAAAGATATGACGTTACAAAGGTTCTTCTCTTTAGAGCGCAAACTCGCCAAGAAAGACGATCTACGGCGCCAATACAAGGAGTTCTTGCAGGAGTATTTGAAGCTCGAACACATGAGGGCTATCGAAAACCAGGATCTACAACGACTCTACTACTTCTTGCCTCATCACGGCGTTGTGAGACTGGACAGCACAACTACCAAACTAAGAGTAGTTTTCGACGTGTCCCCAAAAACCTCGACTAATGTTTCCCTGAATATATCGAAAATCTTTTAGTTCAAACCCTAATTCCTAATTATAATTGCAATGACTTTACATTTCAAAGTCCAAATTAAATTCCTATCAAAATCCCAATTCAAATTTTAAAATCCTATTTGCATATGTAAATAACCTCATGCTCAATTCCAATCTATTAAAATATCTCATTACACGTACGACGTGCACCAGAAGAATATAGTAAACAAAAAAAAAACATCTGTTCACTAATTTCATTTGACCATGCCGATGCAATTGTCTTCACGCTCAAAGACAAGGTCATTGTTGGTATCTAAAGGGTGTTAGATTACAACTGCATTGAACTTGACTTTGATTATGCGGATGCATTATTTTCGCACTCAAAGACAATACATTGTTTATAGAAGTGTTAGTTTACAGTCAACAGAAAGATATTCGCTTTATGCATTTGGATTCCCGTATGGAGAATCCAATGGATATGAATAGATATATTTTTTATGAATAAGATAGAATACACATAAGGATATGTAGAGATAGGTTTTTATGAATAAGTTGTAATGCATGTTTTTTATGAATAGGTTATGCTTATGAGGATTTCAAATCACTGATTAGTGCATTTCCGATGTGTAGATTTTTGCTTAATAGACTAAAGCATGTGAATTTTTTTTCTTATAGATTTCAATGAATGCATATATCTTTTGTACAGTTTTATGCGAAGTACGTTTTCCTTGCCAATGCAGTTTTAGCATAAGAGTTTTCTCATTATACTTTTCTTTTGGACTATAGATTTTTAGCTTGTCAAGATTTTTGTATAAATAGGCTAAGGGAAAGTAGAGAAAATATAGTCGTTTAGTATACCTTAAACTGGCCACTCGCCTTGCGTATATGTTTATAAACTGGCATTGCTGCCTAAATTAATCTGGCCATCTACTCTAGGAGTCTGGCATTCTGTCTAAATGCATCTTTGACTTTCCATACAGGCGCATACGCCAAGTATTCCGGCAAGCTCTGCCTTAGCTACATGCGCAGCTAGACGCTGTGATAGTTCTAGGTAAGCCACGAAACTTTAACTCTTCTATTTATACCTCTAACACAACAACTCCATTCGGGACCAGCTCTTCAGCAGGACGTCTTTTCAGTACTCTTGAGATTCAGGTTACCCCATGTTCATGGCGGACGTGGAAAAAATTTATCGGCAGGTGAAGGTAGACGACAGGGACCATCCGTATCAACAAATCATTTGGAGAGACTCGCCTGACCAGCCCCTTCAGTAATACCAACTTACCACCGTCACGTATGGTTTGACCTCTGTCCCTTATCTGGCCATCAAATGCCTGCATCTACTGGCGATGGAGGCACAGGACTCCTGCCCTTATGAAGCCGCAGCGATAAAGCAGAACGTCTATGTTGATGACCTTCTGACTGGAGCCGACAGCTAACGAAAAGTTGAAGCGTTGAAACAACAAGTCATCGCACTACTAAAACCCGCGGGTTCCATCTCAGAAAATGGTGTTCCAACGCTCCATCATTACTGCGGAAGGTCCCCGCCCAAGATAAGGCCTCACAATTTGACATTGATGATCGCAATTGCCACGTGAAAAACACGCGGGCTAACGTGGCTTCCTACCGAAGACAAGTTTTGCATCAGCCTCAGTGAAGTCCCAGATCAAGCTGTGACCCAGCAAACAATATCCTCGGACATTGCCCATCTGTTTGATCCGCTTGATTTCTTGATTCCGGTTACCATTCAAGCCAAGCTTTTACTCCAATCACTGTGGAGGCTAAAGTTGGATTGGGACGCAGCAACGCCTATGGAAACGAATATCCGCTGGGCAAATTTTCATGAAGAGCTTAAACTCCTTAAAAGAATCAAATTCGCATGTTATTTTTTCTCCGAGCGGTTTCCCAAGGATATCCAGGTGCATGTATTCTGTGACACCTCTGACAAGGCCTATGGTGCGGGTGTATATGTGCGATTGCAACAGCCAGGTGATTTCGTCATTGTACGACTGCTGTGTGCTAAGGCAAAGGTAGCCCCAACGGCGGCTACCATGTAAGCGTGGTCACAGCTACAAGCCGCAACTCTGGCGGCCAAGCTGGCAGATCGGGTGAGGTCGTACCTGAACTGGGGAACGATACCCTGCTATTTTTGGTGCGTCTCGGAAATAGTCCTGGCATGGCTACGGGTGGCTTCCTCTTCTTGGTGCACCTTTGTTGCGGACCGTGTAATGGCCATTCAGGAGCTCACTGTTAATTCTCAATGGCGCTATGGTCTCTCTAAAAAGAATGTCGTGGACATCATAAGCCGCGGGAAATCTCCAGCAGAACTGCTCAAGGTGGGCACCTGGTTCTACGGTCCGGTTTTCCTCTAAGTGGCGAACAGACGCATGGCCACTCCAGCCGGCCAAATTTGAGACGGACGCCGAAAACGGCCGAAAATAAACAGCGCTCATTGTGTCAGGCCAAGGTGAAGATGTTATAGCATCCATCGATCATCGCAACTTGTTTCAGCATCTTCAAGGAATCATTGCCTATTTGCTGCGTTTCGGCAACGTCACTCGAAGTGGCCAAAAACCAGCATCCCAGTATCTGACTGTGACAGAACTCGACAACGCCCTCATCGCAATTCTACGACGATGTCAAGCTCAAGCGTTCGGGGATGATCTCCAAGAGCTCCAGCGTTGTGCACAGGTTGGTGGCCGAAGTCATCTCGCTTTCTTAACCCCGTTTCTAGATGATAGGGGCATAATCCAAGTGGGTGGTAAGCTAACTGAAGCCCCAATCGGCTACGCAGCAAATCATCCCGCGTTACTACCACATGTCCACTACATCACCAAGCTCCTCATGACACAATTCCACAAACAACATGCTCACGTGGCCCCCCTCGCTTTGCTCGCTATAAAACGTCAACAATTCTGGCCAATTAAAGGCAAGACAATAGCGAGAAACATCGTCCTTGAATGCGTCGAGTGCCACAGAGCCAAGCCACAATTGTCCTCCCAAGTCATGGGAATTACAACCTTCCAGAACTTTCCTTACATCAGGCGTAGACATTTGTGGTCCCTTCTGGACACACTACCGGATTCGAGGCAAGAAGCCACAGAAACCCTTTATCGCACTGTTTGTCTGCTTCTTCACCAAGACTGTACACCTTGAGGTTGTCACCGACTTAACAACGGAGGCTTTCATTGGAGCTCTCAAACGTTTCGTCAGCCGGCGAGGCAATTGCCGAGATCTTTATTGTTACAACACAACAAACTTCATCGGCACGTACAACAAACTCCATGAGCTGTCAGATATATTGTAGGCACAATGCTTCACGGAGACAATCACCAAGTTCTGCGCGACAAAGTGCATAGAATTTCACTTCATTCCTCCTCGATCACCGCACTTCGGGGGTCTGTGGGAGGCCGCCGACATCCCGTTAACGGCTGAAGAGTTGGCTACGCCAGTGGCGGAGGTGGAATCCATCTTAAACTCACGTCCTTTAACACTACGTTCGTCCAATCCGAACGAACTCACCGCATTAACTTCGGGACACTTTTTGAAGGGTGAACCCTTGACCAGCCTCGCTGACCCTTCGAGTCAACTACTGGACGCCAATCTACAGCAGCATTGGAAAGGACTAGTGGCGTTCAAAACCAACTTTTGGCAACGCTGGACGAAGGAATATCTCTTCCAACTACAATACCGTGTTAAATGGAAGCAAACTGCCCCAAACTTGGAAGTTGGTACTATAATAGTGCTGAAGGAGAACAACGCCCCAGTATTGCACTGGCTAGTATGCCGCATCGTCAAGATAATTAAAGGAAGTGACGGCATAGTTCGAGTCACTGACGTCAAAACCAGTTCAGGAGTACTACGACGACAAATAACTAGGATTGCGCCGCTTACCATCGAGCCAACCCAAGAGGACGACCAATCAACAGGCTGCCACAAGCTACTACCGTCCATAGTACCGACCAAACCGACCAAGCTGGTCCTTCAGGCTACAAGAGAACTCGCAAAACCCTAGCAACGTCTATGTTCAACGTCTTGTTGGCTCTATTTTAGACCCTGGCACCCCCTACTACAACTCCGCTTATGACAACGACCCCACTCGACACAAGCCCAGGAGTCTATTTTGAGAAGATCGGTGGAAGCTATCTTAGCACCAACGAATGGAACCTGATCGTTTTCTACAATCTGTCGACCTTTTGGGCCGAGCCCAGCATCATCGGTCACGAAATTAACCAGCTGGATCACATTTGCAACATCATCAAATCGCCTTGGATATGCACGACCATAGTGTCTCAAATAAATGAAACGTTCAACAACATCCAAGTGCGGAAACAGCTACTCCAGGAGAACCACGCAAGACGTCAACGACGAAGTGCCATCAATTCAATTGGCAACATTGCCCACTCCTTATTCGGAGCCCTCCATTAAAACTATGCAAACGAGATGGCCGAAACAATTAAAGGAATTGGGAACAACGAACAGCAGCTGATGTCCCTCATCCAAAACCAAACTCCCATTATCGACGCTACAACTGAGATAATGCAGAAAACACACAGAGTCATCTCACAGCAAATTCAGGACTTAAACACTAATCTTAATAAAACTCTGGAACGAATAGCCACTCTCACCTTCAACGATCAGCAAGCCACGGCGAAGGACTTCTTCAACGCTCTCAAACCATACATCCTTCTAATTATGTCGGCTTATGAAACCACTCAAACCACCCTACTTGAGGTTTTCATCGACTCGCATTACGGCAAAATCAATCCTAAGCTGCTACGACCTGAGCAGGACTTAAACACTAATCTTAATAAACTGGACCAACTGATACTGATCAAAGAGAACTTACCACCAGCGCTCAAACTACCAGCTAATTACCGCGATCTCCACAGAATCTACAACATCTTCACGATTGAAGGTCGAATCCTCCAGGATCAAGTAATATTCAGGCTCCGACTCCCACTGTTATCAACCGAGTACTATGAGGTCATGCAAGTACACGCAATTCCTCTAGCTACGGTGCAAGGTTTCTTCGAAGTCTTACCATCTGCAAAATACATAATGGTTCTACTTGATGTCCAACACTGAGCTATCAACGTGCATTGTAACCCACCATACGTACTACATTTGCAGGTGAACTCATCCAGTGGTCCATGAAGGTTCTTCCATCAATATTTGCGAGATAGCTATCCTGACGCAATCAGAACCATCAATGCCATGCCAGGTGATCAACTCCAGCTTCATCCCAGCATGGATCCAGCTACATCACACTAACCACTCGATTTACGTCGTGAATACGGCAACCGACTACCACCTAGTATGCGGTTCCGTCGTCCAAACCATCACCTTGAGCGGTACCGGGATGCTCAATGTAACCAACGGATGTGCAATTTCCAACGAAGCCGTCATTCTTCAAGCGAGCAATTTATACTCGGGAAGCCTTAGATCCTCCTTCCGCCTGTCCAACAACCCGATCGACATCTCCCAGGTGGACCATCCTGCTTTCGCTCAAACTCTCGTTCTGCGGTTAACAAACGTCAGCAACAACGACTTCGCGGGTCTCCGTGACCGAATCAAAGGACTCAAGGTCGCCGAAACCACTCAATTCAGCGACACCTCCCATCACATCCACCACTTCAGCATCGGATATACGAGTCTCGCAATGACTGTAGGCCTAGCAATCTACGTGCTTCGAAAGCGATGCTGCCAGAGGCGCCTGCTCAACTTGGAAGATACACCAACTCCTGCGCCCCGACAGACGTCATCCGCTACTTTCACAGTGAATCCAGCTTTATAAATTTGAACGACACGTCCAAGTTGGGGGAAGATGTTGAATCCTACCTCATATTTTGCATCAATGTTCATCCCTATCTTCCTCCTGAAAACTTAAATTATTGTAAATGCATCGATCCCTCCATGAATTATATAAATGTTTCGATCCGTCGACATCATCTAAACATCCCTTTACTTACCTCAACTCCAACTCAGCATTTCCGTCCTCGATTTGGTTATCCCATACCTTGTATATATATTTTCATTTGTCATCACATTATGGATAAAATGTAATCAGCATCCGCACGTCAGCAAAAATTGCAGACATTTGAAACCTGAGTGATCGTTGGTATCCGCGATTTCGCGACCATAACACATGCAAATGTCCATACGCGGCAAAAATTCAACGCAAGTGGATCGCGTGCTTGGATGTTGAATTTTTCTTATGGTAAGATATTTTAAACGAAATAAAGTGTCAGTCGAAAGCTAACGGGCGTCTCCGTCTCCTCGTATTAAGCAGCGGAAAGTGAAGAACATCTTCGATCACAATAGAAGAATCAGGAAAGGGTGAAAGGTGAAGATAGAGATCAAGTGCTCAGTGTGGTGCCATTTTGACGTACATTCCCGAGCTGTGTGTGTGTAGTGAACTAGTGTGCGAGGACGACCTGCACGGAAGGAGAGCTTGGTTCTACTAGTGAACTGGGACGACTCGAGCAAACCGTGCCAGGTTCCCTCAACGCAACGGCAAGCAGGACATAGCACGTTAGAGTCTGCTGCTGTACCAGGACTTGACCAGCGGACAGCCCTAGTACTGCACTAGAGTGACTCACCCGTGGGTGTCCTGCCCTCGTTGTTAACAGAACCTAAGACTTTGAGTATATTCAGAGCCTAATAACACTAAACTTAGTATAAAATTTAGTTCAAATCGAATGAAAATTATGATTTCTTAACGGTTTGAAGCTTTGAAACTTTAAGCAGCAGCCGTTTTGAATTTTGAGGACAAATCTCGTAAATATATTTTCTGCTCTATAAATAGTGGACGATTTGGTTTATACTAAATACAATAATCAATTTTGCTTGCTGTTTGCGACATTCGATAGGCGACCGTTTTAAATCGGTACATTTGATTTTGTATGGTTTTTGCAGAGACCCATCGTTTAGTCTATTTTTTTTTGTGGTAGGGAGGTGAATGCTTTTTATGCACAGAGTGTGGGGCTCCCATGCGCGACTGGACTACCCACTAAACACCTCCCCTGTCAACCTGAGAACCCAGCCTGGAACCGTTTGACACATTACTTCGGGCCAGGTCTCGTTTTGTTACGCCGTGGGGCGCCTTCAAGCTGGGGAGTCCCTTTCCTAGCGGATTTTTTTTTGTGGTAGGGAGGTGAATGCTTTTTACGCACAGAGTGTGGGGCTCCCATGCGCGACTGGACTACCCACTAAACACCTCCCCTGTCAACCTGAGAACCCAGCCTGGAACCGTTTGACACATTACTTCGGGCCAGGTCTCGTTTTGTTACACCGTGGGGCGCCTTCAAGCTGGGGAGTCCCTCTCCTAGCGGGAGGAGAGAGGGGAAGAGGAAATGCCAGAAGAGCGATCCCCTAGCCCCAGCGCCTCCGGCTGCTGTGAGTCCCTTTTATATTTTAGGACTGCCCGAGCATAATGTGCCACCT
Organism: Odontomyia ornata; assembly: GCA_963969285.1. NCBI lineage: Eukaryota > Metazoa > Arthropoda > Insecta > Diptera > Stratiomyidae > Odontomyia > Odontomyia ornata. Next base: position 275,329,395 of record OZ017740.1, read on the forward strand.
GGTTCCATTTGTCAACCGATTCGAGCATCACCGCAACTATATTATCCGGGGAGAGCTCTCCCGTCTCCCTGTAGAGTTCCCTTCGCAGCCTGGCCCATTTGGTACACGCAAAAAATGTGTGACAGGCATTGTCCTCCTCTCCTGGGCAAAACCGACAATCGGGAGACCGTGACTTACCGATCTTGTGCAGGTAAGACTGAAAACACCCGTGCCCGCTCAAAAGCTGGGCCAGATAGAAGTCAGTCTCACCATGCCTTCAATTCAGCCACGGTCTCACATCCGGGATGAGGCGCGCAGTCCACCTTCCCTTCGTGCGATTCCCCTAAGACTGCTGCCAATCGTTGGGCGAGCGTTGTCTCTCCTTGCGGACAACCATCTCCCTCGCATCCTCATTTCGGCGCAGTTAAATAGCGCGGTGCTCTCTAGCAAGGAGGGCGACAGGTATCACGCCTGCAATCACTCTCACCGCCGAGTTGAAGACTGTTGGATACGAAGATGCAATTCTCAGTGCTCCTCTTCTCTGTACCTGTGCCAATCGTTTTCGGTATACCTCCTTGCTGAGAGCGTCGCCCCATACCTCTGCTCCGTACAGTAGCACTGACCCTACAGCACTCATCAAGAGGCGGCTTCTTGATGGGCTGGGTCCCCCTACGTTGGCCATAAGTCGACTCAGGGCCGATATTCCCAAAGCAGCCTTCTCAGCCGTTGCCCTGATTTGCTCAGAGAAACTCATCTTCAAGTCGATCAGTAGCCCCAGGTACTTCTCCGCTGGCTTCAATTCAACTCGTAAGTTGCCAATACTAATCATCCTTACTCTAGGGATTCTCTTTTTGGTCAAGATGACCACTTCGGCTTTCTCCAGTGCTAAAGTGAGCCCACGAGCAGTCATCCAGTCCCTCACTCGGCGAATTAGTATACCTAGCCTAAGTTGCGCTTGTTTAACGGTGCGTCCGGCGACCAGACGGCTCTGGTCGCCGGACGCACCGTTGAACATCCGCATACCCGACCAAGCGCGACTCATCTGGCATCTCAAGTCTCAGTAGCCCGTCGTAAGACACGTTCCACAGGTCCGGACCAAGGATAGATCCCTGGGCAACACCCGATGTAATTTTCATCCTTCGTTGGCCCTATATCGTGTCGTAGAGCAGGCTTCGGTCCTTAAGGTAGTTCCTCAAAAGCCGCATTAGATATTCTGGAACTTGCAAAGAGTTTTCCAGCGTGTCCAGAATATCCACCCATCTAGCGGAGTTGAAGGCGTTCCTGGCGTCGAGTGTCACCAACAGGACGATCCGCCGCTTGGTGCGACTATATGCCTCTGCCTTTTGGACCGCGTTCACCACCTCTGCAATCGCATCAATGGTAGAACGTCCTGCTCTAAAGCCGTACTGCCGAGGAGATAGGTCCCCAGCAGCACGAATCGCGTCAGTGAGTCTTCCCTTGATGAGTTTCTCTAGCACTTTCCCCGCCGTGTCTAGCATGCATGACGGGCGGTATGCAGACGGCGATTCGGGATTTCCCTTCCCCTTGCTGATCAGCACGAGCCTCGCCACTTTCCATCGTACCGGGAAAACTCCGTCCCGTAGGCAAGCGTTGAATGTGCTGAGCAGCAAGTCAGGACAATGGTGACAGACAAGCCGCAACACCTCAGCTGGAACACCATCTGGACCTTGAGCCTTCCTCGCTTTCAGGGAGAGGACTGCCTCCTCCAGTTCCAGCTGTGTGAAGAGTGGGCACTCTACTGCTGTTTCACCATGAACAGCGTCAACACGGACGGGATGGGCGGGGAAGAGTCCCCACACTATCGCGTCCATCTTTTCCAGGTCATGTATACAAGGCTTCCGTAGGGCACCAAGTTTCCCCATGACCAGCTTGTAGCCAAGGCCCCACGGATCCTTGTTCACATTGTCCACTAGGTCTTGCCAGCAGCGACCCTTGCTACTGTTGATCAGTTTGCGAAGGCATTTCCTGGCCGACTTATATGCTGCCACCTGGTTGCATGCCTCGTCACGGTTCCGCGCCCGTTGAGCCTCACGCCGAAGCTTGTGACACTCTCTCCGCTTTTCAGCGATTTCAGTAGACCACTAGTACACTGGGGGCTTGCCGTGCCGGGGTCTTCGACGGGGCATAGAAGCGGAGCAAGCAGTCGTGATTATGCTCATAGTAGAGTTCACCACGTCTTGAGCTGCCAGTTCTTTCGTCCCCTCCGGAGCTCCCTGCAGCAGCTCACCTGGTGGGAGAACCTTGACGAACCTCTCGACGTCCATTCTTCTAATGTTCCATCCAGTTGTAGAAGCCCGAGAGCACGGACGTTGGGAGATAGCATCACTTATCTCAAGCAGAATGCACTGATGATCACTGGCTGAGTAGTCCTCTAATACTTTCCAGTTGTGTATCCTCCGTACTAAGGACTCCAAGGCGAATGTCACGTCCGGTAGGGTTCCCTCACAGCCAATACGGCGGAAAATCGGCGTATTTTGGGAGTTTAGTACGACGAGGTCCATCCTGGCCGCCATTCCCAGGATTCGTTTTCACCGCGGATCCGTCTGAGGCATGCCCCATTCGATTGCTTTAGCATTGAAGTCGCCCCCAACGAGCATTTTACCCTCTGCGTTCGAGACAGCGCCCTCCAGAGCATTAAACTTGGCTTGGAAAGATGATATCGAGTCGTTAGGCGTTAGGTACCCACTAAAGAAGGTGATCCCTGAGCACCGAACCCACACGAAACCATCCCCCCGTCAACAACTCTCCGCTTGAAAGTTACTGTTCCGAACCCAGATAGCGGCAGTACCAGTTTCAACAGAGTACCATAATGCAGGACTTTTATTATGGTGTTGCTCACTCAGTAGCAAGAAGTCGGCTTTCCTGTCCCTCGCAAACTGCTCAAGCAGATTTTGGGCGGTTGAACTGCGGTGTAGGTTTAGCTGCAGGATGCGGGTCATCAAAGCCCCGATTTTGCCTTGGCTAGGGCTTCCTGGAAAACTCGGCATTTTCCTGATCCCAAGACGTGTCCAAAATCAAGTTTTGGATCAGCATCCTTGCAAAGGAGACAGTGTGGCTCCTTCGTACACTCTTTTCTTTTATGACCCGCTTCACCGCATTTGTAACATAGGGAACTCCTATCGGGTCCTTTGCATACTTGTGTGGTCTGACCATAACCAAGGCATTTGAAACATTGAAGAGGCGTTGCTCTTCACCGTTTCCTACAGACAACCCACCCAATTCGTACTTTGCCCTTGTTCAGGAATTTTTCGGTGTCCTTTTCGGTCAAGTCAGCTATGGCCATGCGTTGTCCCCTGTTGTTTTCTGGTGTCAGTCTCGCTTTGATCCTTCCCACGCTAGGGAACTCCTTTTTGATGGCCTTTTCTACCTCGGCCAGATCCATCACGCAGTCAATGTCTCGTATTTCGATCGTTGTCATCGGCTCGAGCGGGGCTATAGTTGCGCTTTTGCCGAGGACTTTCTTTACTGCGTCACAGAATGCATCTTTATTGCCGGCCTCTGTTCCGAATTCGACCAGTATGTGGCCCGACCGCGTTGGTCGTACTACTTTAATGGTAGTATTGGTGTCTTCGGGCCTGACGTTTCCCCTGATGTCCCACAGCACCTCCGCGTAGGATCGGCCATTTTGGGGCTTTGCAAGCAGTGCCTGCTGCCGGGGTCTTCGTCGGGGCTTCTGCCTCTCCTGTTTTGCATCAGGTCCTTTTTCTAATTGGGCGTCCGTACGAACTTTACTTTCTGGCTTTTTTTGAAGGAGTTTCTTTGCAGCTTTCTTCGCTCCTTTTGTAAGCACTGTCTGGAACTCCTGATCTGGTGCTTTACGCCCGTCAAGTGCCTCTTCCTTCCTTTTTTTATCCCGATCTCCTTCGATTGGGCTAGACGCCATTCTTTTATTGACGTTTAATGGTGGAGCTATCTGCATGTTGCCTTTAGATTTCGCCCCAAGCGCCTCTTTAGCCTTCTGTTCATCTTCGGCCCATAACTAGCTCTTCCGATAGTGCCCTATGCGATCTAGGAGCTTCTCTAGTTCAAGGAGCCCTTTCTTTGCTACTTTCCTAATTTTTGGGGAATCGCATGCAGCTTGTATTCTTTTCAGAATATCTCCCGCTTTTCGGAATAGTCTTTCTTCTTCGTATCGCTGGGCCGCAATCGTACCTTGCAACCATCTGTGGGAGAGGTTATCGCGTTCCGTTTCCGAGTGCAGTACTTCCGCCACATGTTCAAGTTTGGCGGTGCATTCACGCGGGGTCTGGTCACTCTTTGCTTTTAGTGCCGTAATCTCCTCGTTGGCTTCTGGATTTTCCGTTGCAATGTCGGGATTTGCGACCCTTGCATCGGTTGCTTCGGTAACGATGGCAGCAGTGACAATCGAATTTTCGGTGCTCTTTATGTTATCTCCCACCGCTCGAACACCGTTTCTCCTTAATAGGACGCTCGGGCGTTCGCATCATTTTTTTACTGCGCCCGAACGCCGCAGAAATCTCAGTCTGTATTCTCCATTTTTCGTCCGTCTTCACTGTCATTGTGTTAGTCTTCGTTTTTGTCGTTGTTACTACCGCTCGCGATGTACTGTTGACATCGTGGCTGCAACCGCTGGTTGCGTGGTCGTTATTATTTTTCGTTTCTTTTTCTGGGTATTTGTGGTCTTTTGTTTTTGTTTGCTCCAGTTTTGTTGGGTCCCCCCTCGGAGCCGCTATCTCCGTTCGTGTGTGTAGTCGCCTTTTTAGTCCCATGGTTATCTTTGCAGAGTAGGGAGGCCATGCGAGGGTTGGCACAAGCCCTTATGGGGACAAATGCTCAGAGCCAGACCAGCGCTAATCGGGAGTCCGTCTCAACCGAACCTACACCACCAACTCAATGTTGCGAACTTCGAACGTACTCCGAGGCCTGCCAAGGTTTTACCGGGACGGAGACGGTATGATAGTTGAACTGGAGCCGTTCACACACGAGTTTCACCTCGGCGCTACTGTGCAAAGCAACTAGGTCCAAACTATCACATCCGCCAGCCCAAAGCATCATTTCCAGTTCGTTGTTCAAAGCGTAGTCCAGATCCAATCAGAGTCGTTACCTGTCATCCCACGAGGGAACCTCACGGCGCCCCCCATTTCCACGGGTCCGTGGGGGGCGCTCCCCAAAGAATGCCAGCATCCAAGAGTGCTCTTGTCGACCGGCATTTTCCCTGCGGAAATTTCCTCGGGTACGTGGGGGCGGAACTCCCCAAAGAATGCTAGCCTCCAAGAGTGCTCTTGTCGACCGGCACTCCCCCTGCGGATACAGCGGTTTTAAGTATTGCCTAAATTAGATCAGATGAAAGTTAATAAACATATAAGAAGGTATTGATCAGCTTGCGATGAAACTATGTCGCTAACATTAAAAAAAACCGCAATTAATTTTTAAGTGAGCGAAATGCTCAAAACGCGCCTTCTTACGGGTTAACACGGATTGCATTGCGTCTCACGTTTGAGTAATTATTTCAATAGTTTGCTAGTAATTTCAAGTAAAATTAACGATTTCTCTTTATAAATCGAAGGATCTTTCTATGCCTCAATTGTGTTACTTCTATAAATTATTTATTTCTCGATTTTGTCAACTTTGCCTATTTTGAATGACACTTGTGGTTTTTGTTTTTTTGGGAGAGTAAATCTTTATACGTCAGATTCTGTACTTCAAGTTTCCACAAATAAGATAATGTCTAACGCTTGAATTGCTGGATCTACAATGATATCAGCTAAGTGTTTTTTAAGGACTCAACGTTATGGAAATAAATTTTAATCTCGTTTTGCGCCCTCTTTTCTCTTAAAAACCTGAAAGTAGGAACCAGTAGTGTTTTGCGTAGTCTTCTCATTTCCAAAACCACTGAGTTATTACTTACAGGAAGAGAGGGACTCTTGAAGCTCATATTAGAGACAATAAACAACCCTTGTGAAGTAGTTGCTCGAGAACATGCAACATACATAGCAGATCTGGTACATTTCGAAGACAAATGAACAACTACTTTTCCCATTGTTGAACCCGGACTTTTATGTATAGTTATTGCCTCTGCTGGAATTAAAGGAAATTGGGTGCGACGCACTTGCAAATTAGAATGTTTCCACTTTTTGATTGTAAATGAAACGTAATCAATTGGAGACCAATGATTTTCTAGTCGTGATTGAAAAACACCTTTCAATTGAGCACTATTTGATCGTTTACTCGTTGCGACGTTTAGATCGGAGAGTAGTCACAATAATCGAAGAAGTCTACGCTCCCCAAAACGCTTTTTTTCCCAAAATTAATGGCTTTTGAAACCCCAACAGCTCCATTCACAAGCCCATCAGCTAAATCGATATTCATTGTCACCATATATTGGGCACCAACTTGGAGGTGGAGCTTTAAAGGCAGCCCGAACGTTTTTGATAGTGGCTGAGACTGTACTGACTTTAAAGCTTTTTCTTTTGCTTCAGAGTTTGTTTCTCTAAAAACTTCATCCAGTGTATTTACAATAGCACCTTCAGAAACCATTTTGGACAATATCCTTTCATTATGCTCGGCAACTTGTTTGTTACTGTAATTAAGATTGACAGCATTGAAAGCTTCAGCATATATGTGACTCGATTTTTAGGAAATTTTCAGGATATGTACATATATGACTAAGATGTTGTTTTAAATATTTTGATTCCATTAAGGATCCGTACTTCATTTTATAGGCAAAACTACTAAATTCACAAATCAAACCATGATGAACAAAGTTTATTGAATTTCATCTTGTGAGGTATTTTTTGCTGATGCACATACAAGTATAAGGACATACTTGCATGACTTTTTCGGATTTTTCAGCTCAAAGATGTCCAATTGCGCGGGGCGGTATATAGGGCACTCATTGGTTGAGTAGCCCCGATAACATTTCAATCGTGCAAACCAGTTTTAAAATTTTGATCAAAATTCCTACATATCTTTGTTGTCTTGGTCCTTTTCAAACGTGTGTCTCTACAGTGTCATGTAGTATTGTTTTCGCAATTGTTAAATTTTCAATCAGCTGTTTCTTTGCTTGTTTTTGGCTTGATTGTTATAAAACTTTCAGTATATGTACTCGTACATCTGTTAATAAAATCTCTAAATTCAAGTTTTCGGTGGATTTAAGGATTCCGTTTTGATTTTATTGGCGAAAGCGTAAAATCCATATAATGTACTATTATTAACAAATGTGATCGAATTTTTACTTCCGAGGTATTTGTTGACCACATGTTACGAGGGAGTGGGACACAATTTTTTCGTACATTTCCCCTCCTCGCACCCCTCGAAGCTAATAAAGCCAATTTAAGACCTGTTTTGGAAAGTTCTCAGTAAGACCTTTCATTTGATATCTATATTGGCTAAGTTTGGTAAAAAAACATTTTTTAGGAGCCACCTTCCTGTACGCTCTTAAAACCTTATAATTTTCGTTACTGGAACTTTGAAGAGAACGCACTTTAGACCTTCTTACAAAGTTTCATATTTCTAGCTTATGTCGTGTCCGAGAAAACTTGTTGTGAACAAAACCCTTAAAACACGTTAAAGAGATGTACATGTTTAATAGAATATCCATCGCTTCTCCATTTTCAACGGTCGCCATTTGGATAAAAACTAAAAAAATCATTCAAATCATGAATTCCGAAAAACATTTATGTTATTAATCTTATCTGAAAAACAAATCAATACTGCAGTGTCCGAGTCGATGTAAAGTCCATAAAATACCAAAATCATGTGTTATTGTTGTTGTAATTAGACAAACTTCAAATGGCTATAACTTCCGTGAATATGAATCGGTTTTCATCAGACTTGCAGGGTATAAGTACCTTATGTAAGACTACCTAATTATTGGTTTTCATTGCGTTTAAGGATATCCATAAGATTTTATTGGGGAAAATGTGAAATTCGATGTTCATACTATTATTAACAAAGTTGAGCGAATTTTGGCTTCTAAGGTATTTCTTGTTGTTGTACTTATAAATACCTACTTCCATAATATTTTTCATATTTTTCGGATCATAGGTGTCCAAACCCGTGGGGGGACACAAATTTTTCTTGTATTCCCCCTTCCTGTGCGCCCCTGAAACAAAAAATACCAGTTTAGAACCTGTTTTGAAATGTTCTCATCAAGACCTTTCATTTGATACCCATATTGGCTACCTTTGATGAAACTTTTTTTTTCAGGAGGCCACTCCCCTGTATGGGAGGCCCCCCTTATGCACCTTGTAAAATTTTTTTTGTAGTGAAACTTTGAAGAGGGCACCACTTTACACCTATATACAGAATTTTATGTTTGTAGCTTATATGGTTTGTGAGAAAAAGTGCTGTGACATTCGGACGAACGGACAGACGGATACACAGGCGCGATTTTACTAGGGTTTTGTAAAATTATTTACAAAACCCTAAAAAGGTATTGGTTGGGAGAATTGAAGGGTGGAGACTAGTGAGCAAACAGCGGAAATGCTGGGCTGACTCGGTCAACGAAGACAGTGCATCGCCGCTCGTATTTTGAAATTGGAGGACGCGGTCAATGGACCAGGATACTTGAAGGCGCTTGTTGCAGGAAGCGAAGGCCCGAGAGGAGCTGTAGTGCTACGAAGAAGAAGACTAGTAAAAGAGGTCAAACCAACGACAGTCTTTGTAAATAAGCCTGCAGGTTTCTTGGAAAATATGATGAGGTATTGCACTATAGTGACAGAGACTTGGTGTAGGGAAACTCCAACACAGAGTTAAATGCAAAAGAAATTCTAAGCATAGTAAAATATGGTGGTGGACTCGGTTGACGAAGACAGCTGTGGTGTTACGAAGAAGAAAGTGATGTGATTAGCGTATTATTGATTTCATTTCTCTGCTTTTTAAGCTCTTAAGGATAAAGATTTGTCATCCCAAAAGAATAAAATCAATATTTTTTTTGGCTCTAAATTATGGCTTACTTCGGCAATCTTCCAAGGCTTTTGTCCACCGTAGTAGGAGTATTATGCAATACTTCAACTGTTTGTTGTGATATGCTTGTTATCCACAGAACTGGTCAAATTAGTTACACGCATGTAGTAATTTTGTATTCTATTTGATCGCAATATTATTTCTACATTGCCGAGATATGGTAGAATTAATCAATTAAAGCATAAATAGTTAAAAACATTTCTTTCAAATGCTACTTATAACAGTCTTTCAGTATTTACAAATCATTTGAAAGTGTTCATTCGAGAAATAGAAAATGATCAAATTCGCGTTCACTATCGCTGCATTAATTATTCCCGCTTTATTTTGTGTCTTTGCTGATGAAGATCCTGTTTGGCCAATTCTTGCTAGCAATAAAGTACTAGCGGATGGAACATTCTTTTTTGTGTAAGTTTATGTAACACTATATGGGAGGGGAAATCCAAAATTAAATAAATACAGCTTTAACGTTGATAAATTAATATTTCTATATTTTTTTTTGTTGCTAGTACCGAAAATAATGGGTACTATATTGAAATCGAGGGCAATCATACTCTCGTGGACGGAGCAGTTACATTTGAACTAAGAGGATGGTACGAAGTTTATGATGATGTATCGTTGCGGTTTTATGCAAATAAAACAGGATATTCCGTTTTCCGTAAGTGAAAGCTTCCACCTATGTTGGTCATTTGAAATGCATTTCATATAATTTTATTCCGTTTTTATACTAGCTGTTCCAAGAATATAAACCCTAGCATTGCGGTAGCAACATTTATCTCAACAAAGGATTCATATCCTAAGAACACTTTTAATTTTAGTGAATGTTTATGTAATTATTTTTGATTGAACGCCATTAAAAAACTACAAGTTTTACTTCAAAAAATTTAGACATGCTTGTGAGCTTCATGAAACCAAACTAAATCCCCTAATTGAAATGAATGACGAAGGTTTTCGATGTTATTCATTAATAGCTTATAATAATCGCTTTCGTTTCATAGTCTCGGTTTAAATTTCTCCTGATAGGAACGTATGCTGGCATTGCCTACCGGGTTCGTATGAGTTTACGATCTCATGAGAAGAATTGGACTCGGTGTCGATTTTAAAATATCGGCATATGTTTGTTAGTGCAGATAGACTGAGGTTATTTGCTTAAATATTTCCTGTAGAATATTTTGTGATAAGGTAAGTATTTTATAAAGTTTATTTGCACCCTTTCGCTAGGTCTTCGATTGAACTACAAGATAAATCCTTCAAACTTAAGCTTATATTATCCCTCCCTGGAAATCTGGAGAATTTAATTTATTCCGCATCGAGTGGGGCTAGATAAATTCAAAATGAATTTGCTCCTTCAACGAAAACAATTGGTACTCCATAGCTTGAAGAGATAAATTCACTGTGCTGGAGCAATTGCTGTACTTTTCAGTAATTTAGCTCATGCGCTCTTTATATGCACACTACACCCCATTTGTTCACCCGCCAAAGCTTCAATAAAACTCTAACACGTTCCTTATTTTACTAACTTTTGAGCACAGAATTTTTTCAAGTATTCCGATTGGAAAAGAACGAATCAGTTTGCCTGATATCATTTGTAGCAATGGTGAATCCTTCTCAGGCAATTTTATGTCCGTTTAAACCTCTTTGACGTCAGTGCTGGGTTCACTTTGGTGCAGTTTCTAGTCATTATTTTATTTATTTAATGAAAAAGGAAGGCATCCGAGTACTAAGGATACATTCTGAAACATCTGATGCAAGCATTGTATACAGTGGCCTCTTGACAATCACATGTGTATTTTGAAGAATAAAGTTTAAAGACCATAATTAAGTTTGGTTTTAAGTTCAGTGTTGGCGATGATAACGTAGAAACCAGAAGCCAATTTGGTTTCGGCTATGTTATTCAATTTCGTTTTAGTGTCTTCCCGATTGTATAGCATTCACCTTTTTGTTTGATGAAGGACGACAACATGATGCCTGCCTTATATTAAGTGATAAATTTTTAGTATTTTGTTTGGCATTATAATTCTCTTTACTGGGTGAATATAAGATGTTTAGAATAAAGTGAAAAGCTTTAAATAATTGTTACAGGTCCTTTTCAAGAGAAGAGAAGCTGAATGTAGACTGGCGTTGGTTCAGTGAATTTGTGCAACATTTACAAAACTTGTTTGTTTCTGTAAGCATTGTCAATAGTCTGCGAATAGTCATTTCTGATTCTTCAATTATTTCGAGGCAGGGTAAACTATCCAATTATTGACACTTTAATAGCATGCCACAAGAAATCCACCGATGAGAAGAAAATATTAATGCTCGAGCCCAAAAAGTTTTTTTAAATAGCAAAGGCATTACATCTTAAATTATTTGAAAACGTAGAAGCTAGCTTGCAATTTTCGGAAGGATACTTAAATAGTTATGTAGAAGGACCTAAAAACTTTCCGATTTTGGACACTTAATTGTGCACATTTATACCCAATAAATTACATATTACAGAGCCATAAAAATAATAATGAATGTTTTTTTCTGATTTTCATTATTTTATTTAAAAAAATTACATTAAAAAGTACTAATTTTATTAAACTTAAAAAAGACTTTCGACCTTAGGTACAGGAAATTATAGAAAAAACTTCATCTGATTGAAAACCTAACAGCTCCTGCCTTCCAACAATGCCTTCAACATCTCGCAATCTTAAAGGATTTATTCCGATTAATATTGTACTGCAGTGGGATGTCTATTTAGCTAATCTACTGGATATAATAAAACACGTCTGTACCCAATGAATGTTTATGTGAAAGATAATGAATCTAATGCTTTATTTGACATTGTATATTTTCGTTTGACATTTATACAATAGTCTACTCATTTTATCCAATACTCTCCCTGAATTGAAAATTGCTTTCCTTTTATATTATTAACAATAATTATTATGTTCAAAATTATATCTACAATATTCAATTCACTCGAATAATTTTCTACCAAGCAAAGTTTAAATAAAAAAATATTGCTACTCTAAGTTATTTACGCAATGGAATTTATGGAGTGATTCAAAATAAAACTCGTTCAATTTAATCCAAATGTCTTTGAAAATAAATTTAACTTAATGCTTGACACTGGCTTTGTTAGCACATCAGCTGGCATTTCATTTGTTGCTAAATGGATTAAATCGACGACCTTCTCTTGAACCTTTTGGTGCACAAACTTTTGTTTAAAATCAATATGTTTGGTTCTACCTGAATAAATGTTATTTATAGTAAAATTAATAGCACCTAGATTATCGCAATACAATTCAGTGATGCATGAACAATTTACAAAAATTTCTTTTTCAATTTTCTTTAACCAAATGCACTTTTGTATTGCTGCGGTCATTGACATAAATTCAATTTCTTTCGTGGATATTACTACGGTTTGTTGTCGTCGTGAACACCATGAAATTGCACCGTTTTGCATTGTAAATGCATAACCAGTGGTGGATTTGCGTTCATCCTCATCACTGGCCCAATCAGCATCGCAATACCCTTGAATTTCAGTTGATTGCTTTGTGTAGGTTGTCAATTGTGCCTTTTAAGTAGCGTAAGACACGTGCCCAATGTGCTTTGCCTGGATTACTGTTGTAGCAACTCAATACGTTTATGGCAAAACAAATATCGGGCCCAGATACTTGTACACAAAATTGCAATCAACCAACTAATTGACGATATGGCACATTCAACATCTCTTTTGCTTCTTTTTCGTTGCTCGGACACATGTGCTTTGTTAACTTTTGATTCATATCCATTGGTGCGGCCAATGTATTGCAGTTACTCATGTTAAAACCAGGCAAAAGATTTTTTATATATTGAGTCTGATCAATAGAAATTCTACCTGATTTTCTGTCACGTGTCACACGAATGCCGAGCACAGATGAAATCGCTTCCATGTCTTTCATTTTAAACTCTTTGAACAGCACCTTGGTGAGATTTCTTTCCATTTTGTTGTTGTTGGAAAATATTATGATGTCATCGACGTAAACAGCAACGATGAATATTTTATTTCCCTCAACGAAATAATATACACATGGATTGGTCGATGAGCGCTTTAAACTAAATTTCAGCAATACTTGGTTCAACGTTGTGTTCCACACTCTGCTCGATTGTTTAAGCCCATAGATCGATTTTTCAAGCTTGCACACACGATTCGATCCATCGCTAAAGCCCTCTGGCTGCGTCATGTAAATTTCTTCATCAAGTGCACCATGAAGAAAAGCCGTCACAACATCTAGCTGTCGAATGTTCAAATCGTATTTTGCTGCAACTGCCAATAAATACCGAATAGTTGTAAAACGAACGACTGTTGAAAATGTTTTGTGATAATCAACTCCTTCGATCTGTGTATAGCCTTTTGCAACTAATATCGCTTAATGACGTATGACTTTTCCATGAGTGTCTCGCTTTGTTTTAAACCCCATTTACACTTGATTGGGAATTTATTCGGCGGCAAATCGACCAATTTCCTTGTTTGACTCGCTTTCAATAATCAAACTCTTCTCTCATCGCACCTTTCCACAAATCGACGCTATCACTTGCTACTGCTTGCTTAAATGTGGATGGATCGTATGTGTTCAATGCATATGCAAAAGTTTCATAATTCGGCGGCGATTTATTTGCATTTCTTGATGATTTTTGTCTAACAATTGGCGCCCAAATATTCTCGTTCATCATCTGCTTTTCTATTGGATCACTCGACTGCCAATCACTTTCGTTGCTTTCATGTGATGAATCATTTGACGATCGACTCGCTGGTAACATTTTATCGACATCATCGCTATAATCGTCGTCTTCTTCATCATCATTCGCATTTGGCGTTGAAGTAGCAACTGGAGCTAATGAATCATTTAAATTCAGCAATAAACTACTTGATGCAACAGTTTGTGAATCATTTGATGTCAAATCGGCTTGATTTTGCTGGACATCCTCCTCTGATTCCAAACTGCCATTTTTTCCTCCTCATCTTCGAAATATTGCAAACAAAGTTCATAAATTTTTTTAATCTCAGAATCAATTGCCTCATTGTGCGCATTTGATTGCAAGAAAATGACGCCTCTGCTTGTTATAATCACTTTTGTTTGCTTGTTGTAAAGCCGATATGCTTTGGCGTCTTCCGCATATCCAACAAAAATGCAATGCAAAAATTTCATATCGTTATCGTCTTTTGTTCACCTTCAACTACAATGTTTTGTTTCACACTACCGACACAATCTATTGTCATCTTATCATTGTTTGCAACTGTCACTTCTTTAGACTCAAGTTTTGTTTGATTTTCGATCTATGAAATGTCATTCAACATCGTTCCCGTTGCACTGCTATCGACAAACCAATCACATGAACATGGTGGCTCACACTTATCAACAACAAATGACGTATACAATGCTGCATCTTTTTTTGATTTTTTTGAATTCTGTGTCTTCTTTGAATTCGCTTTTGAACAATTCCGAATAAAACAACAACCATAGTAAATCTTCTCAGCATTTGACTTCAATTTGTTTCTTTTGTGTCGTCACCATCGTCATCGAACACCAAACTTTGCAACAGCATATTCTTCACTTTGTCAAATGTGATTTTTCCAGACTGTTCTACTGCTAGTATCGTTGGTTTTTACTGTTGTTACCACCTCATCGTCGATGTTAAATCCGGCTGATTTAATCTATGACCACAATGTACTCATTTTATTAACAAATTCTTCCATTGGGCTACACTGATCTTGTTTCAATGATACCGTTTGTTGCCACAGAGCAACTTTTCGACCGGTTCCTGTATCATCAAAGGCTGACACTATGCTGCCCCACGCTTCTTTTGCCGTTTTTGCTTCAGCAACATACGTGTAATTGGACGGCTCAAGCAACAATGTCAACTCAACAAGCGATTTCAAATCTTTGTCTTTTTCGGCTGCAGTCGCTTCCGCAGCCAACGCTGTTACACAATAGCACCATAAACCTTTCGTAATTAAATATGCTTTAGCACCAACTTTCCATTCGGAATAATTTTCACGGCCTTTGCCATCGTATCGATATTGGGTTCGCTGAGTGAATATTCTTTTAAATTGTCGTTTTCAACGTCAAATCCAATTGAACTCAAAAAATCTTCCGGTGTTACGTTGATTTGTATAGCCTTTTGCAACTAATATCGCTTAATGACGTATGACTTTTCCATGAGTGTCTCGCTTTGTTTTAAACACCCATTTACACTTGATTGGCAATTTATTCGGCGTTCTTTTTCATTAACCAAGCACGCGGTTAAACAAACCTCAATTTTTCTTGATAAAAAAAAACACGACTTTTATTGTTTAATTAAAAAAAAATATTGATACCTTTCTTATGTTTAAACTATTTAACTTGAGAATTAACTAAAATAGACTGCGGATGAACCATAACCTAAAGGATTTGAAAGTTAATTTGTTATGTATTTGCATGGTTCTTTGGAAGCAGTTTCTTCACTTTTACCTACATTTTCCTTGTTTAGAGTATTTGCATTGGTGAATACATTTACTTTACCATTAAAAATAATATTAGTTTTATTTTCGCGCATTCAAGTGGACGTAAGAATTGACATTTTACGTTTTCTATTCTTGCTTTTTGGTTTTTATCATTTAAACCTTACTACTTTTTTTTAAATTCATTCTTCTTTTTCTTTTTAGGATGTTTTCAATTTTCTTTCGCTTTTCGGTAAGTTTACGTTTTTCAATATTTTGCCACTCTTCTGACGTTAAAACAAATGTTTTTTTTCGCACTTTTGGCTCCCTTTTTTCATGAGAGTTTTTCCATATTGGCGTAAGCTTCTGATAGAGGTAGCATCGCCTTCGATGTCCAAAAAAGTGACACTGCTTTTTTGGGTGCTTTGGCAGATTCTGCCAAATCTAAAAAAAATGAGACTGCTCTTTGGGTGTTTTGACTGATTCTGCATAATCCAAAACAAGTTGGGTACACAGACCTACGGTCATTTCGTAAGGGTTTTTTACCCAACGTGCGAAATTTAATCACCAGCAACGAACAAAGGCAAGAAGCTTGTCAAAGAGATGTGCACGTTTCTAAGAAAATCCATTGATTCTGTAGTTACAACGGCCGCCATTTTGTTGCAAACTAACAAAAATCATTGAAATCATAAATTCCCAAAAAAATGTGTATTATTGATCTTATTTGAAAATTTCAGGAAGATCAAATCAAAACTGCAGTGTCAGATTCAATGGAAAATCCGTAAAATACCAATATCGTGTGTAACTGTTATTGTACAGGGGTTTCCAATAAGAGGTGTTATTTTGATATTAAAAGAAAAAATGCTATTTTTTGATATAAATTATTTATTATAAAGACAAGGGTATACCGTTAATAGTGAGAAATAACATCACGCAAATGACCCCCACGACCACGCTTACAGGACCATATCCTTTTCATGAAATTTTCCATAACCAAATCGCAAAGTGGCTGCCCTATGTCCTCGATAGCCTCACGAGTTCCATATTTGAGGTCTTAAACTGACGCTTGGCTACTAGCGTAGACCTCCTCTTTCACGTGGCTCCAAAGGAAGAAGTTGCAAGGTATTAAATCACAAGATCTTGGTGGCCAATTGTAAGACCTCTTCGGGAGGTAACATGGTAAAAACGCCGAATTCGCACGTTTAAGGGGAGAAAAAGTGATTTAAAGTTCAGGGTTTTTTTCCTCTTTCAACCTTCATAAAAAAAAGTGTATTTGTAAATAATATTACAAATTGGTACTTGTCGTAAAGAATAGACTGGCAGCTACAAAATGAGACCAACATTTTGACAATCGGATAGAAATTGTGGGCACAGTGAACGATCAAAGCTAGAGATCTACCAAGCCTTTGAATTAAATCGTAAAAACGCCGAATTCGCACGTTTAAGAGGAGAAAAAGCGATTTTCCCGTAAAAGATGTCCAGATCAATATCAGCCAATTCCAGCCATAAAAAATCATTAATCATCTCTCGATAGCGCAATCCATTCACCATAACTGTTACTCCAGCCTCATTTTCGGACCATGAACCGCAGCAAACAGTCACGCGTTGAGGATAGAGAGACTTTTCAACAATAACTCTTGGGTTTACCGAGCCCCAGATGCGACAGTCTTGCTTGTTGACGAAGCCACCGAGGTGGAAATGGGACTCATCACTCAGGATGATTTTTTGATGGAATTCCGGATCATTTTCATGCATTTCAAGGACCCAATCAGCAAGACCCGACATTGTTGATGATCAACCGGTTTGAGTTCTTATGTTAACTGAACTTCATAAGCCCTTAGACCAAATCTTCATGCAAAATACGGTGTAATGACGTTTGTGGAATGCCTAATTCCAAAGAACGACGAGGAATGGACAAACCTGAGTTTTCTTCAGCACTTTCGGCTACAGCAGCAATATTCTCGGCTGTTCTTGAGTGAGATGCACGGGTTTTATTCTGTACATCACTAAATTGTCCCAACAGCTCAAATTTTTCCACCAATTTCTGTACTGCGGTCCGATAAAGTGCTGCGAGTTTTACGAACCATCTCTGCCAAATTTTCACCATTTTTATAGTGAATTTTAATCAATGCGTTGTTGGGGCGTGTATTGTTCCGTTTTTATTAATGGCGTAGCTTCTACTTGTCAAATGTCAAAAAATAACAGCTTCGCAAGTGACATCTACCGAAATAGCGAGCTATTCGAAATAACACCTCTTATTGGAAAACCCTTTATTTGGAGAAATTTCAAATGGCTATAATTTCCATGAATATGATTGGATTTTCATCAAACTTGCAGAGTATTAGGACCTTATATAAGTTGCATTGAGTTTAAGGTTATCCATACGATTTTATTGGGGAAAATGTGAAATTCGATGTTCATACTATTATGAACAAAGTTGAGCGAATTTTGACTTCATAAGCATTGGTTGTTGTTGTACTTATCAAAATCTATTTCCATAACTTTTTTCAGATTTTGCGGATCACAGGTGTCCAATCGCGAGGGGGGGGGGGGGGGACACAAATTTTTCGTGTACTTCCCCATCTGGCACGCCCCCTGTAGTAAAAAAAATACCAGTTTAAACCCTGTTTTGAAAATTTCTTACTGAGACCTTTCATTTGATACCCATATGGGCTACCTTTGATGAAACTTTTTTTTTCAGGGGCCACTCCCCTATATGAAGAGATCCCCTTAAGCACCATGTTAAAAATTTTTTTGTAGTGAACATTTGAAGAGGGCGTCACTTTACACCTATGCACAAAGTTTTATGTTTATAGCTTCGACGCGTTGGACATGACAGTTTTTGTTATATCTATCGATTTTTTACAAACGATTTCCATATTCGAAATATGTATGTGAGATTATAGGGGTCTCATCAGCTTGTATGCAAAATTCATCAATATGGAGTTAATTTAATGATAAGTTTGTATTTTGAAGAAAACATTTCATCACCATAAAACCCTAGATGAGCACATATTTTTCAAGGATTAGGGCTTCTTCATTTTCAGATTCTTCGTTGTAACATGTTTAATATTTTCGCATTCTTTACATCTTCAACAATGCTTTTGAATTGCTCTTTGCTCAGTATCCTGGACTTCTCTTCCGTCAATTGTGGTGTGGTTTCTTCATTCACTATGGCTGCTCAGTAGCTTCGAAGAATTTCTGGAAATCTATATTGGAAGGGTTCCAAGGGTCACTTTGAACCCACCATTGATCGTTTGTGGCTCAATCGAAGTTTCTACAGTTGAACCATACATTTCTGTTGAAGGAATTGGACTATGAAAGAAAGTACAGTTGATCTCCTTGAATTGTTAAAGGAAGCTGCATCAGCTGTCAAATTTATTGCTGCTAAAAATTTTTCAATAAGGTGATCAACTACTGAAGTCAAAATTACACCATTTCATTCAGTCCAAATATCAATAGGTACCAGTCGAAGCTCCTTTCAACAAATAAGGTATTTGAACTTTAAAGTTTTGAGATTGGAACGTTTTCATGAAAAAAGGTCAACGAGTGTTATCGGTGCCAAGGTTTGGTCATTCGGCTACCAACTGTACTATGCACCACAGATGTGTAAAATGCAAAAATGTCTATGCCCCAGATGAGTGCGAATTAGCTTAGATGGAACCAAGATAAAGATTCTACTGTATACACCGTAGTGTATTTGATCATCCAGGATCAGGTAAACAAAGCTCCCGATATCAGGAAACTGAAGTTGCCTCAAAATAGTCACAACGTGATTTATAACTCAGAAAGGCAAGGCCCATCGCCTTTTCAAGTAAAAAAAAATTAAAAAGAGAATATGCAGAAAAAATTATTTACTTCTGAACCATAAATATAATTTTTCAACCTTTGTAACAACTGAAACAAGTGCAAATGCAAGACACACAAGGAACCCGCATGTAAAGTATGCAACATTGCACGCGGATTCCTTGGGTGAATCGTATTTGCAGAAAAAAGATTCGAATGCCAGAGCGCCCAAAACGGATGAGCGGGAAACTCTACAGAGCGCGCCAGAAGTTCAAGTGGTGTGGGAAAATATAAAGAACATTGAGACTCCTGCGATCCCTACCGAAGCGACCGTAGCAAGGGTCTTAGATGCCGAAATGATAACGAACCATCCTGAAGTCCAAATAGGGATTACGGGAGGAAAAAAGGAGTGATCAGACAAATAAAGCGCCGCGCCGTTGTGTGATTTCATCGCCACCGTCGAAAATGTGGCAAAAATACTGTACTCGGAAACGGAAACCGATAATCTCTTCCAAGAAAGGCGATCATAAATTACAATTGCCGCCAAGGAAGAGGCACTTGATGGGTGTGGAGTGCCAGATCAGGGGTTCCAAACAGTGCTGACAAAAGGAATAAAGTAAGCCGTAAATAAACTTCTTCAAAAAGTGCGAGAAGATAGAGTTAGCACAGACGCCCAACAAGAAAAATGACTTGAGACGAAATGTTGCGAGCGAACAATTACCGCCTATGTTATATACTCACATACAAGCAAGCACATACGCCCATTGTTATCAAAGCATATAATTGTCGTCCAATGGGCATACGCTAGATCAACCCGCGATTCACTTCATACGTACATGGCAATTCCCTTCATACGTACATGGTAAGTTTCACGTACGTTGCGGCCGCTGTGAAGCGGCATATGGATGACGCGTACATGGAAGTGAGTAACCACAAGCGATCATGTGAAAGCTTTCGCCTGCCGACTGAGAGCTGCGGCAAGTATAGGGGCAGAAAGCTTTCCTCGCTCATATGTAATGTATTTCTCCCAAGTTGGCTACGATAATATCGTAATATTGCAGAATGGCTCTCAGCGTCTACAAATTGATAAGGTGAAGCGGGAAGAGAAGTTCACAGTAAATGAGAACTCACGTTCTCATCGTCTCAGCGATTTTAGCGGCAAATTGGATCAAAAGCTCGTATTGGATCAATATTTATAGTCGTGGAGTCTTATACCAGGCAGTAAGGCTTGTTCAAATCCAAAAGGGAGCGTGCTGCTACCCAATTCCCGTTTACATCATCCAAGAATTCGCGTTAAAGTTTAAGTTGAAAGTGCTGTCCAGTGTCCGACAAAATGGTGAGAGGTGAGGTGTTGGCTTCCGCCGCAATCCTCAACCGGCCCTTTGGCGCTTCACGCCGTGTGGCCACCCCGAATCATTAATACGACAAGTCGGTTCCCTCTTCAGGCTGACTGATATTGATGGTCAGAGTAGCAGGTAAGTGGTGTTACAGCGAGTTCTTTCCCCGGGAGCCTTGATGATGTATATTGGATACACATCAAATGAGCTCCCAGTTCATACCAGTATACATAGTGTATGTAAACGTATCCTTGGAGGAAATCCATAAACCGCTGTCAGATGTGATCAGCAGACAAGCGAAACTTGGCTTGCAAATCAAGGACATCTTTCTTATGACCGACAAATTACTCGCAGCGGAGCAAAGGAACGAGATATTGACTTCATTACTAGCTCAATTACTAGAGATTGAGGCAAGCAACGCACCATCATTGACATTGCTGTGTCGATGCAGAACAATATAATTCATCCCCTTTTATTTCCAGCAAAAGGTTGCATGAGATATATATTAAACCGGGTAATAGATGTCCTGAATTCTGCGAGCAAATCTTGACGCAAGCGGCGGAGTTGCAGCATTTCAGGAGGAAAACCAAACTAGTGGTACTAATCACGCTGCCTATTTTCCAATTGCCCCTTATAAAGTTATATCAGATACATTTTTTTCCAATCAGAACCAACGGGACACTGTTTCTAATACCCTCTGTGGAATACTCGTTCATAGCAGCGGACATTACCACTCAGCAATTTCTGCTCCTTACGGACAATGCAAGTCACAAGAAAATAAAACATCCGGCACCGGGTGACCTATACGTGGCACCGTTAACTGCGCCAATTTTGTTACATAACCAGTATACCCTATGTATACTGGTATGAACTGGGAGCTCATTTGATGTGTATTCAATATACATCATCAAGGCTTCCGGGGAAAGAACTCGCTGTAACAACACTTACTTGCTACTCTGACCATCAAAACCAGAACACCAAAGGCGAGGGTTAACTTCAAAGCATTACTTTTATTGTATTATTATTATTTTCTAAAAACATTTACATTACAATCGAATTTATAAATTATTTTAAAAGAAGAGGGAACCGACTTGTCGTATTAATGGTTCGGGGTGGTCAAACGGCGTGAAGTGCCAAAGGGCGGGTTGAGGATCGCGGCGCAAGCCAACACCTCACCCCTCTCCATTTTGTCGGACACTGGACAGCACTTTCAACTTAAACTTTAACGCGAATACTTGGATGATGTAAACGGGAATTGGGTGGCAGCACGCTCCCTTTTGGATTTGAACAAGACTGACTGCCTGGTATAAGACTTCACGACTATAAATATTGATCCAATACGAGCTTTTGATCCAATTTGCCGCTAAAATCGCTGAGACGATGAGAACGTGAGTTCTCATTTACTGTGAACTTCTCTTCCCGCTTCACCTTATCAATTTGTAGACGCTGAGAGCCATTCTGCAATATTACGATATTATCGTAGCCAGCTTGGGGGAAATACATTACATATGAGCGAGGAAAGCTTTTTGCCCCTATACTCGCCGCAGCTCTCAGTCGGCAGGCAAAAGCTTTCACATGATCGCTATTTCATCAGCTTGCTCAAACATACAGCTTCTCGCTTGTGGTTACTCACTGCCATGTACGCGTCATCCATATGTTGAAGCTTCACAGCGGCCGCAACGTACGTGAAACTTACCATGTACGTATGAAGTGAATTGCGATGTACGTATGAAGTGAATTGCGGGTTGATCTAGCGTATGCCCATTGGACGATAGTCATATGCTTTGATAACAATGGGCGTATGTGCTTGCTTGTATGTGAGTATATAACATAGGCGGTAATTGTTCGCTCGCTACAGCAACAGGAGAGAAAGGAGCCCCGACAAAGACCCCGGCAGTAGGCACTGCTTGTGAAACCCCAACACGACCGAGCCTACGCAAGGGAAATGTAAGGCTCAAAGGCACCGACGCTGCTATTAAAGCAGTACGGCCAACGTGGTCAAGCCGCATAGTAGTCGATTTTAGAGCAGGGGTCACCAATATGGAAGCGTTTTGCCACGCAGTAAAGAAAGTTCTCAGCAAAAGTGCAACTACAGCTCCACTCGACCCGATGGCAATAATAAAAATTAGAGACATTTGCTGCTTGACGGGAATCACATCGATTCCATTATTCTTTTAGTTTTTGATGGTGAACAAACTTTATTTACCGTTGGTGGAGCCAACAGAAATTTTCCGGGAATATCTATAGGCTCCAATATTCTAGAGCTGTGCGGAGGGTTGAGAAAGTTCATGAAACATGTTCTTGTTTTCATCAGCGATGATGTAGCCAACGTTTTGACGTAATCTTGGGCTGATAACTTCATTTTAAGCTATGTACAAGTTTGTATGCTTATTTTGTGTTGTTTTTCGCTAAACTTACATCGATAATTCTCAATTGGTCGTTCGAGTATTTTCTTTTCTCAATTTTATTTATTTTATTCGTTATTGGATCAAAACATGGTGGATTTGGTTGTGCATGTTGCCATCCGATGATACCTAGTTCATTTTATGAATGTGTCTATGTGGAAAGTAGGTTCAACGTATGACTAGATTTCTGCATCACACAAAGTCAATCCGGCATTGGCCGCTCATATTTGTTTCATCGTGGAGGATATAGCCTCCAATCGTTCACCGATGAGATAGCTCATTGCCAACCTCAGCCTTGAAATCACCCAGAATTATTTTTGTATCGTTTTAAGGCCATGCATCAAAACATCTTTCTAGGTAATTGTAGAATATTTCTAATATTCGATATTTATGAGCGGGCTTTTGAAGAATTTCGATATTATACGGATCGTAAACAACCGTCGATGTACATTTCCTATCCACAATGGAGGCCATACTGAATTCTCACTTTCCAGTAGGCTTAGCATTTTGAGTATTATGTCCAATCTTACATCTTGATTATCGCTTCCAGTTCAGTTCGTTTCCTGAATTGCCAGTATTTTTCATTATATTGACTGGTCTGTTGTAAAAGCTCCTAAATAATACCAGGGTAGTTACGAGATCTGACATTCCAAGGCCCAATGCAAAAGTTCTTTTTTGGTTGCGAGGTCGTTCTTGTAGGTCCAATCAATTTCAAGGCTCTGTTGCAGGTTTCAAAACAATTTAGGGTTTTTCAGGGACTAGGAATCAGTCCATCGCTCTATCTTGATTCCCGCGGCATGGTTATTACTTTCGATTCCATTATTACGACCGGGAGACTCGCTTTCACTCTCTTACGTTACTATAAAGGAGATGTAAATAGGACTCAGTAGCAGAGCTGCAGGTGTCCTAGCAGTTATTGGCATTTGGTTCCCATCATTGGGGAAGCAGTAAATCCAATGTGCGAGCCCGATACCATTTACCACGATGTATTCCTGGAGTTTAGAATGAAAAATCATGAAAGCTGTGGGTCAGAAAAACAATGGGAAACCCTCCTTTCTGAACCGGGTTCGGGACCGTCTATGGTGGAGTTAAAAGTAAAACTTATTCAAGGATAAACATAAGTACGTGTATCTAGAAGGTCGAGCGCTGTACTAAACAGCTAAATTATAGGTTCAGTTTAGATATAGGAATAGATTTAATTTATATTAGGATTAGATTTAGTTTAAGTTTTAACGAACTAATTTGTCAAAATGTTCAAGATATAAGGCATAAGAGTAAATGGCAAAGTCTTTGCATCCGAAAGCCCTAAAATCTAATATAAGTCTATATTATAACCGTTAAAGTTTATCTGAGACTTAGGGAGGGAAGAAAAGGAGTAAATGATAGCTCAAAAACTTTCCGACTATCAGTTGTGTATTTTTAAGGCTTCTTTGACTGTATTGGTAGTGGCGTAAACCAAGGGTAGTCTCAGTTGAGCAGGGGCAAATTTAAACAAAATGAAACCATATATTTTATTAGTTTATCATTAGACGTGCCCAAGGCAAATATGATAATCAACTTAACTTTTGATTAAATGCAATCAATTAAAATGTATTTTTAGAGATTATCAAAAAATATCTAATCATCAACTGTTTATTATCTTACTTCAAATTGTCTTCATACCAATTATTGAGCATTAATCTGATAGTATCATTTCATACAGGTTACATTTGTAGCTGGTTCAGCTTCTCCTTAGCCAAATGAAAATGCTTTGTAAGGCATTGTGAGTTGTTTGCAGGGACGAGTGAGGAAACTTGGAAACAAACAACGTGACACAAATATTGAAACAAATTAATCAGATCAAAAAATAACGCTTTGTGCATCTCATTTAGTCCCCAGCCCTTTTTGGAAGTGATTTCAAGCAGCCTTTTGTTTTATAGGCCATAAGTTCGCCTTCGATGGAAGCTAAATACTGCATGCATTTCAAGGTTTTTTTCTATTTTGAACACGATAAAACCAGCGAGAATAGGAAAAATATTCAGATAATAAGGGTACCGATTAATTCGTGCGATTTTCTAACGGATGGCGTAACTTGATTTTTATTCCAGTGATTTACCTTTCCAAATATGTGTTGGAAAGCCACTCTCATATAATTTCAGAATCAGTATATGTCATTTAGCTGATGCGTAAATAACAATACTTTTTTTTACTCTAAAAATGTTGAATTTTCTGCCGAATAAAGTGTTTTTGCGGGGAGTACTTCTTCATTGAAGTAAAAGGCTGCCGAAAGTCATCGTATTTTGGTGGAAGTGTATGGTGTGCATGTTTTACCTGAGCGTACATGCCAAAAGTGGTTTGCATGGTTTAGAAAGTGGCAATTTTGACTTGGAGGACGATGAAGAGCCTGGGCAGCCAAAAAAGTTTGAAGATCACAAATTGGAGACATTGCTAGACGAAGATCCATCTCAAACTTGCAAAATCACTTGGCGTCGCTCAACAAACCATTTTAGATCGTCTAAAAGCAATTTTTTACAATAAGGCGTCAAGTTTTGAAAAAAAATCGCACTAATTAACCTATTAATTTTATTGGATAATTAGCGTAGCTAAGTTCCGTTATAAATGGCTTTACCCCAAAAGAAGAACATTCCGAAGGTACACCAATTAATCTCATACATAAACTTAAATCCTGTGACAAAGCTTTCTTGCGTTTGTCTAAACTGGAAAGTCAATCCTAATTATTATATCAGATAAAATTTATCTATAATTGTTTTGATTCAATTACTTATATTGTATTGCATATGACAGCATTAAAAGAATGAACGACAACAGAGTACTTCTTACTTCTTCGTTTTTGCTTATAATGTTATAATTTAGGTTGATGTAATTGTTGAAGGAAGAAATTTGGAAGAAAATAAATTTATTGTAAATACCATTAGAGAACAAATCTGTTGATGTGCAAACATTTACCTAAGACTACACATAAATACGAATACTGTCCACTTCAGCCAATCTGGCAACACTGACTTCGCCAAAGAGTATCGAGCAATTTAATGTTTCAGGGCCTGAGTAACGTGCCATCGTCATGGGTGTTCGTATAATCTATTGTCTTGCATATTTTGCTAATACACATAAGTACATTATATAATATATCGTATTTCAATTAGCCATCCCTGACAATTCAGAAGTGGGATGTGCACAATAGTGATAATAAATATCGTTTAAATTTGCAGACTCACGAGTTACTCAGTCCCGAAAAATGTCAACCGTTTGGTGCAAGTCTGAACGTGCAGAAACTTGTCGCATGCAGTCCCGTCATTTACTTGTGTGTGGCTCTTTCTGCACACATTTTGTCTACCGCATGTCACTATCGTCTGGGAAAACCACCATCTGCAGCGTATTCAATCCGTTCCGAGCGACAAGTTCATCGTAAATTGACTTTGTTGCGAAACTGTGCCCCAATCGTCATTGTGTTGCTATTTGTACTTTGGACTCGTTTTAAACTGCACATACCGGCGTGTAACTATTGAATCCATCTGCTGCATCGTGTCACCATGTGAAATGTCAATTGTGTGTAACACCAACACTGCACTGCCGCTGATGGTCGCATGAATCACCCTCTCCTGCGTATTCGTTTGCTGTCTGCAAATTTCGCCACACTATTGTTTGGGATTCGGCCTTCAATTAATTAGTATTTTGACGTAACGTTTTCCACCGATCATGACTCTGGTGAAAACTGATTCGCTCTCAGTGTCATCGATAAAGTATCAACTAAGATCACGTGGACTCAATACCATGAGCAACAAGGCTGCACTTGCATAGTGGCTCACCGAGTCCGTGGGAGATGTTAAAATCAAAGTTGACGAGGTGGGTAACCCCAAAATGTCGGAAATGCAGCAGTCAATTGCGAATCTCACAGCGATTGTTGAACGACTTAGTGCTAACGTCCGTATTTTGAGTGGAAATCAACGACACGCTCAAACGTCAATTTCACTCCTCGAAAGTGCAGACATTGCATAGAATTTGTCTGTTGGTGAGCAAATCGACTGCTGATTAAGCTTTTACAATACGAGAGATGTAATTGACCTCCTCCCAGACTTCAAACCGCAAAAAATCAGCTCCTTACCGCGAGTAATTCCGTACATCGGGTTTGAAAGTTTATGTGCGTGCGCAGATGGGACGGGACAGTTGTGATTTTTGCTATGCAGGCCAAGTTGAAGTGTTTGTAAGCTTGGAACAAATTACAATTGAATTCTTGCGATCATTCTTGCATAATGATGACGAGTCAGACGTTCATTTACGTATGGCCGCTGACCTGAGAAAAATCAGTGACCCCGCATTAAACTATCACTTCCGAATGTGTGCCAAGGGTTAGGAACGATCCATCGTACCGTATATTTGCGGTGGACTAAATTATCGGACACTATAAACCTCGATAGCCTCCTTGAATTAATAGGACACAAACTAACTGTATTTGTCCATTACACGATTACTTGAAAACGTTAATAAACCGCCCAAAGTTAAACTAGTGAAACCTCCGCCAATAGTTCCGTCCGTACCCCATTAAACGGTCGAAGGACCAGAACGTATAAGCCTGACAAAGGGATTGTGTTATAATTGTTTCAAACCGGGGCACATATCAATTCATTGCGCATACCCGCAGTATTGCACCCGTCGATCAAAGTGTAAGAAAATTGGACATTCCGTTGATAATTGTCCTTTGCGCCATGATGGACAAATCAACAAACTAGACGCTGTGCCGAGTACGCATCGATCCGATCGTGTCGTTAAGAAAGTGCTTTTGTAAAATAAACATATCGATACACTGATCGATTCGGGAAGTAGCTGTTCGTTGATCTGTGAAAATGACTCCTCCAGCGTAATCGAATGCGCTCCAATCACACTCGAAAGTTTTGGAGGAAGTTCTTATACGTGCATGCGAAAAATGCATTCAGCTTACGTCTGAGTAGTGGATTCAAAGCCACTCGTACCAAATTCCTGCCGTAGATTCAATAATAGGCAAACTAGTGACATACAATATCATCTACCCTAGCGAATCTACATATTCGTCTCGACTATTTGCAGATCTTCGCGCCACCATTGCAGTCACGCAAAAGACTCCGTTCTCGATCCCAATAATCGCAAATAGCTGAGAACAAGTTTTACACGACACTGGGTTTGTTTTTAGGCTACTACCAAATACCGTTGGACGAAAACTTAATGCAATACACAGCTTTTGTGACACACAGTGATCACTATGAGTATACTGCTATGCCGTTTGGGTTGGTATTTCAGCAGATGATAACAACAATCATCCGTAACCTTCGTTCAAATAAAAATCATCAGCTATATGGACGAAGTGATTATTGCGAGCGGTACCATTCTTCTTGAGGCACACCATCTTGGGTTTCAGAATTAAGTCAGGAAACGTCAAAGTCCACGCCGTTTTCAATTTTTCGACACTGACGAACGCAACAGAAGTCAAAGGATTCTTGGGATTATCTGGCTTCTTTCGAAGGTTTGTTTGGAAGTACGCCAACCAAAATATGACTGAAAATTGGATTGCGATAGAGCTTTAGAAAAATTGAAGACTCTGTTTAGTGCCAAACCGATTTTAGCATTATACAATTCAACGAAATTTCACCTAGTCCAAACCAACGCCAGCACTGTTGAACTTGCTGCCGTGCTGTTTCAATCACCAGACCAAGTGATGCAGAAACCCGTCTTTTACTACAGCAGCCAATGTAATGAAGTAGAACAACAATACAGTAGTTATGAATCGAAAGTGTTGGCAATTGTCGATCCACTTGAATGGTTGAAGTTTTACTTGCTTGGTAAAAATTTTCAAGTAGTGACAGATTGCCAAGCCACATCGACAAACAAGCTGTTGACTCCGTTGAACTACCGTATTGCACGCTGGTGGCTTAAACTTCAGGAGTTTAACTTTGAAGTCACATACCGAGCAGAAAATCGTATGTCTCACGTAGATGTTTTAAGCCGATGCCCGACCAACGAACCTGTAGAGCCGAAATCAATTGCCGAGAATATGTTGATAATGGTACAAACAAAGACGATTGGTTGCTATCAATGCAAAAATGTGATAACCAATCAAACGATATCATCAATATCTTACTTTAACAGAAAACTAGTTTGCGAGCAAAACAAATAAAAAAGGACTACGTAATGAAGGGAGGATAACTCATGCAAAATTGTAAGGATGGTTCGAAGTTTGTTGTACCTGCCACCATCCGATGGAGGATTGAACGAAGTTGCCACGATGAATCGGGACATCCAGGTTTCTGGTTTCCCCAAATATGTCGCTATGTTAAGTCTTACGTCAGCACTTGCATAGACTATTGTCTCGACATAACTCCAACCGGTAAGCGAGAGGGGCAAATGTTCATCAAGGAAATCGTCTCTATACCTTTTTGTGTCTTACACGTGGATCAATTGGGTCCTTTTCCGAGAAGCAATCGTGGAAATGTTTATATGGTAGCACTGGTTGATCCGCTTACCAAATACACAATACTCCGAGCTGTTCGAGATACGAGCGCCAAACAAGTAATTGCAATGCTACGAGATATAACGACTTTCTTTGACTTGCCGATAGAGGATCCACTTACACATCAAAAGAATTTCCCGAATCCTGCAGTCTTGACATTCAGCATGACTTATTGATAATAACATTTTACTATCTTTTTGTACACATCGTATGTATAATGAATGAAATATGCATGGTGTTTAATTACCTTTTTGACTACGTAACGTCTGTGTATAACACTTGTGCACCAACAAGATTTTTTTAGATAAGCATGCGATGCATCGTATGATGTTTGGTAGATGCATAGATTATAAGTAGAATTAAGAATTTAAGTCACTTGAATTCCAACCGCCATGGAATAAAGTCTGTACAATAAAAGAAAAACGTCTTTTATTAACTCATGTCCAAGTACCCGTACGCACTCCGTGTGGTCATGGCCAGGAGGAGCGTATTAACCACACTGTACTCACGAAATAACGCTACTCTACGATCAACCGTAAGAATTGAGACCAATATGTTATATACTGATGATTCAGTGGACTCTGAACTCCCAACCGCATTCCACCACGGGATTTACTCCAAACCAGTTTTTGTTTGACTTTCAACTACGTGATGTAACAACCAATTGAGATTCCATGACAGGATTTACGCTAAACCAGTTCAAATTGTATAAATGTTGAGGACGATAATGTTTATCGGGACGATTATGGGTCAGAAGTGGCCGAGCTGTCAACTTCAGCCAATCTGGCAACACTGGCTTTGCCGAAGAGTGTCGAGCAAGTCAAGATTTCAGGAACTGAGTAACGAGCCGTCGTCGCGAGTAGTCGTATTATATCTTGTCTTGTCTTGGGTTGCTAATAAGCATAAGTACATAATATAGTATAACGTGTTTCAATTAGTCATCTACAAATATAATGCAAAAAAGACTTATAATCCCTAAATTTGGCCCCACAGCCATCATCATATTGGGGGAGGTATTCAATAAAGCTAAATCCTGAAACAATAAAATGCATAAATCAATGAATCATGAAATATGATGAAAATTTACGCTCTCAAAACTATTTGTAATCAATGGAGCCGTTGCCAAATTTCCATTGGGTACTTCTACAAAAAGTCTCAAATATAATTCAATCTCACTTAAACTCAAATCTTACATTTTCTATATTGGATTCAGACATTGCTTCTATTTTTCATTCGCTAGGTCCACCTTGAACAAGGACTAAAAACCAAGATGTTTATAGTTGTCAAAATAAAATGTAAAATACACTCGAGCCTGGCCTTAAAATAATGCAACTTGATGAGTCATCAATGCCTGCGTGAACGGTATTTACTGTGTATGAAGCCTGAAATCAAATATTGATACAAAATATGTGCAAAATTTTCATGTAGCCATTACATACATCCCCTGAATATGGCATCACATCAATACTGCAAGCTGTATGAATTATCTTACATTGATTTTTTTGATTTGGAGCCTGAACAAAACATGTTAATAATAATTAATAATGTTATGATTAAAACATGACCCTCTTCAGGCCACTCATACACACCGCTGTAGCTGAAGGGTTTGAATCCACATTAATCTATAATTGTAGAGTTAATAATGACGACATTATGCAGAAAATTAATAAGTGTCTCCTCGAAAATAATTTCATATATCATCGACTTTGTGAAAAGCATGTTTTAAAAAGGAAGGGCCTAAAATTTGCATTAAAATTAGATGCAAGAAATTCATACGTCGTCCAAATCTGATTTAGAGCCCACTAAATTATTCATATGTCGTTTCCTGTCCAAGACTCCTGAAATTGAGCGTGTTCGGGTAAATAAATGACATTTACACTATCCAAGATAATTGACTTATAACCGAAGAAATCATTTGATAATCGCACTAAAATTAGATGTTTTGCAAAAAAGTGGCAAATATATGTAAACTTACACGCCCTGAATTAAAGATCGCACTTGAACAACAATTTGTCCAATTCGTAGTTGAATTCTAAAATAAAAAATGTGAAATAAATCAATCATGAAATATACTAATATGTGCAAAAGTAAATACAAAGGTGTTGATGTCTTCGATTCTGTTGTAACCCTGTCTTTTCAGCAGATAATGATACAAGACTAGTTGAACTATATATAAAATGGTTTATTATCCTTTGCTATTATAACATAAGCTCCGTGACGACACTACGACTCCTCGATGACAAGTGACAAGTCTTTTACTGCCACAATCGGCGTTGCCATCCCAACATCTCTCCCCGTTAAGGTGGATTATACAATCCGATGTGCAAGTTGCGTCATGTCATAATCCTTATGGTGTTGCGGTAAGACTCCCGCATTGGTTCATTGAGGTTGACCTGGTTGCGGATCTTCAGCATATTCGTCTCCTTGCACCACTGCTTGGTTCACCGGTTGTTTATTGGCAGGTTCTGAACTCAGTTGGAACCCAGTCACCACTTTTCTAAGTATTTGCGGCACAGGGATATAAAGACCATCAAGTAAAATGTTTATTCCATTATTGAGGAAAGTAAACAATTTTTTTGTGGGGTTTGCATGGACGTTGACTACGCAATCACCCGACAGACCCTCTGTAAGTGCCAAGTAATTACCATTTGTTGTCGCTGTACGTTTTGATAAAGTCGTCTTCGCTGATATCGAAATCTCTCCATTTGGCTTCATGGTGCTGATTAACTTGCTGCTGCATATTCTTGTTACGCTTGCCAGAACGGTCATGGTTTGGTTTCAATAAATCCAACTTAGTATTCATAGTACGACCAGTCATGACCTGGAAGGGTGACTACATTCCAAGGACTGTGTGTAACGATAGCATAGCAAGAACTTGCGCGAAGTTTGATCGGCATTCACTTCTCCCTCCAGTTTCTTTAATCCAATTTTCAGCGAGGTGTAAAATTTCTTAGCTTGACCATTTGATTGGGGATAAAAAGGTGCCATTTTGATGTGGTTGATACCATTTTCTCTACAGAAACTCTCAATTCCTCTAAAATCAGCTGCGGACCGTTATCAGAAACAAGCGTATTGCAAAGCCCTTGTCGTGAAAAGGCTTCCTCCAATCATTCGATTGTCTTTGATGCCATTGTGAATTGCATTTTGTGTACCTCTAGCCAGTTGTTGAATGCATTAATAATAATTAAATACCAAAATCCATTTATAGGTCCCACATAATCGATATGGATACGAGACCATGGTTCGTCCGGAATGGGCCATGATTGAAGCGATCACTTGGTCGGCGATTCGGATCTGCACAGCTTCCACAACAGCTTCCACACCTTTGGACCAGCTTGTCGAAATTGTCGTCAATAGATGGCCACTAAACTTTGCTTCGTGCCAACAGTTTCATCCGAGCAACGCCTGGATGTCCTTGATGCAGCTTCTTCAATATGTGAAACAGCTTTGGAAACGTATGCTAAAATTGTAAAAGAGCATAGTGATAGTGCTCTTAGTTGTGCGCAGGTGTTTCGATGATATAAAGAGTTTAAAGAGGGGCGTGAAAGCATGGAAGACGAGGCGCAGGTCTAGAGACCAGGCAAGGTGCGGACTGACGGGAATACGCAGCGTGTGTGCACCCTAATCCATGAAGATTGGCGTTTGATAGTTCGAATGTTGGCCTCGAAACTAGGTATGAACCGTGAAACAGCCAGACAAATTTTTAACCAACGATTTCGGGATGAAAAACTTGTGCGTAAAAATGGTTCCAAAGAACCTTTCTGAGGAGCAAAAGCAGCGTCAAAAGACCTTCGCAGAAGACTGTTTGGAACAAGTGGAGAACGATCCCACGCTGCTTGATCGAGTTATAACAAGCAATGAGATTTTTTTTGTGCCCTAGAATGAAATCGGTGGTCAAAGGAACTCATTTGAGTCGATTGCGGATACCCAGGTGGCCATGAGGAGGGTACTCACGGACATCCCAGACGAAGCGTTCCAGAAATGTTATGAAGCATAGAAAACGCGCTGGAATCGTTGTATAGCTGCCCAAGGAGACTACTTTGAAGGGGTGGCAGAGTTGTAGAATAATTTTTAAATATACGGTTTTCATAGAATCAGTTTCATTTCTAAATTGGCACACCTCGTATATTGCTTGTGCGCCTGGTTCTTTTATCTTACACACCTTGGCATTCATCATCGAACCAATCATTTTTTTGCGCCGGAGTTGATGTGCAATTGTCAGTTCCGCTACAGTCTTATTTGCCGCTTTCACTTCCACCCACAGCTTGTTAATTGTTTTGAGCGATGTGTCTAATTGGATAGGAGTTAGCTGTTTGTCGAGGGTCTCCGTGAAATGTTTGGCCACAGACGCGATTTAGAGCCTTTCGATGTTGAGTTTTTGTGGAGTGCTTATCTACGCCAATCACGCTTTTGATATATGACATCGACGGGTTAATTTGATCAAGTAATGATCAGATTTTCAATTGGTTCCTCGGTATCAACGGACGTCAAGTATACTCGAGGCTCAACGTTGTTGGATCGAAACATGTCCAATTTGGTTTTGTGTGTTGCCATCCGGTAATGCCCACGACATTTTATGTATGCGTTGATGAGAGAAACAAGTCCAACGTATGGCTAGATTTCTGCTACACGCAAAGTTAATCAGCCGTTGGCCGTTCATTTTTGTTTCATCATGGAGGCTATAGCCTCCAGCCGTTCCCCAATTAGATAGCTCATTGCCAACTATAGCCCTGAAATCAGCCAAAATTATTTTTGTATCGTTTGTAGGCCATGCATCAAGCAGTCTTTCCAGGTTATTGTAGAACATTTCCTTCTTTTCTTTGTCCTTTTTTTCGGCTGTGGTGTGTACATTTATGAGACAAATTTTGAAGAATTTCACTTTTATGTGGTTTGTACAGAACCGTTCATTGACTGTCTTAATACTAATAATGCGTGATGTAAACTTCCTATTCACAATGAAGTCCTCACCGAATACTCGCTTGCCAGTAGGCTTCCCATGTTTGAGTATTATGTCCAACCTCATATCTTGTATAGCACCTCCAGTCGTGTTCGTTTCCTGGATTGCGAGTATGTTACATTAATATTGACTGGCCTATTGTAAAAACTCCTTAACAGCACCAGGGTAGTTAAGGGATCTGACATTCCAGGGTCCAATGCAACAGCCTTTTTTTCGGCTGCGAGGCTCAATCTATCCCAAGGCTCTGTTACAAGTTTCAAAGCAATGTAGGGTTTTGCAAGGATGTCCGTCACCCCACTTCTATTCCGGCGGTATGGATATTACTTTCGATTCCATTATCAGGGGTCGAAGACTCTTCTTCAGTAACTTATGTTACCCTAAAGGAGGTGTAAGTAGGGATTAATGGCATGGCGTCTTGCTTGTCAGCTCAGCCATTTGTTGGACAAATTTGTTTTGCTAAGCATCCGATCTGCTTCATTGCTTAGCCATTGCTGTAATTAACGCTCTAACTGTATCCGCATCCATATCGATTTCTTTAAGCAAGACGCGCACGTAAAAGGCTAGTTAAAATATATATATAATAGTTTATTATTCTTTGCTATTACAACGTAAGCTCCTTGAGCTTAGACTTGACTCTACGACTCCTTGATGGCAAATGACAAGTCTTCTTCTGCCATGATCGGTGTTATCATCCTAACAAATTCCACGTCGAGTCTAAAAATATAAGAAAATTGAATTTTGTGCAAATATTAATTTAAAGGTAGATATCTTACACTTTTAGCTTTTTCCCAATTTTAACATGTTGCAAATGAATACTGTGGCTTTGCATCATGTGAGAATCGTACCTTTTCATGCAAATAAGTGATGTTGTCATCCTTGAAACGATCTTCGCAAATTTGCAAACGTTTCATTTCCTGATTTATTCAGAGAATTTGGCACCATTCCATTTTTGTATAATGTTATTTGGAACTCTAAAATGATAAAAAGTTGCAATGAATTATAAGCCCCTTATAAAAATGACACAATTTTGTGCCGCTTCTGCTTTGATTCTTTCGATACTGACAGGACATATATGTCCAACAGTTTGTTTAAAAATTACTGGTGGGCTTGCGAGCTATACTTTTTACGTGAACTTCTCTCCCAGCAGTAATATGAGGTCTTTTTGGCATATTGTCAGCTGATCAATAAAATATAATCAACGGATGGGTATTTACAACTTAGTTTGTGTGACAGTGGTAACCTGGTTTTGCATTTTTAACCGATTTTTGTGGTTTTAGTGAAAAAAAGTATAAAAAAAATACGCATGTATGTTTCTCTATTTTTTACAAATAACAAATATTACACGAAAATTGAGCTATAGTAAACTCTTTTCAAATTATCTTTAGTTAGCTCTGTTTGGGATTAATATGTCCCATTAGCAATTTAGGATATATATATATGCGCTAGCAAAAGGCTAAAAAGTTTATTCTAAACATCTAATAAGCAACATGCCAAAATATGTCCTTTTGACGTAATGATTGTTCTGGGTAGCATGAAGGTA
The DNA here is from genome assembly GCA_963969285.1 of Odontomyia ornata. Taxonomy (NCBI): domain Eukaryota; kingdom Metazoa; phylum Arthropoda; class Insecta; order Diptera; family Stratiomyidae; genus Odontomyia; species Odontomyia ornata. The sequence continues at coordinate 275,365,256 of OZ017740.1, forward strand.
ATGCCCTTCAATAGTGTACCAAAAGCCACATGTATTGGTCCCAAAATGCATCTTAAGGAAGCACAACAATAAAGAAAGTCATGAGCCGAGACCAATTTCTTCTTTTGTCTTCAAAACTTTACATGAACGATCCAAATAAGCCAGATAATAATGCACCAAAGATCTACTATATGGATGAGTTAATTGCGTGTCTCAACATCACTTTCCAGCATGTACGCTCAGATTCACCATTCCAAAGGTAGGTCATCCCCGAACAATATCTGCCTTTGAAACCCATAAAGCGGGTAATAAAGCTATGGCTGCGCTGCGACCCAAAAACTGGATATGTATATGGTGTGAACGTGTACGCAGGAAAGGAGGAAGGACAACAGACTGACACTTTTGGTGAAAGAGTTTTAGAAAACTTTGCGAAACCGTCACAGAGAAGGATGTTGCCAAATACTGCGACAGATTTTTACGTCTGTTGAATTGGTTAATGCTTTAAATTTCGCTTGTGTAGGAACGTGCATGACAAATAAAAGAAATGCACCCAAACTTGAGGGAAATCTATCTCAAAAAGAGATTCAAAATGTTGTGCAACAATTTTGGACCATTGGCAATCAAGTTGAACGGCGCGAAGGAAGGTTTAGTCCTAAGTAATTGCCACAAGAAAACAATCGCTCAGATAAAAAGAAATGCAAAAGATGGTTCCAGGCAAGCTGTACGCTACCCAGAGTCGATTGCGTTTTATAACGAACATATGAGCGGAGTTGACCTTGTGGATCAATTTTCAGCTTTGTATGATCTAAACAGAAAGTTCAATAAATGGTGGAAAAAAGTGTTTCAAAAGATGTTGATTTCTGCAGTTGCCAACTCGTGGATTGAATATCCAGAACTACAACGCAACAAAACACCCCTCATCAAATTTTTAGTGAGTCTAGTGGAACAATTAATTGGTTTCGGCAAAGACCGAGTATTATTCCAACGAAAAATTAGTTCAGGTATCAGGTTCAGGTATAGTTCTGAACAATTCATTACCGATCAACAAATAGGTAGACCATCGCTCAGGATTAAAGGAGTGAACAACATTGACGAAAACTTGGCAACAGAAGGCAAAACCCGGAGCAGATGCTGTCATTGTGCAAAACAAAAAATTGAAAAAAGAACCAAAACAATTTGTAAAGCGTATAATTTTTTATTGTACAAAGAATGGTTCATAATTTACCATACTTGATATTTTCCTTTTTTATATTATTAAGTGTAAATGAAGATAATCGATGAAAAAAAGCAAAGTATTCTCTTCACAGTAGGGATACGTTTTGTTGCGCAAAGTTATCTGTGGGACTTATACGTGCCGCGACTATTTCTCAAAAACAACGGAACGCAAAAATTTAAAATTGAACCTGTAGCCATTTTAAATGTTTTGCTTCACAATTCTTCAATTATCCTTTTTGTATCACAAAAAAAATAATCCGCACCGAAAACGTTAAGCCACTGGGTTTACAGCAAACTATGAAAGAATCAAAATAAAAAATTTGCAAATATTTTTGGGCTGTTTTCTTGTGTTTTATAACTTGAAACTAATAAAACTAAACTCTTTCAGGATTTTAAATCCATGAAACTATTAATTTTTATCTAAAGTAGGACTTTCCACTCGAGCCACTGTTGAAATTTAGGCAACACGGTACTGAACAGTGTATTGTCGTTTTCTAATGTTTAAGTTACTTGATTTTATAAAATTGCACTATATATCGTGTGAAACTATACGAAACAGCATGTATCACGTCCACCACTTAAATATTCACAGCCCTTTTCAAGAAAATCGCAAGGAAATGAAACTCTCCGCACAGTGACCAGTGACGTGAAGACGTAGACAAAATTTTGACGTTTGTAATGATTTCCCCATTACTCGAAAAACATTGGGAAAGCAAAATATCAGAATTCACATACAAGTCGTCTTCTCTCTTTATCTTCGATTTGAGATCCGTAAACTGTCAAATACCACGCAGGCATTGAGGATACTCTGAAATGTCAAGCTATGAAAGTGTTAGAATAGTTTACTTAATTTGTAATCAAGAACTTTCATTTGATATCCCACATGAGTATTTGTCTGAAAAAACTTTAAGATACACCTCCCTTAGGAACCTATGCATTTTATTTTTGAATACTTAACCTTTTATTATTTTATGTCCAACCTCCAAATTTGGTGGTTGTAGTTCATTCATGTTCGGAGAAAAACTCCTGTGACCGACAGACCGGTTGCGATATCAATAGCGTTTTGTAAAATAGCTAAGACTCCTTTAATACTGATTGGACCAAGTCCTTATATTTCATACCCATGCAATTTTCAACTTAATCTTAAAAAATATTATGCAATAAAATTGCTACCAAATAATACCAAGAATCAACATGCTTCATACTCGTATACACATCTCAAAAAATATTGATTTTGTCATGCATCCAATATCCACCAATCAAACCTAATAATCTGAAAACATCAATGAAACTCGAATAAAATGCTCATCTCTAACAGTAAAAGCAATCAAATTCTCTTTATATCCTTCATTTCCCATCACAATCGCATCACAAATCAATCAGTATGAAGGAAGGATGAAAAATTGTCCGAAAAACTAACCTCATTAGAGCAAACCACGGAAAGCATGGTCGGATAATTCAATAGTGTATTCAGTCTGCTGGTCTGGCTAAAGGATCAATACTGAAATTTCGATGAAGCGAGCCGCAGAATGAGCGATAACGTTCCAATGCACAATGCATGCTCTCAATTGTGCGAAGTAATTTCATCATGTCTGTGGCTAAATGATAACCAGTTGAACATCAAACCATTTGTGGTCAAAGGTCGTTACATACCGAGGAATAGGTACTTTGGATATACTGTATTCTATATCTAAGAGAACGTTACCTTGGATGAAATGGGTGGGATAAAGAAAACAGAGGACGATGAAGTTGAACGAAATGGTGAATGTCTAACGAAGGATCCAAATGATTTTTCGTTTTTCTAAGGTCACACCCACCACAGCAAGATTCTGTTTGCTGAACTCAGCTTGGGAAATACGGTCTGCGAACAAATTGAGAAGACCTATTTCCTTCGAGGAGTCATTGGTTACACTGAGCATAGGTATCTGGGAACTTCAATGCACTAAACATGGACCTAGTGGAGGAAACTGTGAATGACGACGGTAATTGAACATCCAACCAAAATCCACAAAATGTTTCCTTCACGCTTTTGTACAAGTCTCTTGATGTCTTCTAGTGAGAATAATTCATGAGCGTGGGACACAACGTAGGTAATGGCAAGGACCTTCTAAATTGAGGAGTAAATGAAAATTTGGAAAGAAAATTGCAGACAATCTTACACAAATGGAAAAATCCGGGTGCTTCATCCTTTATACAGCAGCGCTTTGAAAAGGTTTGGGGAAACAAGCAAATTGCTTGTTAGTTAGACACCGTAATGAGGAAATTGGAAGCATTTAAATTTTATTACTTTATTTATGGAGCAAATTGTAGAAGCGAACACTATCATTAAGAATGCTTACATGGTCATTAATCTCTCACGTATATATACTTCTTGCTGGGTTGAGAATTTAATTTTAGAACTTGAAATCTAAGGACTACTTTTTTCATTTCATCTAGAATTGCGAATGTTGTTTTCAAGGCCAATCATAGAAAAATAGACATTTTGAATTTTACACATTAAAAAGAAGAGCATCGTTGGAAAGAAAAATGTTTCAGATTTGAAAAGTTTTCATTTCATAACATCCGTGCCAAATGAATGAGAATAATTCTATAATATCCATTATATTCTCTTTACCTGCACCGCTAACATGTTGTGTAGGTATTTATCCAACGAATACTTGCTATTTACGCAAATTACATTGCAGGTTTTACCATAATAGGTCTCTTTAGGAAGCTAAAGTTGAATTAGTCTTGAAAATATTTTATGTTAATAGCGGACCCGACAAACTAAGATACATAAATACAGCGAATCTTGTTACCTCGTGAAAATATTATGAATACCCACATACATCACCATTTCCTTCCCTCATATCCTCACAATCAGATATTTTATTTCAAATACAATCGCCACAATGTTACCAAACCAGCATACAGCTCCCAAATAATCGATTTGTGGCTTGTTACATATTTCGCCGTCGGAATGAATCCACAAAACATTGATGTTAATTAGCATGAAGTGCAATTAGCATTAATCAAACGCAGCATAGTGCTCTTATATGCTGTACAATGATGTGATATTTGCGTTTGAGTTGGGACACACTTGTTCCAAGAATAATGCCATCATATGAAGATGGGGCAGGATACCCGTATTTAATGCACATATTTATTGTTTAACAATGAATGGTTTCGCTCGCTAATCGTTTCAAAAACATTTTGAATTGTTTTTAATCACCTCCAAAGGAAAGAAAGTTAACAATTGATCACGTATATTTTGTTGTTGTTGCTTTTTAGGATTTTGTACTAAAATACAAAACCCTATTGCAATCACGACTTGTGTCCGTCCGTCTGTTTGTATGTCACAGCGCTCTTTCTCCGAAACTACAGAAGCTACAGCAATGAAACTTTGTGAGAAGGTCAGAAGTGGTGACTTCTTAAAAGTTTTCGAGTGGAAAAATTTTTCAAAGGGGTTTGAGGGAGTCTCTTCATATAGGGAGGTGACCCTTTAAAATCTTTTTTCACCATGCGTAGTCGGATAGGGTGTCATTGGAAAGGTCTTGATGAGATCTTTTCAAAACAAGCCTTGAAATTGCCTTATCAGTACCGTGGGGGCAGGGGAAGGGGAAACGTACGAACTTTTCGCGTACCGCCCCTCGTGATTGGACACCTTTCTTCCGAAAAGCTAAAAAAATCATTAATGTAGGCCTTTATGAGTACAACAACAACAAATATGTGAGAAGTCGAAATTCATTCATCTTTGTTAGTAATAGTATAATTTTTCGATTTTACGTTTTTTTGAATAAAATCTTAACGGTACCATTAAATTTAGTGCACAGATGACTGTTTACAAGATTCACCTGTCCTAAAGTTGCACAAAGATTGAATGGAATGTAACGAAATAATAGCGATTTGAGTTTTCCTGTATTACTTGTAATATATCGGCCCTACGCCACTGGTGGCCAATACATATGCACATTGCTACCATATGGCTTCCTATCTCACGTCAGTTGTGACGACTTCCCACCTCCCGTCAATTTTGTCGGGGAATGTCAAAGTCAGTCCGACGTAGCCATATGGAGAGTTGGGTGAAGTGCAGTTTTGTTGTCTCGGGAAATTAAAGTGTTTTAAGAGTTGATTAACGAATAAAATAAATACATTAAGCTATCAAAAGTTGTGCGAAAAGAAGCATTACTCGAAACTGCTCGTGGAGTCTGCCAAGAACATCTTCAGTATATAGATTGTCTTCGGGGCTGAATCTTCATACACATGTGACATCGCCATTTGCGTTGGTGGAGGTAAAAAGAGCCACATCTTACACTTCCTCGGTGGAGTCTCCAATAATTCAAGCAAAGTCAGGTTTGTACTGAAAAACAAATATGATATATCTAAATCCTGCAATCCTTCTGGAAGTATGCGAAAGTTGACAGTCATCTAGGCAAGCGCATAAACGTATTTATGTTCCCTTCTACAAGAATAAGTAAATTTTGACATAAATTGAAAATATCATTGATAAAATAAACAAATTTGCAAATAAACACACTTATCGACGATGGCATCGGTGAGGTCAGCCATGTTTCACGATCACTGCACACTTTCAATGCATTTAACATAACCTAAACTCATAAATGAACAGAGCAGGTGAATATTATAGCTAGGGGCATTCCATTTTTTTGCCACAAACAATTCTGTCCTATTATGTGAAAAGCGGAACTATTGTATTTTAAAAAAGTTCAAACCACCGACAGCTTGCAAATCGTTTCAGAAGGATCATAGGGCTATCTATGTTAAACAACAGGAGAATTCAATTGAACAGAACGCTTCTAGGAATTTCAAACTCGTCATCATTGCATCTCTGCAGCCCCGAACAGGCCTTAGTTTCTTACAGACAGTGTACCAAGTGTTTCGGCCCATTAGCTGCATCCTCCAATAGTACGAGTACTGAACACCCCTTTCAAAGCCGTTAAGCATGTTTGCAAGGGCATTCGTGGCTAGCTTCTGAGAAAAAAGGATTTTTGAAGAGGTGTAAGGTCGCTGTAACCTTACACCTCTCCTCTCCTCCCGCAGGGGGAATGCCGGTCGACAAGAGCACTCTTGGAGGCTAGCATTCTTTGGGGAGTTCCGCCCCCACGTACCCGAGGAAATTCCCGCAGGGGGAATGCCAGTCGTCAAGAACACTCTTGGAAGCTAGCATTCTATGAGGAGCGCCGCCCCCACGGACCCGCGGATATGGGGGGCGCCGTGAGGTTCCCTCCTGGGATGACAGGTAACAACTCTGATTTTATCTGGACTACGCTTTTGACAACGAACTGGAATTGACGCTTTGGGCTTGTGCCGAGTCTCGCATGGCCTCCCTGCTCTGCAAGGACAACCATGGGACCAAAAAGGCGACTGCACACACGAACGGAGATAGCGGCTCCGAGGGAGACCCAACAAAACTGGAGCAGAATCAAAAGACCAAAAACATCCAAAAATAGAAACAAAAAAAATCGCCGACGCAACCAGCGGTTGCAGCCACGATGTTAACAGTACATCGAAAGCGGTACTAACCACGACAAAAGCGAAGAATAACACAATGACATTTAAAGCAGACGAAAACCGGAAAATAGCAGACAGTCTGGTTCAGACTGAGATACCTGCGGCGTCCGGGCGCAGCAAAAAAATGATGCGAACGCCAGAGCTTCCTATTAAGGAAAAGCGGGAAACTCTGCAGGATGCTTCAGGTGTTCGAGCCTCGGAAGGAGATAATACAAAGAGCACCAAAAATTCGATGTCATTGCTGCGATCACCGAAGCGACCGATGCAAGGGTCGCAAATCCCGACATTGCAACAAAAAATCCAGAAGTCAACGAGGAGATTGCGGCACGAAAAGCAACGATTGCACCGCCAACGTCGAAAATGTGGCGGAAGTACTGCACTCGGAATCGGAACGCGATAACCTCTCCCAAGGATAGTTGCAAGCTACAATTGCGTCCCAGCGATACGAAGAAGAAAGGCTACTCCGAAAAGCGAAAGATGTTCTGAAAAGAATACAATCTGCATATGACTCCCTAAAAATCAGCGAAGCAGCAAAGGTGGGGCTCCTTGAACAAGAGGAGCTCCTAGATCGTATAGGGCACTATCGGAGGAGCTGGTTAAGGGCCAAAGGCAAACAGAAGACTAAAGAGGCTCTTGCGGCGATATCTAAAGGTGGCATGCAGATAGCTCCACCATTAAAAGTCAATAAAAGAATGGCGTCTAGCCCAATCGAAGGAGATCGGGATAAGGGAAGGAAGGAAGAGGCACTTGATGGGCGTGGAGGACCAGATCACGGGTTCCAGAAAGTGCTTACAAAAGAAGCAAAGAAAGCTGCTATGAAACACCTTCAAAAAAAGCCAGAAAGTAAAGTTTGCATGGACGCCCAATTAGAAAAAAGACCTGATGCAAAACAGGAGAGGCAGAAGCCCCGACGAAGACCCCGGCAGCAGGCACTGCTTGTAAAGCCCCAAGATGGCCGATTCTACGCGGAGGTACTGTGGGACATCAGGGGAAACGTAAGGCTCGAAGACACCAATACTACCATTAAAGTAGTACGACCAACGCGGTCGGGCCACATACTGGTCGAATTCGGAGCAGAGGCCGGCAATAAAGAAGCATTCTGTGACGCAGTAAAGAAAGTCCACGGCAAAAGCGCAACTATAGCCCCGCTCGAGCCGATGGCAACGATCGAAATACGAGACACTGAATGCGTGACGGATCTGGTCGAGGTAGAAGAGGCCATCAAAAGGGAGTTCCCTAGCGTATGAAGGATCAAAGCAAGACTGACACCAGAAAACAACAGTGGACAATGCATGGCCATAGTTGACTTGATCGAAAAAGACACCGAACAATTCCTGAACAGAGGCAAAGTATGAATATGGTGGGTGGTCTGTAGGATACGGCAAAGAGCAGCGCCTCTTCAATAATTCAAATGCCTTGGTTATGATCACACCACACAAGTATGCAAAGGACCCGATAGGAGTTCCATATGTTACAAATGCGGTGAGATGGGACATAAAATAAAAGCGTGTACGAAGGAGGCACACTGTATTCTTTGCAAGAATGCTGATCCAAAATCTGATTTTGGTCACGTTTTGGGATCAGGAAAATGCCGGGTGTTCCCAGAAGCCCTAGCGAAGGCAAAATCAGAACTCCGATGACCCGCATCCTGCAGCTAAACCTACACTGCAGTTCAATCACCCAAAATCTGCTTGAGCAGTTTGCGAGGGACATGAAAGCCGGGTTTTTACTGCTGAGTGAGCAACACCATAATATAAGTTCTGCATCATGTTATTCTGATAAAACTGGTACTGCCACGATCTGGGTCCAGAACAGTGACTTTCAAGCGGAGAGTTGTGGACGGGGGGATGGTTTCGTGTGGGTTCGCTGCTCAGGGACCACCTTCTTTAGTGTGTACCTAACGCCTAACGAATCGATATCATCTTTCCAAGCCAAGCTTAATGCTTTGGAGGGCGCTGTCTCGAACGCAGAGGGTAAAGTGCTCGTCGAGGGTGACTTCAACGCTAAAGCAATCGAATTTGGCATGCCTCAGATGGATCTGCAGGGAAAACGAATCCTGGAAATGGCGGCCAGGACAGCCCTCGTCGTACTGAACTCCGGAAACACACCAACTTTCCGCCGTATTGGCTGTGAGGGAACCATACCGCACGTGACATTCGCCTCGGAGTCCTTTGTACGGAGGATACACAACTGGAAAGTATTAGAGGACTACTCAGCCAGTGATCATCAGTGCATTCTGCTTGAGATCAGTGATGCTGTCTCCCAACGTCCGTGCTCTCAGCCTTTTACAACTGGATGGAACATCGGAAGGATGGACGTCGAGAGGTTCTTTGAGGTGCTCACAGCAGGTGAGCCGCTGCAGGGAGTTGCGGAGGGGACGGAAGAACTGGCAGCTCAAGACGTGGTGAGCTCTACTATGAGCATCATTACGACTGCTTGCTGTGCTTCTATGCACCGTCAAGGACCCCGGCACAGCAAGCCCCCAGTGTACTGGTGGTCAACTGAAATCGCTGAAAAGCGAAGGGAGTGTCACAAGCTTCGACTTGAGGCTCAACGGGTGCGGAACTGATCAACAGTAGCAAGGCTCGCTGCTGGCAAGACCTAGTGGACAATGTGAACAAGGATCCGTGGGGCCTTGGTTACAAGCTGGTCATGCGGAAGCTTGGTGCCCTACGGAAGCCTTGTATACATGACGTGGAAAAGATAGATGCGATAGCGCGGGGACTCTTCCCCGCCCATCCCGTCCGTGTTGACGCTGTCCATGGTGAAACAGCAGTAGAGTGCCCACTCTTCACACAGCTGGAACTGGAGGAGGCAGTCCTCTCTTTAGAAGCAAGGAAAGCTCCAGGTCCAGATGGTGTTCCAGCTGAGGTGCTGCGGCTCATCTTACACCATTGTCTTGACTTGCTGCTCGGCACATTCAACGCTTGCCTACGGGACGGGGTTTTCCCGGTACGATGGAAGGTGGTGAGGCTCGTACTGATCAGCAAGGGGAAGGGAAATCCCGAATCGCCGTCTGCATACCGCCCGTTATGCATGCTAGACACGGCTGGAAAAGTGCTAGAGAAGCTCATCAAGGGAAGACTCACTGACGTGATTCGTGCTGCTGGGGACCTATCTCCTAGACAGTACGGCTTTAGAGCAGGATGTTCTACCATTGATGCGATTGCAGAGGTGGTGAACGCGGTCCAAAGGGCAAAGGCATATAGTTCCACCAAGCGGCAGATCGTCCTGTTGGTGACACTCGACGTCAGGAATGCCTTCAACTCCGCTAGATGGGTGGATATTCTGGATACGCTGGAAAACTCTTTTCAAGTTCAAGAATATCTAATGCGGCTTTTGAGGAACTACCTAAAGGACCCAAGCCTGCTCCACAACATGACACAGGGCCAACAAGGGATGGAAATTACATTGGGTGTTGCCCAGGGATCCATTCTTAGTCCGGACCTGTGGAACGTGTCTTACGACGGGCTACTGAGGCTTGAGATGCCAGATGAGTCGCAGTTGGTTGGCTATGCGGATGATGTTGCGGCTCTGGTCGCCGGACGCACCGTTGAACAAGCGCAACTTAGGCTAGGTATGCTAATGCGCCAAGTGAGGGACTGGATGACTGCTCGCGGGCTCAGTTTAGCACTGGAGAAAACCGAAGTGGTCATCTTGACAAAAAAGAGAATCCCTAGAGTAAGGATGATAAGCATTGGTGACTTACGAATCGAACCGAAGCCAGCGGTGGAGTACCTGGGGCTATTGATCGACTCGAAGATAAGTTTCTCTGAGCAAACCAAGACAACGGCTGAGAAAGCTGTTTCGGGAATATCGGCTCTGAGTTGACTTATGGCCAATGTAGGGGGACCCAGCCCATCAAGAAGACGCCTCTTGATGAGTGCTGTAGGGTCAGTGCTACTGTACGGAGCAGAGATATGGGGCGATGCTCATAGCTAGCAGGTATGCCGAAAACGTTTGGCACAGGTACAGAGAAGAGGAGCACTGAGAATTGCATCTTCGTATCCAACAGTCTCTGACTCGGCAGTGAGAGTTATTGCAGGACTGATACCTGTCGCCCTCCTTGCTAGAGAGTGCCGCGCTATTTACCTGCGCCGAAACGAAGATGCGAGGGAGATGGTTGTCCGCGACGAGAGACAACACTCGCTCAATGATTGGCAGCAGTCTTGGGTCAATCGCACGAAGGAAAGGTAGACTGCGCGCCTTATCCCGGATGTGAGACCGTGGCTTAATCAAAGGCATGGTGAGACTGACTTCTATCTGACCCAGCTTTTGAGCGGGCATGGGTGTTTTCAGTCTTACCTGCACAAGATCGGTAAGTTACGGTCCCCCGATTGTCGGTTTTGCCCAGGAGAGGAGGATAATGCCTGTCACACAATTTTCGCGTGTTTCAAATGGGTCAGGCTGCGAAAGGAACTCTACAGGTAGACGGGAGAGCTCACCCCGGATAATGTAGTTGTGGTGATGCTCGAATCGGTTGACAAATGGATCCTGGTGGCACATTATGCTCGGGCAGTCCAAAAGTATAAAAAGGACTCACAGCAGCCGGGGGCACTGGGGCTGGGGGATCGCTCTTCTGGTGTTTCCTCTTCCCCTCTCCCCTCCCGCTAGGAAAGGGACTCACTAGCTAAAGGCGCCCAACGGCGTAACAAAATGAGACGTGGCCCGAAGTAATGTGTCAAACGGTTCCAAGCTGGGTTCTCAGATTGACAGGGGAGGTGTTTAGTGGGTAGTCCAGTCGCGCATGGGAGTCCCACACTCTGTGCATAAATAGCATTCACCTCCCTACCACAAAAAAATAAAGTCGCTGTGACATGATAAAGCGTGCACTTGATAATTTCATTGTCGCTACCATTTGGTAAATCGGATAGAAAAGTTAAATAGAGTGTTGTAAGTAGGCCAATAGCTGACGAAAAGCAGGTGTTATAAAAAAAATACAAACATTTCAAGACCTTATAGTGCCAGTGCGTCGAGAAGAAAGTAACCTTTCACGTCGTTCTCTATCTAAACTTAATGACGTTTTGTGTAAGGAGGAAAAAAAGAAAACCGAAAGCAGCTATACCTGCTCCATAGCCTTAATCTGCTGCTGCACCTGTTATAGTACAAATCAAGTTAAAAGAGGAGATTTTAGCACATTCATCGCAACCACTCGAAGAAGTGGAAAATATTGACTCGACAAAAAAACCCATTGCTGGTTTCAGATATGCAAACGATATATAATTATTTCAATTGGAAATAGACTTATGGGTTGGCAAAAGACACATGAATAAGCCGACAGAGGGGACCCCAAAAATGCGAGTTATACTTTTGGACTGGATAAATGAAGTATCTTTTCAATTTCGATTATTGCCTGAGACATCCTTTAACTGTTAGCATAATTGACAAATACTTGCAGTAAGAACATACAACAGAGCGACCATATTTGCTACTAGTAGGCGTTGGCGCTCTTTTCCTGGCATCAACGTACGAAGAGCTCTATCCACAAAAAATTGGTGATTTTGTATATATATGGACGATTTTTACACATAGCATAATTTGGGGGTGACCAGTATTCACTTCCTGCGACGTTTCTCCAAAGCAGCAAGCACAGCTGAAGAAAATTATATGCTAGCCAAATATTTGCTAGAACTTGCAGCAATTGAGTATACCACAGCACATTATCGGCCCTTAGAAGTAGCAGTCGTGTCACTGTTGCTGTCCTTGAAACTTTTGAATAAGGATCGTAGCACGACCGATGATCGCCTGTAGACAAATACATTGAAATTTTATACAACATATATCGTAGATTCTCTAAGGCCATTGGTACAGAAATTAGCGACATTAGTGAAAAAATACACCCAAATCCTCATTAACAGCCATTTATAGCAAGTATCAATCATCAAAGTTCGACAAGATCCCCTTGAAGACTGAACTGCATGGCCCGCTATTAGATAAGATAATTTCGGAGTTTTGGTTTCTCATTATTTAAAGACGAATGTGCACGTTCGAAAACAATTTAGGGCACATTTCCAAAATGAATATTTTTTTGATAATTTTAAAGCAAATATTTTTCATTCGCCATTAGATGTAAGAACTGGTAGTGTTAAACTATTTTGTTATATTGTACGTTTAGTATTGCTATGATACAATTTCCTATAAAGCTACAAAAGAAATGAACTACTTTGTTGCGATGCAACTAATAGTTTTGTATTCGAATGTATTTAAGAATAACAAGACACCAATATAAAGAAAAAGAGTAGATATAAATCCTAAATTGTAAAGATTATTATAATTTTAATGTGTCTCACAGAAAAATTAGAGGTGGATATTAATTCAAAATCCTTTAATGTAATGAAATTAAACAACATGAATTGCTAAGTAGTAACACGACTTTCCTTTACAGCCTGCCCTTCTTTTTCAGCGGGAGTAAGAACGAACGGTAAGTATGCCGAGACGAGGTAGAGTTGCCTAAATCCGCGGATGGCCGGTTTAGCTTCGCGTGCGATATGCGGTACCTTCGTTTGCTTTGCCTTTTTCTTAGAGTAAAGTTCTTCGGGATTGAATTAACGTAGTATAATTTTCGGTACCGCATCGGTAAACTTCGGGAACGTGAAATTGAATTTAGTTTTTTTTGCTGTTGACTGAGAGAATGGAAGAAATACGGAATAATGTAGAGATAGGAGTCGCTTCCGTATTTTTGAATTGTTTGGTTGAAACGGGCACTTAATGGCGGCTGAAACACGTAATTGAGCGTAATCCATTTTAAAGACCTGTGACGAAATCTTCTCGGAACTAGCTGGCCGACAAGCAGCCACCGCGAAATGGATTACGGGTGCGCGGACTGGTTGACCGGTTGGTACCATTTGTTGGCACGACTCAGATTTCACGTCTAGAACCGATGAGAGGTCCGTTCTGATTTCGTTCGAGTGGACGCAAACAAAAATCATTTTCATAAAATTTTCAGGAATGATAGGTATCATTAATATCTTTGAAAATTGGCTCAGCTAGTGGTATCAGTCAACGTAAAATAAAATGGAGGCTGTTTTAAATGCGAAGGTTGAATAATTTTGAGTTATTTTTCCCCAACTTCAACGTTTAGGTTGCATGCTTTTAAAACTTGATTCAATTCAATGAATGACTGAAAATGAGTACCTATAACTAAAACTCATAAGTGAAACAAGTCAACAAAGGTAGCTATTCTGAAATAGACCCAATGAAACAACATTAGCTTGATCAACGAGTGATGATTTATTTTATCAGTCTCGATATTTTATACATAATTTTTCCTCACATTAGTAATAATTCGTTTATGGCTTATTTAGCATAGGTCGTTCACAAAGGTTTAATGTATTTAGCTGAGTTTGTCGTCGAATCATTTTTGTTAAAGGGGAATAACTGAATTTTGTTTACAATTTGTGCTTGAGGTGAATAGCTAAATTATGTTTGCAATTTGTGCTAAAGGTGAATACAGAATTTTGCTGATTGCTATGATTGCAAAGTTGAATATTTTTGAATGTTTACAATGAATTGGTAATTTAAGGTAATTGATTTTAGACTATTTGGAATATGAACGAGACAATGATAAGTTTATGTTAGAAACTATTCATTTCTTTATCATTAAGTAGGAGTATTAACAATAAAATGGATAATTTTATGTTAAAGAATAGTCATATGAACAATACAATGGATGAATTTATGTTAGAGATAATTTAGTTTCTTTAACATTACTGCCCGCCATGAACCATCCGAGGTTCTTAGCAAGTGTCATACCAGGTGGATTTGTGTGAAGATAAGGATACGAACGGTGGACTAGGATGTTGATTGGTAATCATCGATGATCGCTTCTTCTTTCTGAACGTAGGCTCTTATAGGTTCTTCGGATTATATTAAGTCTGAAGCTACGAGGTTGAAAATGTCTTGTGTGTTGATGGTTTGATTGATGACAGGTGGCTGCAGAAGAATGTAGACCGACAAATTCTTTGTAAAAGCTGACTATGTGGTAGTAAAGAGCGAGTTGTCAACTTTGAGGCTACATTCATTTAAGAGTTTAATGATACCAGTGCCATTTAGTACCACGTTTTTCCGGTCACCTTGGCAGAACGTTTGCCCAGGAGTTGCTATTGGGGCTGTGAACACCCATGTATTTGCGTCATGAAGTTGCTTCCATACAATATTGTTCAGTTTGAACATGTGTGTTGTACATAGTTGCCTCTTGTATACTTTGTGTATTTCATTGATGATGCAGTTCGGCCTGGAGTTTTCGTCGTAGAGAACGCTAATATCTGCCAGATATTCGTCGGTAGAGAGTCTAAGCAGGTTGTCAGAGGAGGTTTCAAAGTATTGTTGCAGGTTGTAGTTAACTCCTAGAACCCTTGGCGGTGAGTCAAATGCTTGAAATGTGAAGTTATTGATTTCCTTCGGGATTGGTGTCGGTTTTATGACATCATATGGGCGTGTATCAATAATCGGAAGGAAAGCCAACAAATGGAAGCTGTTTCCATTAGATTTGAACTGAATGGGCTCTAGTCCCTGAAATATGACTTGTACATGTGCTGGCAGTAACGATTGCGTTATGTTGATGTCATGAATGGCATTACTGGTTTTGATGCACTCCCAAATGTCTGTTCTTGATGACAGACTTGCTAGTATGATAGAATCTTTGTGATAAACTTCTCTCAAGTAGTTCTCTGCTCTCTGGCCCGCAGCAAGGATGTGGATGTTTTTTTGATTGTGGTCTGAGCTTTTGTATCAATTACTGAGTTCATTGATACGATCCAAACCTCGTTGGAGTTGGACCCGAAATTGCTTCAACTGTATGTCCATTCTCCCTGAAGTGCTGTTTAAGGTTTTCACTGCCTTGAGCATGAGTTTTTTTTTGGTTGTCCATGGAACGAATTATTTTCTTTTGGTTGTCGGACAAACAGTTGATATCGTTGCACACTTCGCCGTTTACGCCAAACGCAGCGGTTAACAAAGATCCTAATGCTCCGCGACGTTGTCTCCAATGGAAAAATCTTAACGTGCTCATTTTACGTCCAATTTCATCTTTGACTTCATCCAAATGTTGTGCTAGTTCATGGCAACCAATTTGCGCAGAGATGTCATTGCTAGATTGACAAAGTCCTCGAATTTGCATCATGGCAGTTAGTACGCTGGTTTGGTCATAGTTCAAATTGCTCCAAGGAACCTTGATTTGCATTTTCAACGCTCCTCTATGTATTTGCGCTATTCCGAGATGTTCGATGAATAAACCTGTTATCAGCTGAGTAATACTGACATCGCCATATGTGTGTAGAAGGACGCAGCAGATTACCAACAGAGAGTATAGAAGTTTGGTAGCTAACCCAGGAGTGGTCGATTTCTTTGGTGGAGATTTCGAAGAGCCAACCCGTTGTTTTTTCGTGCAATCTGATAAGAATGGTGTCCAAGTATTATCAATGGGTCTAATTTTGCATCATTCATATTTGCGTATTGTTGATGCAAATGTTAGTGATGGAGTTTCTGTTGGGAAATCTTATATAGGTGATTCCCTTGGGATATCTGGGGTGTTGTTTTCGAACGGTAGGCGGCAAATCTTGGTCACGGGGCACTTGGTAGCTATGCCATGTACTTTGATGGATACAACTCAAACTATACCATCAGCACCTGGGTGTACTTCCACAATTCTTGCGAGCGGGCATCGAAATGATGGGGGGTTTTCCGTTTTTGGAAGCACAAGGTCACTTACTTGTAGATTGGGTCTGACGCTCATCCATTTCGGTCATCGTTGTAGTCGGCTGAGGTATTCGATTCCAGAAATGGTTCCTAATCTGTTGGACTATTTCCCACATTTTGCTCTATGTTTGTCAGATGCAATTGTTGGTATTCCGAAGAAGTTGCTCCCTGTTACAATGTGTCCAGGAGTGATGGCCAAATGATCCCTTGGATCGCTGCTCACTTCGCACAGAGGTCTTGAGTTCAAGCATGCTTCCATCTGAGCTAGGAAACGGTAAAATTCCTCGATGGTTAAGAGTCGTTCTCCAATCGACTTGACTAAATGCCATTTCATTGACTTTACCCTAGCTTCCCAGAGTCCACCAAAGTGTGGGCTTCCAGGAGGAATGAACTTCCATTGAATTTCTTCGTTTACGAGAAGATCCTCGCATTGCTTTGAAACCTCTGCAAATGCTTTGAGCAATTGTCGTTCGCTGCCCACAAAGTTGCTTCCATAGTCGCTAAATATGGTGATGTATTTCCCTCTTTGCGCAATGAATCTTCAACTTGCGGCTATGCACGCTGGTGTCGATAAATCGCTTACAGCTTTCAAATGGAAAGCTTTGATGGAGAAGCACACGATGACAGCTATATAGGCTTTAGTGGTTTTCATCCCAGTCCACCGTTCCATTTGATCGTTATTGGTCCAGCGTAATCCAGGCGTGTTTGTGCGAAGGGTTTTTCCATTTGCAATCTTGGTGGAGGTAGCTGTCCCATTAGCTGGCTCTCTGGTCGAGCGATAGTCTTGAAGCACGTGATGCATTCATGAAGAATTCTTTTCATAAACGATTGTGCATTAATGATGAAAAACACTTACTGAAGTGTTGCTAAAACCAACGGTAGTCCTCCATGTAACCAATTTCGACCAATTTCGCAAACGAATCTCTCCGAAGTATAGCTGGACGTTTTGCAGTTTCATCAATTGGCGCAAACTGTAGTCTGCTGGTAGTCCTGAGGATGCCATTGGAGTCAATCATTTGAGTTAGATGCATAAAGCTACAATTGTTGGCGACTTGTGAACTACTGCGCAACGTTGATAATTCTTTTGCAAAAGCATGCTGCTGAGAGAGTTGTATGCAGTTGTTTTTTGCTCCCTGTAGCTCCTTAAACGTCAAAGAACCCACTCGTTTGATGTCTTTATTTGATGCATTATGTTTGAATCGACGTATGTATGCTATAACCTTCAAGAGTTTTGGAAGTGACGAGTATCTGCTGAATACCTCTGGCTCTTGGGTGGTCTCTGTTGCTACTATTCCAACGGTGCGTATTTCATTTGTGACGGCATTGTACCAAATTTGATGCTGTTGAGATTACTTGATTTGCTAGCCATTCTGAACCCTTCCACCATAGATAAGGATGAGTGAATTAGCTGCTCTGGTTGGATCTCTCTTGAAGGAAGATCAGCGGGGTTATCGGTACAGCCAACGTTATGCCAATGATCTGGGTTCGAGGCTTCGTGTATCAGACTTACACAATTTGCGACAAGTATTTTGAATCTTTCCTCGCTCTCATCTCGAAGAACTATTTTTAATTCTTGCTTTGTTTTGAATGTAACCAATAAGATAGTAAATGTTGCATCACTATCAAGCAAAATCACGTTCAAGGAAACAATTAAACATACTAGGAACACTCATCTGCTTCATGAAGACCAACATAAAACCACCTACGCAGACAACGAGCCAATTAATAGGTGTTGCAAGATCTTCAATTCTATGAGTGAACATTACTCTTCTTCTATCTCATTACATAACTTCAAAAAAAAAGTTTACTGACGCATTAAAATAAGTTATTGTTAAATATATATTTCCTTTTTTTGTGATTTTTTAGATATAAATACTTTTTTGTGAATGCCTTGTTTGGCTTATTAAATAAATAAATACCTTCCACGTAGCTGCTGGTTTTTGGATCCAGGCCAAGACAACTTTTGAATCTGTCCAGAAATAAGGGTTGATGTTTGCCCATTTGCACGCTTTTTTGAGTTGCTTCATTAGTTCCAAGATTAGAACAGCGGAGCGACTTTAAATTTTGCACTCAGCCAACAGGTTTATATATTTCCTTCTGTGGAGATTACTCGCAAGTAAATTGCTGCTGTATAAGCTGCGTTTGATGTGTCACAGAATCCGTGTAGTTCTACTTTGTAATTTTGTGTAGATCCATTCCTCTGGGAATTAGCAGTAATTGCATCTGTGTTTCAACCCAATCTTTAACTGTAGCTGGAGGGACTTTGTCATCCCAGCCTAAGTTTATTAGCCAGGTGCAATTGTAATTCAAGCATTTTGACTTCTTCTGAAAAAGCAATTTCCAATAATTTCTGATTCTCTCGATCATTTTCTGGAATGCCTTCTAAAAGCATCTTGTCGTTTGCTGACCATTTCCGTAGATGAAACCCTTCCTTGCTGAGGACGAACTTGAGCTCTTCCTGTACATATACGCTTTAATCGAACCATATCATCGGATCCTGTGAGTAGATCGTCTACGTAAAAATATTGAAGGATTATGTCGGTAACTTCAGAATGTGCATCGCGTTCACCAATTGTTAATTGCTGGAGTGTGCGAATAGCTTAAAATGGGGCACATGCTGTATCATATGTCACGGTCTTCAGCCTGTAATGCCCAATTGGTTCCTTTGTGTTAAATTTCCACAGAATGCGCTGATATTCTCGATCATTTTCGTGGACTTTTATCTGCCAATACATTTTCTCTATGTCGGCAGCAATTACGTACCGATGATTGCGCCATCTTAATAACACGTGCAGAAGGTTCAATTGTATTGTAGGGCCAACTTGGAGAATATCATTTAACGATTTGCCACCGACTGATTTTTGTGACGCGTTAAAAACTACCCGCAGCTTTGTGGTGGAACTTGTTTCCTTCATAACTTCATGATGGGATAAATAATAACAATCCATGTTTTGGATGAAATGGTCTGGTACCTTCTCCATGTGACCTAGTCTAAGGAATTCCTTCTTTCGATCAGGATAACTAGAAAGACGCTTTTCCAATTGTCTGAATCGAATATATGCTATTCGTACTGACTCCTTCAGGTCCTTCTTCTGATGAACGTTTGGTTTGAACGGTAACATGACTGTGTAAGTTCCATCTGGCTTGTGTTTTCAACATGATGTTGCTCAACATAATGTTGCTTAAGCTACAAAGGATGTCAAGCCTGGTGCGCGTGCATGCCGTTGGTCCAAACAGAACCCAACTAAGCTTTGTTTTTTGAGCACATGGCTGTCCTTGAATGAAACCGCGGTCCAAAATGCTACCGTATATGTCGGCATCAAGAAGTATGCAGTTGTGTGATGGGTGATGGAAACCAGGATCTGCCAATCTTAAATTTCTGATGTGTTTAGGCAAGTCTTTGTTGATACTGATAACTGGTAACACGGCTGTAATTTTTGGAATGATTGATGCTGAGAATTGCAAGAGATTGTCTTTTCTATTCTTTTCTAGATTTGCAGTGACCTCTACTACTCCTCTGGACCTTACTTCCTCCGAGGACCCAATACCCCCAATCAATATTTTGGAGCGTTTGCGCGGTGTTCCCAGCAGTTGTACAGCAGACTCCGTAATAAATGATTTCTGTGAGCCAATGTCCAGTAATGCTCACAGTTTTCCAGTAGTACCTTCATTGGTTTTGATTGCGACAATTGCTGTAGCAAGTAGTACCTGAGTGTAGGATAGAAGAGCGTTATGCTCCTGAGTGGAAGGCATTACTGGCAAAGATGATTCCATTAATTTTGGTTTAATGCATCCATTGTCTGCCATGTGCAATAGAGTGTTATGTCTTTTCGGACAGAGCTTGCAAATTTTCTTAGATTGGCATCTTTTCACTGCATGTTGCTCTGAAAGGCAGTTGAAACACAACTTCTTATTTTTGACCAGTTGCCGCCGTAAGTCTACTGCTGCTTTTTTGAATTGACCGCAATCAAACAAGCGATGATGATTGTCACACATTACGCAGCGTGTTGATTGAGCTTGAACAGCGTGAGTTATAGTCCTTTTGGGTATCCTTCTGTTCACTGAAGAGGAGGATAATGTTAAGGCTTCTAACATTGTAAATTGTTGCGTTGAGAAGATCATGAACTTTTCAAAGGTTGGCACCTTCTTACTTCCGCTGATGGTTTTTTGCCACCCAGACCTTGATTCCTTATCGAGCTTGCTGTTTAGGATGAAAACTATAGCCAGGTCGAATACATAGATTTTCAGCTTCTTTACACTTGCAATAAGCTGGTTGGTTGTGTTGACCATGTCCCTTAATCCAGTGGCATCGCTTAATTGACATAGACCTGTGTTCCACCAACGTTGCATAAGTTATTGTGCTATCAGTTTCTCGTTGTCGTAACGTTTGCAAAGAAGCCACCAAGCGGCTTCATAGTTGTCACTAACTATGTTGAGGTCACTTATAAGTCGCTCAGCTTCTCCCCTCAAATTGCTGCGAAGGTATTGCATCTTCTGTACGCTGGACAAAGTTTCGCTGTCATGAACCATGCTTTTGTAAGGGTCACGGAACGCTGCCCATTTGCTATAATCCCCATCAAATATGGGCAGCTTTATCCGGTTTAACTGGAGACCACCTCCTCCACTTGTGATCGGCAGCGATGGCTCTCTTGAAGACCCGGCTTGAAACGATGCAGCGTGCAATCGGTTTATTCCTTTTTTGAAAATTGTCTTGTATTCCAAGACAAGATCTTCCATGTGTTGTCTTGTTTTCCTCCGCTTTCAGCTTTCTGGTCTTGTTATACGCCAGAGAGTGACGACTGGATTCATCCTTCTTTGCATTAGTGATGACCCGGTTAATGCTGTCGAAGTTGAGTTTTAGGGTTGTGATGAGTTAAGCCATTTCTCCTTTAAGATTGCTTCCTTGACGTACTGACTGAATAATCAGAAGACTCCTATTTTGATCTTGAACTCAGAATAGAATCCAATATTGAGGCTCCGTTGTCCTGCGATCCTTGCTGTTTTTGGGTCCTTTTGATTGGATACTATAATAACCTTGCCTTGATTTACTTGCGTGAATGTCCTTGTGATAAAATCTGGAACGACGGACCAATGTTCCGAAATAGACTCAATGAAAAAACATTAGTTTGATCAACAAGTGAAGATTTATTTTATCAGTCTCGATATTTTAGAAATATGTTAATTTTTCCTTACCCTAGCAATAATTTCCATTTTCACAAATCTCTTTACTAGCAATGATTCTCAATCGTTAATTGCTTATTTAGCATAGGTCATTCACAAAGGTTTCATGCATTTAGCTGAGTTTGTCGACGAATCATTTTTGCTAAAGGTGAATAACTAAATTTTATTTACAATTTGTGCTAAAGGTGAAAAGCTGAATTATGTTTGCAATTTGTGCTAAAGGTGAATGACCGAATTTTGCTGATTGCTATGATTGCAAAGTTGAATATTTTCGAATGGTTACAATAAAATGGTAATTTAAGGTCATTGAATGCCTTCACCTCCCTACCACAAAAAAAAAAAAATCATTGATTTTAGACCGTTTGAAATATGAACAATACAATGGTAAGTTTATGTTAGAAAACATTCATTTCTTTATCATTAAGAATATTGGAGTATTAACAATAAAATGGATAATTTTATGTTAAAGAACAGTCACTTTTTGATCATTAAGAATATTGGCATATGAACAATACTGTTACATGTACAAATAATTCTGCGAGCTACTGTCGCAATTGTTTTCACAACAATGAAGAACACGAATTCACTCGAAACCACGAGAACCCAACGAGCATGATCAACATCTGCAAGTGACGTCACTCCATTCATTAATTTTCTCGAATCTACCAGCTAGAACATTCGCCAATAAACGAGAAATGGGTGAATAGGTAGAGACCCTATATAAAGGCGAGCTGAATGAATGGGGGGATCATCATTCATTCGACCGCGATAAGAAAACTGCGATATAGTGGAACGCGAAGTAAAGACAATTGATTGTTTGAGTGCAAAGTGTGTTTCGTAATAGTGAAGTAATTCAGAAGACAATTGCGATAAAAAATTTATGGACAAGTGTTAAATTTTAATTTTAATAGTGAAAATTAAAATTAGTGAAAGTGTTAACTGATTATTGTGCATTTTATTTAATTAAATAAACTCTTTTAACTAAAATTAAAAGACATTGCGTTTTCACTTTCCCGGAACATTAAAATTATAGGCCGCGAACCAATAACACGCAACAATGGTGTCAAGAAGTGCGAAAGAAAAATTTTGAAAGTGAAAATTTGAACATTTTTATAGTGCACAATAGTAAAATTTAAAGAAACATTAAAAACGCCACGAAGCTTAAACTTAAAAATTAATGAATTGACCATATCGGAGCTGAAGGAGGAGTTGGAACAGCGGAATCTGGCCACACAAGGTACAAAGGCCATACTGATTGCACGCTTGCGTGACGCGATCGAGTCGGAAGGCGTGAATCTGGCTTCGGCTGAGTTCTCAGGTGCGGAAAAAGGCGCAGAAGGTGGAGAAGTAGAAACACCAAAATCAAAGGAGCCAGAAAATGCGCTAATGCAAATGTTAATGCTGATGTCATCGAGTCTGACTGCGAAGCTAGATGAACAATCAACGAAGCTTAATGAACAATCAACGAAGCTAAATGAACAATCAGCGCAGCTAAATGAACAGGCATCCAGTTTAGCTGCGAAGTTAAATGAACAATCAGCGCAGCTAAATGAACAGACATCCAGTTTAGCTGTGAAGCTAAATGAACAATCAGCGAAGGTAGACCAACAAGCGTTCGAAATCAAGGCAGACATCGCACAGAAGCTGGAAAAACAGTCAACCGAAATAAAAGCGGAGCTCAGTAGTCTCAACAGCCAAATTAAATGCGTCGAGGAGAAGGTAAACCAGGTCGAGGAGAGAATCAACCTTGAGATTAGCCAGGTCAACCATGAGATGGAAAAAGTTAAAAAGGAATTGGAAGCAGCGAAGGCAGTAGTAACCGCCTCACCAGCCCCAATTATAACCGCAGCGCAAAGCTCATCTAGAAATGTGCAAGCACCAATATTCGATGGGCAAACGGTCTGGAGTATTTACAAAATCCAGTTTGAAGCCGCCGCTAGGATAAATCACTGGAATGAGCAGGAACGAGCAACTGCGTTAATTCTGGCTCTAAGAGGCCCAGCTGCCGAGCTTTTGCAGACTATCCCCATTGAGCTGCATTCAAACCCGGCTGCTATAATGAATGCGCTGGACATGCGTTATGGAGACGATCATCTGAAGCAGATTTACCGGGCGCAGCTACGGCATCGGATGCAGAAGTCTGGCGAAACCTTGCAGCAGCTAGCACAAGACATTGAGCGATTGGCGCTTTTGGCTTACCCAGCGTACGACCCAGAACATCGAGATGACGTAGCAGCAGAAGCATTCATCAGCGCCTTAAAGGACAAGGAATTGCAACAAGCCGTGCGGTTAGCTCAAAAGCAAACAGTCAAGGAAGCATTGGCTTATAGTTTAAATTTTGAGGCAGCCAAAAATGTGACCCACACCACTGTCCGGGTTCGCGAGGTAGTGACAGATAAATCCAGGTGTGAGCGCGTGGGAAATGAGCGAGAGCTGCAGGCGAATGGTGCGCCTAGATGCTGGAATTGCGGGGAAAAAGGGCACCTGCAAAGAGACTGCAAGAAGGGGAGAAGACCGAGCTATTGTCCAGGGTGGTGGAGATCCAGACCGTGTCAGGAGCCTAGAAAGGAGGCCCATCAAACTGCAAGGGCCAACTTCGTGGGGCGAACGTTGGCCACGAGTATCGACATCCCCAGCACCGTGCCAAGGCAACATCGTGGAGAAGCAGACAGATGCCTTCCTGGTCAAGTTGATGAAGAACAATGCACCCTAACAAACGACGATCCGACCAGACCTAGTGAGGCCCCAACTGCTCCACAAGGGCAGAGTTCATGGAATTGCTGACGCCCTATCTCGTCATCCATGTCCAGCTAACTGCAAACATTGCCAACGGATTGAGGAAAAGGAGCCGTCCGTTGATCTGCGAGTGATAACGGCCGAATTCGATGAAGGTTGGTCATCGGAGGAGATTCGAAATGCCCAGTTAGCCGATGAAGATATCGGACCATTGCTCGTATGGAAGGAGACGACTGGGCGACCGGAGTGGAAGGACGTTTCGATGCATGGCGCAACGCTGAAAAGCTATTGGGCACAATGGAACTCCCTACAGGTGGAGGGTGGCGTACTCAAGCGGAAATGGGAAACGGCGGATGGCAGTTCCTATAGGATGCAAACTATACTACCCAAAAGCCGAATCCACGATGTGGTTAAGGAAATGCATGAAGGATCCTCGGGAGGCCATCTTGGTGTTAACAAAACCTTAGCGAAATTGCGGGAAAGATTCTACTGGCTCCACGCTCGAGAAGACGTAGAGGACTGGTGCCGCAGATGCACAATTTGCGCTTCCGTCAAAGGTCCAAAGCGACGACTGAGAGGACAAATGCAAACCTATAACGTAGGCGTGCCATTCGAAAGGATTGCTGTTGACATCGCAGGACCCTTTCCTGAATCCGATTGGGGAAATCGATATACGCTGGTTGTAGCCGATTATTTCAGCAAGTGGCCCGAGGTCTACCCCATTCCCAACCAGGAAGCAACTACCGTAGCTGAACAGCTAGTGTTAAATTGGGTCAGTAGGTACGGCGTACCTTGCGAATTACATTCGGATCAAGGCCGAAACTTTGAATCACTAGTTTTTGGCGAAATGTGCGAGCTGCTCGGAATACGGAAAACGAGGACAACACCGCTGCATCCCCAATCCGATGGAATGGTCGAACGTTTCAACAGCACGCTCAATAAACACCTTGCCAAGATGGTTGACGAGAACCAAAGGGACTGGGACCGACATATCCCACTATTTTTGATGGCGTACAGAGCTGCCGAACATGCATCGACGGGCCAAGCCCCAGCCAAAGTCCTTTTTGGAAAGACTATTCGTCTGCCAGCTGATATAAAGTTTGAAACACCCCCCGAGAAACCCCAAACGATCTCGGAGTACGCAAGTGATCTTAGACAACGGTTGAACCAGATACATCGGACAGTGCGAAAACACCTCGAATCGGCTACTGACCGCATGAAGACCAGGTATGATCTAAAGGCTAATTCTACTGGCTTCCAGCAGGATGACTTGGTGTGGCTATATAACCCGCAACGGCGAAAGGGTAGGTCTCCAAAGTTGCAACATAACTGGGAGGGACCATACCGAGTTACAAAGCGAATCAACGACGTCGTATGCCGAATACAGGAACATCGTAAGCCGAGAGCTAAAATGAAAATCGTGCATCTGGACCGTCTTGCCCCATATTACACCCAGGGAGAATTGACTACAACTGGCGACACATCTTTTCGGGGCGAAAAGAACTGAGGTGGGGGCAGTGTTACATGTACAAATAATTCTGCGAGCTACTGTCGCAATTGTTTTCACAACAATGAAGAACACGAATTCACTCGAAACCACGAGAACCCAACGAGCATGATCAACATCTGCAAGTGACGTCACTATATTCATTAATTTTCTCGAATCTACCAGCTAGAACATTCGCCAATAAACGAGAAATGGGTGAATAGGTAGAGACCCTATATAAAGGCGAGCTGAATGAATGGGGGGATCATCATTCATTCGACCGCGATAAGAAAACTGCGATATAGTGGAACGCGAAGTAAAGACAATTGATTGTTTGAGTGCAAAGTGTGTTTCGTAATAGTGAAGTAATTCAGAAGACAATTGCGATAAAAAATTTATGGACAAGTGTTAGATTTTAATTTTAATAGTGAAAATTAAAATTAGTGAAAGTGTTAACTGATTATTGTGCATTTTATTTAATTAAATAAACTCTTTTAACTAAAATTAAAAGACATTGCGTTTTCACTTTCCCGGAACATTAAAATTATAGGCGGCGAACCAATAACACGCGACAATACAATGGATGATTTTATGTTATAGAATATTTAGTTTCTTTAACAGTAGCCGATATGAGTATCAAATGAAAGTTTTCTATGAGAGTTTTTCAAAACGGTTCTTAAACTGACGGCTTTTGCTTCAGTGGGGACACAGGGGGAGGAAATACATGAAAAATGTGTTTCCCCCTCTCGATTTGACACCTGTGATCTTAAAAGATCTGAAAAAAGTTATCAAGTTAGATATTTATGAGTGCAACAATAACAAATACCTCAAAAGTCAAAATCCCTTCAACTTAGTTAATAATAGTTTGATCTTCGATTTTACATTTTCTCCACTGAAATGCATGGATGCCCTTAAACCCAACAAAACTCAATATTTAAGTAGCCTTACACAAGATCCTAATACTCTGTAAATTTGATGAAATTCGTATCATATTCACGGAAGTTATATCCATTTGAAATCTCTCCAATTACAACACACTATTTTGATATTTTATGGACTTTCCATCGAATCAGGCACTGCAGTTTTGATTTAATCTTCTTAAAATTTTCAAATAAGATCAATAACGTAAACATTATTGGAAATTCATGATTTGAGTGATTTTTGTTAGTTTGCAACAAAATGGTGACCGTGAAAAATAGAGAAACAATGAATTTTCTTTTGAATGTGCACACCTTTTTGACATATTTCATTCGGTTTTGGTGACTACATTTCGGAGAAGTTGATACAAAACCCTTCTAACATGAGCGTAGGTCTGTCTACCCAACTTGTTTTTATGTATGCTCACGCATAACTTTTGAACGAAGATAGATAGAAGAGTCCTGTGCTCGGCAAATGATAAGTCTTTCTTTCTGTTAGGTCCCATTTAACTCACAAAAAATTAAATTAACGGTAAAGGACTTTTTTCGTTAAAACTAAAAAATTTCCGACTTTCACACCAATTTTTCAGCATAACTGATCGACGCGTGTAAGAATTCTTATTGCAGAGGTTTCAAATTAAGGAAAACATACTGGACAAAATTCATCGGCACAGAATTGTAACCCTTCAAGGACTCTGAAGATATTAACAATTCAGTCTGATACATTGATGTCGGGAAATTGAATTTTAATGGTCTTTCGTAAGAAAAATGCCAATTATTTTGTATTCTTCAAGGATTTGATGGATATACTGATTCCTTGACAATGAATGATAAAAATGATCAGTATTAATTATAAATAACATACATAATTAATATAATTAGTTAAGTATAATTATATCTAAATGCAGCAGAAATACAATTCAACATCGGGGAAAATTTCAAGATGCTTTTCTCAACCGCATTTGTTCTTCGCCTAGTGATAAACTTATCAAAATATCCTTCTTGCATCTTTAGACATAAACGTTACACCAACTATCTAAATATAAAATTCCCCGAAGAAATAATAAGGATTGAATGACTGCATATTATAGAGTTAGTTGCTATTTGAAAATTGATTCGTTATTTTCTAGTTAATAGTATACATTTTATGACCAGACATCTAAAATCTAAAACTAATGATTTTTATACTACAGCCGATGAGAATCGGGACTTAAAAAGATGATACTTTCCTTTCTATAACTGATTATAACTTTAAAGATGAACATGAAAATGTACAGTCGAGTTTTCACTTAATGCTGTACATTCTTTATATGAAGATTTCATCAAAATTATGTGCCATAATTAAAGGAAAACTTAAACGAGTGATACGGTTACGAAGAATATTTTTAAGCAAATTTTTTGAGATTGATTGCGGAGTTCACGTCATGTTTCCATATGCATATATTACATAGTCATATATTATGGGGATTCACTCCACTAAAATCTACAAAAATAACAACCAAGTCCTCTTAATTTATGGATATATATTTTGCAGCGAAAAGATCATCATGACACAAAGGCGGTTAGATAGCAAGAGAGAGATAACAAGGAAAAAGGAACAAGGAACGTCAAAATAATTTTACTCCACCCATCCCTGTGTTGTCATTTCGATGGTCGAAATTACTATTGTCACCGTTAGTCGCCATAGTACTCCCTCCTGGATGCATTTGACATTTGACAGTTGTTTATAGTTGAATACATACCACACATTACTGAACGATACGTTTCGATTTTTCGATTTCGAACCAGAATACGTTCGGGGCGCCAGATTTTGATGAGTTGTAGATGGTTGCATCACTGGATCTATATTGTATTCAAAGTAGGCAGGTTTCAGACGATCAACACTGATGCTCATCGGTTTCCCATTGATTTGGAGTTTAAAAACATTTGCTGATGTCCTTTCAATTACTTTGTAGGGTCCTTAGTATGGCGGCTCCAACGGCTTCCTTACACGGTCGATGCGCAGAAAAACGTGCGAGCATGACGAAAGGTCCTTATGGACGAAAATCTTTTGTTTGTCATGGCGTGATGCTGGAGTTGCTCTTATCCCCTTCATGTGTTCCCGGAACTTTTGCACGAATAGTTTTATGTCTGGCAGCATATCTTCGTTGTAAAAGAATTGATGTTGCGCCAATGTCGTCCTTGATATACTCGTACGAACACGATGTCGACTCACTCATTATTGCTGTGGCACATTATCGCCGCTTTCAATGACCGGTGCCATCGTTCAATCATTCCATTCGCTGCAGGATGATATGCTGTTGTCCAGATCTTCCTGCAGCCAACTAAATGTGTCATGGATTGAAAGATGAGGGACTCAAACTGCGATCCTTGATCTGAAGGCAAAATGCATGGTGCTCTGAAGCGCGCTATCCAATTGCTGTAGAATGCGGTTACAATTTCATCAGCCGTGATTGTTTTGATGGGGATTGCATCGGGCCATCTCGTAAAACAATCAATGATGTTTAGTGCATATGGGAAACCTCTCGAAGGATTCAAGGGGCCAACTATGTCTATATGGACATGGCTAAAACTTGCGTCGGGTATTTCGATATGGCCTTGAAGTAGTTTTGCGTGCCGGCCCGTTTTGCTTCGCTGAGACGCGAGACATTATCTGGCCCATTCGAGAATATCTTTGGACATGCTGGGCCAAACGTACTTCTGACTAATAATTTTCTTCGTTGCTCATCCACCAGGATGAGACAGACCATGAGTCACGTCAAATACTTTCAGCCGCAGTGTTTTCAGAATGTATGGTCGGATTTACGCAGTAGATACATCACAGTAGAGAGTTGTATCAGTGTCATTGATACGAAGTTTACGTAACTGTAATGCTGTATCCGCTCAAAGCAACTGACTAAGTTCGTCATCCTTTTTTTGAGCTGCTGCCAAGTCCTGGCTGGTGATTGCTATCGGCATTGTTATCGAGTTGGATCGAGATAATGCATCTGCCGTGGTGTTTTCATTTCCGGCGATGTGGACCAAAATCGTCAAAAATTGACTAATGAAGTCCAATCGCCGCAGCTGTCGTGGTAAAGCTTTATCGGCCTTTTGATTGAAGGCAAACGAAAGGGGTTTATGATCCGTTTTGATAATCAACGGCCGTCCCTCTATCATACTGCAGAAGTGCTTCGAGGCGCTATATATGGCTTGCAGTTCTCGGTCCTAAGTGCTGTATTGGGTTTGAGTTGCGGTGAACTTTTCAGAGAGGAACTCAAGCGGTTCTCACTCGTTGTTATTTCTTTGTTCCAATACAACTCCCATGGCAGTGTTTGACGCGTCGTATTTAAGTGTCAATTGTGCATTTTCAATGGGGTGTCGTAGCAGCGTTGCATTTGCAATTTGTTCTTGGACTGTTTAAAAGCTGCCTCAGCTTGAGGATTCCATATTGTTAACGACTTATCTTTTTTCTTAGCGCCAACTTGAAATCGATGTAGCGGTGCTTTAATTTCGGCTGCGTTCTGTAGTGATTTCCGATAGAAATTGATGGCACCAAGAAATCTCCGTAACTCCTCAATTATTGATGATTTCGTAAATTCCAGAATGCTTTGCACACGAGCAGGGAGGGGGCTGATGCCATTTTCATCAATGAGGTATCCAAGATATTCCACGGATGAGGCTCTGAAAACGCATTTCGAGACGTTAATCGACAATCCGTATTCTTGAATCCGCTCAAAAATAATTCGTAGATGCTGTTCATATTCTTTATGCGATTTGAATGCTATCAAGATATCATGAATGTAAGCATAACAAAATCTTAATTCTCGTAACGCTGAATCGATGTAGTGTTGGAACATTTGAGCTGCATTGCAAAGTCCAAATGGCATCACCTTAAACTCAAAAAGCCCAAATGGTGTTATGACGGCAGTTTTGGGAACATCTTCGGGTGCTATTATGCGTAAAATCGCTCAAATGTACGACCGGATATTTATCTAGAATGGTGACAGCATTCAGGTGGCGGTAATCACCGCATGGGCAAAAATTGCCACTTTTCTTCGCGACAAGATGTGGTGGACTTGCCCATGGACTGCTTTAAGACTGACAAATTCTGAGTCCAAGCATCAGATTGAATTCTGCCCTAGCAATTTTTCCGGTGGTAGTCTCCTTGCCCGCTCAGCTACTGGTGGTCCATTCATCAATATGTGGTGGTAGATGCCGTGATAGATGGCTTTTTTAATATTGCCAGGGAGAATCACATCATGATATTTTTTTAGAAGGTGATAATATGGTTCACATGATAAAATGATTGATAATTTACAGCTGGCATTTTTTGTAATATCCCCGATGGTTTTGAGGTTTGTTTTGCTGTCCATTATTAGTTTCCTTCGAAGATCAACCAACATACCGAAATGCTGTAACAGGTCTGCTCCAATGATGGGCTGTTGAACATTCGCGATAATAAATCTCCAAGGAAATGGTCTTTTTAAACCGAGGTGCAGCAATTAAAAATTGTTCAGCATATGTAAGTATAGGTGTGTTGTTGGCAGTGTATAATTTAAATTTCGAGGGAACAATGTGATGCTTCGTTTTTGGAAAAACTGACACATCAGCGCCAATATCTACTGAGAACCGCAAACCAGACCTTTTATCCACTATCATAAGTCGGCGTTGGTAGTGTTAGTCGTCCTCAGCTGCCGAAATGTGGGACGATGAATTTAATTTTCTGGCGCCATCTCAATATTTCTCCATAGACAGGGTGCTTTGCAATTTCTTGCCTGTTTTCCGAAGCGTGTGGAGAAGAAGCAAAATTTTCCTCTCGATTGTGGGCGCTTATTTGACCTGCTGCAAGGTTTGAAATTTGTTCGATTTTGCGTTCGAAGTACTAATCGTTCAAATCGGTCTAAGATTTGCGATAATTGGTTGTCTGGTTGCTGCTGAACTGCCATAACTCCAGTTGGATTTTGTAATTCGAACATTCAATCTGCCATCTTGGCTAGTTTTTCGACGTCAGGCTCGCTTAATATGGCTAATACCACCCTTATGTTTTTGGGGTGTGGCTCCAACAACAGTGACATAAGCATGGTCTCGGTTACCTGCTCTCCTCCTGTACTGCAAAGTTCCTGCAGTTAATGCGATGGTTTCTTGCCTCCCAGATTTTGGCCGTGGAATACGCGCCT
The DNA here is from genome assembly GCA_963969285.1 of Odontomyia ornata. Lineage (NCBI taxonomy): Eukaryota > Metazoa > Arthropoda > Insecta > Diptera > Stratiomyidae > Odontomyia > Odontomyia ornata. Next base: position 275,397,133 of record OZ017740.1, read on the forward strand.
CAGCTTTGATTTCGTGGATTCCGCAAATGGCGTTAAATTCGTTGCTTGACTGCTTCATATCTATTTTCCGTCGGTGGATTCTTTGCCAGGGAAATGACGTGTTGCACTATCTCGGTCTCAGCATACTGGATGATGTACCGAAATTTTGTTTCGTTTTGGGTGATTTGATGTGTGTGTAAAGTGGCTTCAACCAGATTAAACCAAAATTCCGGATCCGGTCTATAAAACGCAGGAAATTTCGTGATTCGCAACGCTTCAACAAATAAATTTGCGGACGACGAAGGTCTTGGCGTAATTTACGGTGCATTTTCATGCGTTTTCGGCATTTCATCGTCTGACGCATTTGCCATTTTGAAAAGAAAACGTTGGCGTCACTTCCGTGTTTTCATGAAAACTAAGTTTTTTTATTTGGATTCGTTTTAAAAATCACTTTTAATTGGGGGATCACTTCGGGGTGACCACTATGAGGATTCACTCAACTAAAGTCTACAAAAATAAAAAACAAGTTCTCTTAATTTACATATATATATTTTGCAGCGAAATGATCATAACATCACACAAAGGCAGTTACATAGCGAGAGAGAGAGAGAGAGAGAGAGATAACAAGAATCAAGGATCGTCAAAATAATTTTACTCCACCGATCCTTATGTTGTCATTTCGAGGGTCAAAATTACGATTGTCACCGCTAGTCGCCATAATATCGAGCAATACTAATCAGATTTAGTCAAACTGACATACGTTTGAAACTCCATTCTACAATTTTCATCCGGTCAGTTTTATATTTCGTCATTCGTGTCAAAAGTTGTATTCATTTCAAAATGAGTGTAATTGCTGAAAAAAATCGTTCTATTTTACAATATTACTACGATCAAGGTGTAAATGCATCGAAGGCTCGTGAAAAAATTTGTGGTATCTACGGTCAAGATACTTTATCGAAAGCCACAGCCAAGAAATGGTTTGCTCGCTTTCGTTCTGGATACTTTAATGTCAAAAATGCATCTCGCTTAGGTTGACCGATAACTGGAAAAGCCGATAAAATTTTACAAAAAATTGAAGGAGACCGACACATAAGCAGCCATGACATTGCTAAGGAACTGAATATCCATCTCTAATCAGTTTTGAACCATTTGCATAAGGCTGGATACACAAAGAAGCTCGACGTTTGGGTGCCGCATGAATCAACACAAAAAATTTGATCGACCGAATGCTCATTTACGAAATGCCAATAAAACGCGACGAAACCGAGCCATTTTTGAAGCAAATCATTACGGACGATGAAAAATGGGTAAGATACGATAATCTCGTTTGAAGAAGATCATGGTTAAAAAAAGGTGACTCATTACAAACGACTTCAAAGCCAGGATTGACACCCAATAAGGTGATGCTGTGTGTATGGTGGGATTCAAAGGGAATCGTTTATCATGACATACGACTTCAAAGCCAGGATTGACACCACATAAGGTGATGCTGTGTGTATGGTGGGATTCGAAGGGAATTGTTTATCATGAGGTGCTAAAACCTGGCGAAACACTCAATTTGGTTCTGTACTGTCAGCAATTAACCAGATTGCAACAAGTTATTCAAAAAACCGGCCAAAATTGATCAATAGAAAGGGCATTTTCATCCATCATGACAATGTCAGACCACAGAGATCTTTGATGACCCGGCAAAAATTGACAGAACTTGGCTGGGAAGTTTTGATGCATGCACCGTATAGTCCAGACCTTGCAACACCAGACTGTCATTTGTTTCGATCTCTGCAAAACTTCCTTAATGAAAAGAAATTCACTTAAAACAGGACTGTGAAAATCACTTGGCCAAGTTTTTTGCCAATAAATCTCAGAAGTTCTACTCAGATGGAATAATGGCTCTACCCAAAAATGGCAAAATGTCATAAATCGTAATGGATAATATGTACTTAAATAAAATCCATTTTAAGTAAAAGAAATATTCAATCGAAAAATGTCAAAAAAGGCTCAATACTTTTCAGACTTACCAAAATATATATATATATATATATATATATATATATATATATATATATATATATATATATATATATATATATATATATATCGTCGTAAATTAATAAAGTCTTTTATTTAAATGTGTTGGTGTAGAATTATAGGTTGTTTCACTCCTTACCGCTGGGGTGCTCCGGCAAAGGGGCCCTGCGGTCCCAACTTACAGGTAGCTCGCCGCAGACGGGCGTGGGCACTAACTCACTGTTTTGGCCTAGGCCCCACACTTGACAGCTCAGTGAGTAAGGTGGTTTGCCCGAGCCTCTTTATCACTACTCGGCGTGGTCCCTATCACCTCCAACCAACGCTTCGCCACTCAAACACCACCGAAAAATCAACCACACTGATGTTCATCCGTGCGCGATATTTCCCTGAGCCAACCCGTTACACTTCCTAAAAAAAATAATTCTATATTTTCAAAGTGAATTCACTAAGAAATAATACCACTTTCCTTGATGTCAAATAAAGTTTATCAACAAAATAATGAATGAAATAAAGTTTATCAACAAAATAATGAATGAAATAAGGTTTGTCAACAAAAACAAATCTTAAAATCTTTTTTGACTAAAGTCTGCCACCTAACCTAGCTGATAAGGAGGTATTCTGGTACAACTCCCGTCGTAGACGGCGAAAAAGATCCTGCGCTGACTCCACGCACTCTTCCCGGCTTGCACTCGTGCAATGGCCAATTGATAGTAGTTATCCTTCTCCCGGTGTTGATTGGCGTCGCCAAAAATGCTGCTTAGTTCTGTTTTTTTCTTTCCTTTTTTTCCTCCTTTTTTTATTCCTATTTCTTTTAGACTTCCGCACCCCTTTTCTAACAAACATTTTTTTTGCTTTCGCCACTACTCGTTTCGATCACAAAAGAGGGCTTTTCCTTTGTCCCTCGCCCTAATATCAACTCGTACCCAACGGAGCACGGCTAATTCCGGAGTAAACCTTACAGTTCTCCTTTACTTGCAGAAATTGTAGCCCGGCTCGTGCGATCGGGCAATTTCATCGCAATTTTCATCACACTTTCAACTGGTTTCCGAAATTTGGAGTCGTTTTTTTCGGAATTGTCACTGTGACGGACATTTGAAATTTTCCAAGTATAGACGTAATGTTGTCTGTTTATGTTTGGTGCGATGTGAGTGCTGGCGGTTACCAGGACTTTGAGTAGATCACTCAGGATTATCAGATAAGTAGTACTTTTATATTTTATCCCTTGAACAAGACACTTTGTGTGTCTTTTTTTTCTTTTCTAGATATCCAGATCTCATGGTGAATGTAAGCTTCCACATTCAACGGCGTTGTTTGGTCCATTGTAGTCTTGCGGGTGCTGCGTCTTTTGGGACTGGATATCATAGGCATCGTAACAGTCACCTAAAAACGATAGCTCCGAGTAGCTTTCGGAATCATCATATTAAAAATAGATACTCTGACAATCTAAGCGACGACAATTATCACAAAGTGTACATGTAAGTCCTAACAGCTCAGCAGTCTCTTTATACAATTCCGTACTTGACTTTTGATTGCTACTATCACCTGCGCTTTTATTACGTCCTTCATTGTTGTAATTGTCATTACTATTGTTATTGTTGTTATTTTTACACTGGCTAATGGTGTTGTTAGTATTGTTGATCATAACGCCATTCCTTGTCATCCAGCTGTTCCTTTCGCAATTTGTTGTAGTCCCATTTCCGACATTTGTCGCGTTTTTCCACTTCTCTTCCTCAAGATACTTCAAGAACTTTGTGTTCTTAGCAATTATCGCTGAATTTAAGTTGGACGCTTTCTTTGATGATGACGATATTGTCGTGGTCGTCCCCGTCACCACCACAGCCGGTGACGTCACATTTGAAGATTTCGCGAATAGAATTTGCTCCTGCTGCATTTCGTAGTGTGAGAGGTGATGAAGATGTTGGTGTTGGGGATTGGGGATATGATTTTGAAGTAAATGGTCACTATGTCGGTTGGGATTATAGTGAAACAGTTTAGGAATAGTTCGAGTGGATACTGACGCCGTCGTTGTCGTCGAGGATGTCCTTTCCATAATGGATATGTTCGGCGCTTCAACAATGTGGTTACTATTCACTAAAGTAGCAGGGGAGCTTCTGCAAAGGTTATTGCTGTAGTTATTGCTCGTGTAGTTTGGCGGTGCATTTTGTAGTAAAGTGGGTGGCCCAAGGGCTGCATTTCTTGGCTCACAGAATATATTGTTGATAGTGGATGCTCCAAAAAAGTTAAGGCAAGCGAATGCCCCATAAGCGTCATTCGTATTTAGCACGTAAATAGCATTATTTTTGCATTCAAACAGCATGTCGCCCATGCCACTGGCATTCATAAATGGTCTCATAAAATTTTTGTCCTCCAAACAATTTTTGTTGCAGAGGGTTATCCATTTCATAGTTGGGAAAGTATAACGCTGCCATTTGACATCTGTTGTAATTAAATGCCATTCAAGGCATGTTTCTTTTAGCTGAAGGCTTGCCATTTAAAATATGGATCGTTTACCAGTCGAAGAACGCATTAAAATTATTAAATTTTATTATAAAAATAGTGATTCTGCTGTATCAACATTCAGGGCTTTACGAGCCGATTACGGTTGGCATAATCGACCTACACAGCAAACGATTTCGAACGCAATGAGAAAATTTGTGGAAACTGGATCAGTTATTGATATTGCATGGCCTGTGCATCATCGCAACATTCGTTCTGGTGAAAATATCGCTGTCATTGCTCAAAGTGTGAAGGAAGGCCCGAATTTGTCGATTCCTCGACGTGCTCAACATTTGGGCTTGTCTTACGGCCCATTGTGGCAGATTTTGCATTTGGATTTGCATCTCCATCCGTATAAAATCCAACTCACTCAAGAACTTAAGCCTCAATACCATACACAACGCAGAATGTATGCGAATTGGGTGATTGAACAACAAGCCATAGATAACGATTTTTCGAACATTTTTCTTTAGTGATGAGGCTCGTTTTGCGCTCAGCGGTTACGTAAATAAACAGAATTGCCGCATATGGAGCTCGCAAAATCCTCAGGTGATCGCAGAAAGGCTTTTGCATCTGGTAAAAATGACCGATTGGTGTGCATTATGGTCTGGTGGTGTTATTGGCCCGTATTTTTTTGAGAACGATCAAGGAAGAGCCATTGCAGTCAGTTCTGACCGCTATGGACCGATGCTAACCGATTATTTTTGTAGAGAAATTGAAGATTATGATCTGGAGAACATGTGGTTCCAACAGGACGGAGCTAATCGAGCACTTTTGCAAGAGAAATTTCCAGGACGCGAAATTTCGTGATTGAGTGATGCTAATTGGCCGGCAAGATCCTGCGACCTAACACCTTTGGATTTTCTTTTATGGGGCTATGCATAAGATCGTGCTTACGCGAGCAATCCTTAAAATTTTGAGCAAGTGTAAACCAATATTCGTGTAGTTATGGCCGAGATATTGCCGGAAATGTACCGAAAAGTCATTGAAAATTACCTCAAAAGGATTGAGGCCCGTGAGATATCCCGTGGAGAACATTTGAATGATGTTGTATTTGACGTAAAAATGGAAAAGTTTAATCTTGGTATTAAATGAAAAATTTTGTTTCCATCTGAATATTTTATGTATTTTTTTTAGCTTTACTTTCCCAAGCGTAAAATGGATAAAATTTTGCTGCTGTTGTTGGATTTGATGCAGACCCGATGCTGTTGCTGCGTTTGATGTAGACTCGATGTCACCTAGGACGCACAATGACGCAGATCTGAGCTACATCACGTTATCTCCCATAAAGATAGGACATCTTCAACCGATCTCCGACTTCTCAAAGAACTTAACACTACCCCTGCTCTTTACGTCCATTGATGCTGAAATCTGCTTTGTAACTTCTTCTATTGCACGATGATAATCATCGCTATCTTTGACCGGCTTATCATCACCACTTCTAGCAACATTCCTGATATTTCAATCGTTGAACTTTCAACTGGAGTTTCGAACATGCATTTGAGTTTTGAATTCATTAACTCTTCTGGTTGGACTTCCTTCCACAATTTATCGAAGTTTGTGACACCCTCAGCAACAACAAGACTTTGTACCATAAATTTGTGTTTATTGTTTTGGGAATCATGTTCACCACCGGTTCTTCCACCACCAATACCTTAGTTGAGTCCATCTCTGCCGCCGCTTTGAAAGTTACGATTCATGTTGTCTTCGAGGTTATTATGTTTACTTGCATGATCAAAGTGTTCTCCAGTTGCCTGCGATGAATTTCCTCATATTGCCGGTTTCTACGATGATTTCTTCCTCATGCATACTTTTGAATCGTTCCTTCCGTGGTTGTTGATCACAGATGATGTCGTTGTGGAGCAACCGTGCACATACGGGAGTGGTATCGTGAAATTCATCGAGTCTAACTAATTTAAGTTGGGCTGCATTGATCTAAGTTGAGGAAATTAAAATCTACTCAACTGTAGCCATAAACATTAGAATTTATTCTTATTTCTAACTTTGCTAGAACTATGTACGATACATTGTAAAGTTTTCTATCCTAGTTTGGCTCGAGGATGCATCCTTCGTACCACGTTTCTCGGTGGTGGTGTTTAAGCTGGCTACCTTCTCAAATTCCCCGTAAAAGTTGGTTTAAAAAGTCGTTTTTACTAAAGAAGTGTTCCCAATACAAAGTGTTAATCGTAGCTGTTTTTGTTTTGTTGTAATGTGAAGTTTAATAGCAAATTTTCAGATTGTTTTCAGAAATTTAAAACAGGTTTCAAAGAGATGAGTCTTTTTGCAGTACATTAATTTTGTTCATTAATATTCTGAACTCATTCATCAATAAATCGTACTTGTTCTTCAAACGTGTGATATATTTTTCATTAGTTTTATGAAACCATTCATTAATATAATGAATTTTTGAAGATCTTAGATTCATAGTGGCTATAAACATGCCATCAATATGATAAAGATTTTCATTGAAACTTGCGAGTATTGTTTATGTGTATTCCAATTGATGAAAGATTATTCATTTTGCATCAGTGGGAAATTTATGAATTTTTCGTTGCGATGTTATAAGCTTTTATTAAATATATGTACCTTTTTGGTTCAGCGTAGAGCACAAAGTAGACATCTTTTAAGAAGGCAGAGGATACAATGGAAAGAAACGATTAGTGATCAACTGCCAAATAAAGTCACAGAACCACGATGATTGTAAGAGATTAATCTTGGTGGCCAAGGCCCAGCGTGGGCTATCTTGACATAGATGATGATGATGAATACCGGCATTTTACTCACTGTGGGATAGACACAGATCGTGATTTCAATATGTTTCTGTGTTATAGTGCAAATCCCTTTAAAATGGCTAATATTGAGCTTTTTAAAAATGATGGTACATTTCCAGGTCTCACAAATAAGTTTCATATTTTTTAAGCTTTTTAAATTTTTCAGCCATTTTCGTTATGTACTTTGTTATTTTTACAATTTCTCAAAAAGAAAATATAACTGAAAAATCAGAAAACCTAAATCACCCTCTTTTTGATATGAAATCAAGCCGAATTTCTACGTAGTCCTGTGTATAAAGAAGGTTACAAGAAACTATGAATAGTGCATAAGATATAGCCGACTCAAGCATCTGCAGAATCTTTAAACCATCAACGAAAAGTTCAATATTTTGTACGTTGATTAATGATGATCATTTCCATCTCCTACCATTAGAAAAAGTTTGGCTTGGAGTTTTGGGTTATGTCTATCAGACTTTTGTAACATATATTTAAGTAAGGAATTATATAGGCTTTGCTAATTGCAATCTCATGTATAGTTTTCCTGTTTTGCTGGTTTTATATATATTCTATCCAATTGCCTTCCATGATTTTCTCCTTGCTGCCTACAAACGACCATAATTCTAATTAGAGAAGCCACGCACCACTAAAGAAAGTATTAGCAACAATGTAAGAGTATTCACGCCCTCTACGCGACGGATTTCCTTTTTTACAGACAACTTAATTAATACACTTCCTGCCTGGCGTTCGAGCTCGCCTCTGTAAATTTTTTATGATCGTATGTTAATGCCGGAAATGATGGTATGGTATGTTACACTTTCGTGTAATTATTTTCAGGCTGCCACGAGAACCGTGTTCTTTACCATAAATTTACCCTTTCTTCGTCTACTTTGTCTAAAAGTTGTCTTATAAAGGAATGTTCCTTCGTTTGCCACAGCTTCTTTGCATAATTGGTCTAATTTTGCTTTTGAACGATTTGCCGGATCGTATCCTAAGGAGTTAATATAAGAAGACTTCACTGGTGCTAGTAGTGGATTCTTTTGATTATTTATTTTTGTTGCCACCTCAACCAGAAATTAAGGAATGGATAGAATTTATTGAACAGAAAATGTTAGTTCAGAGATGAAATTTCAATTTTTTTAAACACTCATCGAACACAAGTCATTTTATAATGAAAAGGGTTGATTTTTATCTTTTCATAGCATATTAGACGGGAGAGTATTGTGAGTGTTCAATTACCTAATAATTCAAAAGGAAACTTTACTGTGGCCCACTTTATAACAAGGATCAACTATTTGATTCGCAGAGTTTCTGCGAGAACCTTTCATTTTGTACTCCATGGAATTAACTTCTACTTCTATAACTATTTATTAAAAGTAACCATAATGTACGGGGAGAACTCTGCTCTCCCTAAAAAAGATTAAACGCATTAAGATTGTTTATCAAAAAACCAACATTTAATCAACCCTTTATTCTGACACAAAACCACTCCAAACTCAGCGGACAAGGTACGAACATTCCCTTAATAATATTCTAAACTTATGCGCGTTGATCCGATTGTTCTATATGTAAGCTCTTTTGAACTTTTCGCTATTAGTCTGCTACGGTATCTATTTAGTACAGGATCTCACTGCTCGATTCTGCAGCTATCTGTTTTGTTTTATAAAACTAATTTTGAATCAATGTTGAGGGAGAACACAATTGATTAGCGATATGCCACCTATCAAAAATTAGCCACAATTACTTATATTTAATTTTTGTATAATTAATTTGTTGATATTACGCTTTTTAATCAATTTTACGTCATTTTAAAGGAAACGATGTAAAGAAAAAAAAAATATTTCCAGCTCTCAGCCAGCCGCAACGTTAGGGTTGTCTGGTGTAAACAGGTATATTATTTTTAATTATTTATAGACACCTGTTTAAAAAAAATTGATACAAAATTAATATTTTATATTTACTGTTTGCGATAATGTATGCCAGTTAAATAATGCCACAAGCAGATGTTGCCATGATTTCAATAAACGATTCTCACTTCAGGTAAGTGTAAGCGCAAAAAAAAAGATGGCCCATTCATTTCGTGTGATAAATAATATAAGGCCAAAGCATGGCAACTGTGACACTTATTCTACAGGGGCAGTTTACATATAGTGTACGTATCTTCTCGTTTACGAAAGGTGAACACTCCATTTCATATTTATTGCAGATGTTTTGTTGTTCTTACTTGAAGTTTTTAAAAATGAAGGCCTGTTTTTGTGTCATGAGGGTGGAAAATTAACCGATTTCAATACTGAATCTTTCAAGAAGTGTGGACTTATGTTATCGTTTCGTAAAAAGAAAAACTATAAATACAGTAACATAGCCTTAGATAGTAATATGATTGAAGCAGGAGGTTATCATAATAATGTTGCAAAATGTTTACTGTTAGGTAAATTTCTCGAGAGAAATTTACCTATTGTGGAGAGCACCATGTATGTATATATATATATATATATATATATATATATATATATATATATATATATATATATATATATATATATATATATATATATATATATATATATATATATATCTATATATGGGATATAACGAAATTTGTGACCACGCTAGAGGCTGCAATTTTGCTCCGATTTTCACCAAATTTTCAGCAAAGGTGTATGGGGCAAATATCTCGGTTAAATTCGTGAACCAGCTATATCGGCCGGGCAAAAACAAAATGGCGGCCATTTTGTTTTTGCCCGGCCGATATAGCTGGTTCACGAATTTAACCGAGATATTTGCCCCATACACCTTTGCTGAAAATTTGGTGAAAATCGGAGCAAAATTGCAACCTCTAGCGTGGTCACAAATTTCGTTATATCCCATATATATATATATATATATATATATATATATATATATATATATACACATATATATATATATATATACATGGTGCTCTCCACAATAGGTAAATTTCTCTCGAGAAATTTACCTAACATTAAACATTTTGCAACATTATTATGATAACCTCCTGCTTCAATCATATTACTATCTAAGGCTATGTTACTGTATTTATAGTTTTTCTTTTTACGAAACGATAACATAAGTCCACACTTCTTGAAAGATTCAGTATTGAAATCGGTTAATTTTCCACCCTCATGACACAAAAACAGGCCTTCATTTTTAAAAACTTCAAGTAAGAACAACAAAACATCTGCAATAAATATGAAATGGAGTGTTCACCTTTCGTAAATTTGTGACCACGCTAGAGGTTGCAATTTTGCTCCGATTTTCACCAAATTTTCAGCAAAGGTGTATGGGGCAAATATCTCGGTTAAATTTGTGAACCTGCTCTATCGGCCGGGCAAAAACAAAATGGCGGCCATTTTAGACGAAAAATCGTGATTTCTGTTCTGACCAAAGTATAACTCCGATTTGGATGAAATTCGGTACAAAGGTTCACTGATGTATGTGATGAGTCTCACAATAAAAAATCTAAAGTCAGTACGGCAGAAACAAAATGGCGGCCACTCAAAGGTCGGAAAACGTGTAAAATTTTGTTGTTGTAATAGTGGTCTAAGCTTTCAACAGATTTGCATGAAGTTCGGCATTTAGATAGAAATTATGAGTATCTAAAGAATTACATGAACAAACTGCATGTCAGTTCACAAAAAACGAAATGGCGGCCAGTTGAAACTCAAAACTTCAAAGGCTTTTGATCCGACATGTATGAAACTTGGTTTCAAGATAGCCATCACTTAGATCTACAGTCTTTGATATTTTGGTGATCATGAATGTGCAAATTTCAAAATGACGGCGTTTTAAATATGCGTTTTTTTCAGGTTTTTGTGGCCCTCTAGCGGTCACATTTTTCAGCGGATTTTGATGAAACTTGAGATTATGGATCTCTGTACAATGTTCTTGTATTATACAAAAAAATTTAAAATTGAATGAAAAATAAACAAGTCGAAAACTTAAAACCCAATATTTTTAGCTGCCATTTTCACTAAAAATTGAGCTATTTTGCCCTGTCTAGAGTGAAACTCCGATTTGAACGAGATTTGGCACATTGATTGATGAGGCCCTAGCCCACAAAGATTTAAAATTGTCCAAAATCAAATGCATGCATTCAAAATGGCGGCCCTCAAAGGTCAGGAACAAGTGCAATTCGCTATTTTAGTAGCAAATGAAATAATGAATTTTTTTCATGGAAACGTTTTAAATGACTTATCTTGAACGTATTTATAAATCAGAATATTTTTTAAATATTGTAAAATATTTTTAACAATACCCTAAAAAATTATAAAATCGCGACTTGTCTGTCCGTCCGTCCGTTTTTTCGTGTGTCACAAGTTTTCTCGCAAACTACATGAGCTAGAATGAGGAAATTTTCTACGTAGGTCAAAAGTGGTGCCTTTTGAAATTTGCAGTGTAAGAACATATTTTAAAGTGTTTAAGGGGGTCTCCACAAACAAGGGAGTGACATAAACATTTTTTTTTATTTCTGTAGCCCTCTAGCAGCCAAGTTTCTCAACAAATTCCGATAAAACTTGAAATCATAAGTTACTAAGGCAAGTTAATTTAATTTAATTCTTCAAATCGGACGACAAAGAATAAATTCGAAAATTTAAAGCTTAATAATTTTAGCAGCCGTTTTCAATAAAAATTCAAAATAACGGCCCCTTATGGTTCAGAAAAGAATCGAAAATGTATATATTTATGGCAATGCAAGTGCTGATTAAACTTTTATGGAAATCTTTTGAAAAGTTATCACCTTTGTTTGATAACCACTGTCAAATGTATAAACAGCAAATGTGAGAAGGGCAAAACGAGTATAAATATGTTTATAACAATTTATTACCCGCCGATTTTCAATATGTGATCCATACGTGTGCAACTCAATTTAATTAGCAAAATATTTGCGCCTCTGTGAAGAGTCTCCAAATACGAACGGCGACAGATCCTTTCCGTTAATAAATACCCATGTAGTGCTACAAAAATTGCAGTAAGAAGTCCAGTAGTAGATAAGCCAATTTCTTTTTCGAAACCTTACGCTACATACGAGAAATTTACCTTTCCGGTTGGTGCTGCCAACGGAGATTTTTAAAATATAAAGAGTAGAATGAATTCGGCAATTATTCCCAAATGCAGACCGTCAGTAAATCATTATGTTCAATTAATTTCTTTTCGCTGTGCATAGGGTCTTGCCTTAGGGACATAACAATTTCGTATCTTCATATGAACGCAAAACGAAATTTTTTTAATGAACTGTTAATGTCAAAACGTTAGTTGAAATTGAAATTTTTTTCATAGTAAAGTTCACAAACCAGCAATGTTTGAAAATAATTAAAAATTATTACCGAAATTCTGAGTCGATGGTTGAAATTTAAGAGCGCTCACTCCTATTTTCAGCCATAATGATCATCCCACCCGACAAGTTGTGCATGCTACAGTGAATGCGTTCGAGTCCAAATTTTCACTATTGTAAGTTTCAGTACCAAAACTATGTCGTACAAATGCGTTCTCAAGAATTATGCATCGCTTAAACAACACTGTGGCCTACTATGTGATAATATTTTGGCCAACATTGTTACACCCAAAAGAAATAAAGTGCTCCAGCGAGGCTTACGGACCTGGTTAAGCTCGTCTGGAGACGGACTTGAGGAGTTACTTGCTTGTCCACTATGGCTTCAACAAGCCACCAAGCGAGAATACGGCTTGCCGGTTCACTTTCTGACTGCACGAAAGAGGACACTTAAACCTCTTCCCACGACGCGAAATAACTCACACAACAACACGAGAATTATACGACCCTTTCCAAGACTGTCGGACAAATTAAGGTCGCGGGAAATCGTCACCTTCTACACACCTCCTCCAACCACTAACACTGAACTTTAAATTTTAATCACGAATTCTCACTCCCAAGCCGCACCTGTTGCAACCTAAAACATACTTTGGTCAAATTCAATTGTAATACAAGTTGGGTAGACAGACCTATGTTCATGTCAGAAGGGTTTTGTACTCAACTTACAAAATGCAGTAACCAGCAACGAATAAAATCAAGAAACATGTCAAAGACGATTTTATTGGAGAAAATGTGAAATTCCAGGATCATACTACTATTAACAAAGTTGAAAGAATTTTGACTTCTGAGGTATTTGTTTTAGTTATACCCATCGATATCTCCCTTGATAATTTTTTCAGATTTTTCAGAAACACATTTTTGATGTTTTTACACCCCCCCCCCTCATTGGCCCCACTGAAGCAAAAACTGTCAGTTTAAGAACGGTTTTGAAAAGCTCTCATAGAGAACTTTCAGTTGATATTCATATCGGCTACCTTTCATGAAATTTTTTTCAGGGCCCACTCCTCTGTACTGTAATCATCGATTCATGGCCTATTTTTTCGAATCCTAGAATGGTTACAAAGCCCTTTTGCTAGGAGCTCTCTCTTGCCTCTTCGACTTGTTTCAATTGTATGTACTCATTTTCATGATACCTATGATTCCTGAAATTTTTATGCAGATCCTAGCAAAGCTGTAGTGTCTAAATCGATAAAAAGCGCATATGGCTCCATAGCCATATGTTGCCATAGTAATACAGAGCATATTGTTCCATAGGAATACGGGAAAATTCAAATCGCTATAACTTCGTTAAATACTATTGGATCTTTATGAAACTTTCAGAAAAAATTTATTTTATAGAAAGATTATTGAATTTAAGGGTACCGCTTAGATTTTATTCAAGAAAACATAAAATCGATAAATCATACTATTACTAACAAAGTTGAGCGAATTTCGACTTCTCATGTATTTGTTGTTGTTGTACTCATAAAGGCCTACATTCATAATTTTTTTCAGATTTTTCGGATCGAAGGTTTCCAATCGCGAGGGGGGGTACGCGAATAGTTCGTACGTTTCCCCTTCCCCTGCCCCCCTCGATACTCATAAGGCAATTTTAAGACTTGTTTTGAAAAGATCTTATTAAGACCTTTCCAATGACACCCTACTCGACTACCAATGGTGAACATTTTTTTTTGAGGGGTCACCTCCCTATATGGGGAGACCCCCCTTAAACCCCTTTGAAAAATTTTTCCACACTTGAACTTTCAAGAGGTCACCACTTCTGACCTTTCCACAAAGTTTCATGCCTATAGCCTCTATAGTTTCGGAGAAAAAGTGCTGTGACATACAGCCGGACGGACGGACGGACGGACGGACGGACGGACGGACGGACAGACGGACACAGGTCGTGATTGCAATAGGGTTTTGTATTTTAGTACAAAACCCTAATAACAAGAGAATTTAATTTTTACTCGATTTTTACTTTTAATTCACTGTTTAAAAAAACATTCATATATATTCATATATATATATATATATATATATATATATATATATATATATATGTATATATATATATATATATATATATATATATATATATATATATAAATATATATATATTGATATATATATATATATATATATATATATATATATATATATATATATATATATATATATATTATATATATTGATATATATATATATATATATATATATATATATATATATATATCTATATATATATATATATATATATATATATATATATATATATATATATATATATATATATATATATATATATATATGTTAGGGAGAAGGAGCGATTTAGTGTTTTTGGGGGGGGGGGGGCGACTTAAAGTTTTGGGTGGGGGTGTACTCCTATTTTAATTTTCATAAACAATAGTGTATTTGTAAACAATATAACCCCAAATTATATGTTTTTAAGATTTAATTTAAGGCTTAACAGAGACCACTAGCTTTGATCGTTCATTGTATCCACAATTTCTATCTGATTGTCGAAATTTTGGTCTCATTTTGTAGCTGCCAGTATATTCTTTATGACAAGTATAAATTTAGAATATTACTTACAAAAACATTATTTTTTATGCGTTCAAATAGGAGTACACTCCCCCAAAACTGTAAATCGCTTTTTCTCTAATTTAACCAGCGAAGTCCGGGTTTTTAAGATTTAATTTAAGGCTTAACCCGAGAAACTTAGTTTTGATCGTTCACTGTATCCACAATTTCTACCCAATTGTCAAAATGTTGTACTCATTTTGTAGCTGCCAGTGTATTCTTGATGAAAAAAACAAATTTGTAATATTATTTACAAATACATTATTTTTATATAGGTGAAAGTGGGAGTACATCCTCCCTCCCTCTCCAAAACTTTAAATCGCTTTTTCTCCCCTTAAACGTGCGACTTCCGAATTATTACGATTTAATTTAAAGACAACCCGAGATCTCTAGTTTGATCGTTCAATGTACCCAAAATTTCTCTCCGATTGTCAAAATTTTGGTGTCATTTTGTAGCTGCCAGTGTATTCTCTACGAAAAGAACAAACTTGTCATACTATTTACAAATACACTATTTTTTATGAAGACTAAAATAGAAGTACACCACCTAAAAACTTTAAATCACTTTTTCTCCCCTTAAACGTGTGAATCCGGCGTTCTCACGATTTAATTTAAAGGCTTGGTCACTAGCTTTGACCGTTCACTGGGCCCACGATTTCTATCCGATTGTCAAAATTTTGGTCTCATTTTGTAGCTGCCAGTCTATTCTTTACGACAAGTACCAATTTGTAATATTATTTACAAATACACTATTTTTTATGAAGGTTGAAATAGGAAAAAAAAAAACACCAAAACTTTAAATGGCTTTTTCTCCCCTTAAACGTGAGAATTCGGCGTTCTTACGATTTGATTTATAGGCTTGGTAGATCTCTAGCTTTGACCGTTCACTGTGCCCACAATTTCTATCCAATTGTCAAAATTTTGGTCTCATTTTGTAGCTGCCAGTCTATTCTTTACGACAAGTACCAATTTGTAATATTATTTACAAATACACTATTTTTTATGAAGGTTGAAATAGGAAAAAAAACACCGAAACTTTAAATGGCTTTTTCTCCCCTTAAGCGTATGAATTCGGCGTTTTTACGATTTGATTTAAGGACTTGGTAGATCTCTAGCTTTGACCGTTCACTGTGCCCACAATTTCTATCCGATTGTCAAAATATTGGTCTCATTTTGTAGCTGCCAGTCTATTCTTTACGACAAGTATCAATTTGTAATATTATTTACAAATACACTATTTTTTATGCAGGTTGAAATAGGAAAAAAATACCGAAACTTTAAATGGCTTTTTCTCCCCGTAAATGTGCGAGTTCGGCGTTTTTACGATTTAACTTAAAGGCTTGGCAAATTTCTAGCTTTGACCGTTCACTGTGCCCACAATTTGTATCCGATTGTCAAAATTTTGGTCTCATTTTGTAGCTGCCAGTCTATTCTTTACGACAAGTACCAATTTGATAAATTATTTATAAAGACAGTATTTTTTATGAAGGTTGAAATAGGAAAAAAAACACCGAAACTTTAAATGGCTTTTTCTCCCCTTAAACGTGCGAATTCGGCGTTTATACGATTTAATTTGAAGGCTTGGTAGATCTCTAGCTTTGACCGTTCACTGTGCCCACAATTTCTATCCGATTATCAAAATTTTGGTCTCATTTTGTAGCTGCCAGTCTATTCTTTACGACAAGTACCAATTTGTAATATTATTTACAAATACACTATTTTTTATGAAGGTTGAAATAGGAAAAAAAAACACCAAAACTTTAAATGGCTTTTTCTCCCCTTAAACGTGCGAATTCGGCGTTCTTACGATTTGATTTATAGGCTTGGTAGATCTCTAGCTTTGACCGTTCACTGTGCCCACAATTTCTATCCAATTGTCAAAATTTTGGTCTCATTTTGTAGCTGCCAGTCTATTTTTTACGACAAGTACCAATTTGTAATATTATTTACAAATACACCATTTTTTATGAAGGTTGAAATAGGAAAAAAAACACCGAAACTTTAAATGGCTTTTTCTCCCCTTAAACGTATGAATTCGGCGTTTTTACGATTTGATTTAAGGACTTGGTAGATCTCTAGCTTTGACCGTTCACTGTGCCCACAATTTCTATCCGATTGTCAAAATATTGGTCTCATTTTGTAGCTGCCAGTCTATTCTTTACGACAAGTATCAATTTGTAATATTATTTACAAATGCACTATTTTTTATGCAGGTTGAAATAGGAAAAAAATACCGAAACTTTAAATGGCTTTTTCTCCCCGTAAATGTGCGAGTTCGGCGTTTTTACGATTTAACTTAAAGGCTTGGCGAATTTCTAGCTTTGACCGTTGACTGTGCCCACAATTTGTATCCGATTGTCAAAATTTTGGTCTCATTTTGTAGCTGCCAGTCTATTCTTTACGACAAGTACCAATTTGTAATATTATTTACAAATACACTATTTTTTATGAAGGCTGAAATAGGAATACAAACACCGAAACTTTAAATGGCTTTTTCTCCCCTTAAACGTGCGAATTCGGCGTTTTTACGATTTGATTTAAGGACTTGGTAGATCTCTAGCTTTGACCGTTCACTGTGCCCACAATTTCTATCCGATTGTCAAAATATTGGTCTCATTTTGTAGCTGCCAGTCTATTTTTTACGACAAGTACCAATTTGTAATATTATTTACAAATACACTATTTTTTATGAAGGTTGAAATAGGAAAAAAAACACCGAAACTTTGAATGGCTTTTTCTCCCCTTAAACGTGCGAATTCGGCGTTTTTACGATTTAATTTAAAGGCTTGGTAGATCTCTAGCTTTGACCGTTCACTGTGCCCACAATTTCTATCCGATTGTCAAAATTTTGGTCTCATTTTGTAGCTGCTAGTCTATTCTTCACGACAAGTACCAATTTGTAATATTATTTACAAAGACACTTTTTTTTATGAAGGTTGAAATAGGAAAAAAAACACCGAAACTTTAAATGGCTTTTTCTCCCCTTAAACGTGCGAATTCGGCGTTTTTAAAATTTAATTTAAAGGCTTGGTAGATCTCTAGCTTTGACCGTTCACTGTGCCCACAATTTCTATCCGATTGTCAAAAATTTGGTCTCATTTTGTAGCTGCCAGTCTATTCCTTACGACAAGTACCAATTTGTAATATTATTTACAAATACACTATTTCTTATGAAGGTTGAAATAGGAAAAAAAACACCGAAACTTTAAATGGCTTTTTCTCCCCTTAAACGTGCGAATTCGGCGATTTTACCATTTAATTTAAAGGCTTGGTGGATCTTTAGCTTTGACCGTTCACTGTGCCCACAATTTCTATCCGATTGTCAAAATTTTGGTCTCATTTTGTAGCTGCCAGTCTATTCTTTACGGGAAGTACAAATTTAGAATATTATTAACAAATTCACTATTTTTTATGAAGGTTGAAATAGGAAAAAAAACACCGAAACTTTAAATGGCTTTTTCTCCCCTTAAACGTGCGAATTCGGCGTTTTTACGATTTAATTTAAAGGCTTGGTAGATCTCTAGCTTTGACCGTTCACTGTGCCCACAATTTCTATCCGATTGTGAAATTTTGGTCTCATTTTGTAGCTGCCAGTCTATTCTTTACGACAAGTACCAATTTGTAATATTATTTACAAATACACTATTTTTTATGAAGGTTGAAATAGGAAAAAAAACACCGAAACTTTAAATGGCTTTTTCTCCCCTTAAACGTGCGAATTCGGCGTTTTTACGATTTAATTTAAAGGCTTGGTGGATCTTTAGCTTTGACCGTTCACTGTGCCCACAATTTCTATCCGATTGTCAAAATTTTGGTCTCATTTTATAGCTGCCAGTCTATTCTTTACGGGAAGTACAAATTTAGAATATTATTAACAAATTCACTATTTTTTATGAAGGTTGAAATAGGAAAAAAAACACCGAAACTTTAAATGGCTTTTTCTCCCCTTAAACGTGCGAATTCGGCGTTTTTACGATTTAATTTAAAGGCTTGGTAGTTCTCTAGCTTTGACCGTTCACTGTGCCCACAATTTCTATCCGATTGTCAAAATTTTGGTCTCATTTTGTAGCTGCCAGTCTATTCTTTACGACAAGTAGCAATTTGTAATATTATTTACAAATACACTATTTTTTATGAAGGTTGAAATAGGAAAAAAAACACCGAAACTTTAAATGGCTTTTTCTCCCCTTAAACGTGCGAAGTCGGCGTTTTTACGATTTAATTTAAAGGCTTGCTAGATCTCTAGCTTTGACCGTTCACTGTGCCCACAATTTGTATCCGATTGTGAAATTTTGGTCTCATTTTGTAGCTGCCAGTCTATTCTTTACGACAAGTACTAATTTGTAATATTATTTACAGTTACACTTTTTTTTATGAAGGTTGAAATAGGAAAAAAACACCGATATTTTAAATGGCTATTTCTCCCTTCAACGTGCGAATTCGGCGTTTTTACCATTTAATTTAAAGGCTTGGTGGATCTTTAGCTTTGACCGTTCACTGTGCCCACAATTTCTATCCGATTGTCAAAATTTTGGTCTCATTTTATAGCTGCCAGTCTATTCTTTACGGGAAGTACAAATTTAGAATATTTTTAACAAATTCACTATTTTTTATGAAGGTTGAAATAGGAAAAAAAACACCGAAACTTTAAATGGCTTTTTCTCCCCTTAAACGTGCGAATTCGGCGTTTTTACGATTTAATTTAAAGGCTTGGTAGTTCTCTAGCTTTGACCGTTCACTGTGCCCACAATTTCTATCCGATTGTCAAAATTTTGGTCTCATTTTGTAGCTGCCAGTCTATTCTTTACGACAAGTAGCAATTTGTAATATTATTTACAAATACACTATTTTTTATGAAGGTTGAAATAGGAAAAAAAACACCGAAACTTTAAATGGCTTTTTCTCCCCTTAAACGTGCGAAGTCGGCGTTTTTACGATTTAATTTAAAGGCTTGCTAGATCTCTAGCTTTGACCGTTCACTGTGCCCACAATTTGTATCCGATTGTGAAATTTTGGTCTCATTTTGTAGCTGCCAGTCTATTCTTTACGACAAGTACTAATTTGTAATATTATTTACAGTTACACTTTTTTTTATGAAGGTTGAAATAGGAAAAAAACACCGATATTTTAAATGGCTATTTCTCCCTTCAACGTGCGAATTCGGCGTTTTTACCATTTAATTTAAAGGCTTGGTGGATCTTTAGCTTTGACCGTTCACTGTGCCCACAATTTCTATCCGATTGTCAAAATTTTGGTCTCATTTTATAGCTGCCAGTCTATTCTTTACGGGAAGTACAAATTTAGAATATTTTTAACAAATTCACTATTTTTTATGAAGGTTGAAATAGGAAAAAAAACACCGAAACTTTAAATGGCTTTTTCTCCCCTTAAACGTGCGAATTCGGCGTTTTTACGATTTAATTTAAAGGCTTGGTAGATCTCTAGCTTTGACCGTTCACTGTGCCCACAATTTCTATCCGATTGTCAAAATTTTGGTCTGATTTTGTAGCTGCTAGTCTATTCTTTGCGACAAGTACCTATTTGTAATATTATTTACAAATACACTTTTTTTCATGAAGGTTGAAATAGGAAAAAAACACCGAAATTTTAAATGGCTTTTATTCCCCCTAAACATGCGAATTCGGCGTTTTTACGATTTAATTTAAAGGCTTGGTAGATCTCTAGCTTTGACCGTTCACTGTGCCCAAAATTTCTATCCGATTGTCAAAATTTTGGTCTCATTTTGTAGCTGCCAGTCTATTCTTAACGACAAGTACCAATTTATAATATTATTTACAAATACACTTTTTTAATGAAGGTTGAAGTAGGAATACAAAACACCGAAACTCTAAATGGCTTTTTCCCCCCTTAAACGTGCAAATTCAGTGTTTTTGCGATTTAATTTGAAGGCTTGGTAGATCTCTAGCTTTGACCGTTCACTGTGCCCACAATTTCTATCCGATTGTCAAAATATTGGTCTCATTTTGTAGCTGCTAGTCTATTCTTTACGACAAGTATCAATTTGTAATATTGTTTACAAATACACTATTTTTTATGAAGGTTGAAATAGGAAAAAAGTACCGAAACTTTAGATGGCTTTTTCTCCCCTTAAACGTGCGAATTCGGCATTTTTACTATTTAATTTAAAGGCTTGATAGATCTCTAGCTTTGACCGTTCACTGTGCCCACAATTTCTATCCGATTGTCAAAATTTTGGTCTCATTTTGTAGCTGCCAGTCTATTCTTTACGACAAGTACCAATTTGTAATATTATTTACAAATACACTATTTTTTATGAAAATTGAAATAGGAAAGAAAACACCGAAACTTTAAATGGCTTTTTCTCCCCTTAAACGTGCGAATTCGGCGTTTTTACGATTTAATTTAAAGGCTTGGTAGATCTCTAGCTTTGACCGTTCACTGTGCCCACAATTTCTATCCGATTGTCAAAATTTTGGTCTCATTTTGTAGCTGCCAGTCTATTCTTCACGACAAGTACCAATTTGTAATATTATCTACAAATACACTATTTTTTATGAAGGTTGAAATAGGAAAAAAAACACCGAAACTTTAAATGGCTTTTTCTCCCCTTAAACGTGCGAATTCGGCGTTTTTACGATTTAATTTAAAGGCTTGTTAGATCTCTAGCTTTGACCGTTCACTGTGCCCACAATTTCTATCCGATTGTCAAAATTTTGGTCTCATTTTGTAGCTGCTAGTCTATTCTTTACAACAAGAACCAATTTGTAATATTATTTACAAATACACTATTTTTTATGAAGGTTGAAATAGGAAAAAAAACACCGAAACTTTAAATGGCTTTTTCTCCCCTTAAACGTGCGAATTCGGCGTTTTTACGATTTAATTTAAAGGCTTGGTAGATCTCTAGCTTTGACCGTTCACTGTGCCCACAATTTCTACCGATTGTCAAAATTTTGGTCTCATTTTGTAGCTGCCAGTCTATTCTTTACAACAAGAACCAATTTGTAATATTATTTACAAATACACTATTTTTTATGAAGGTTGAAATAGGAAAAAAAACACCGAAACTTTAAATGGCTTTTTCTCCCCTTAAACGTGCGAATTCGGCGTTTTTACGATTTAATTTAAAGGCTTGGTAGATCTCTAGCTTTGACCGTTCACTGTGCCCACAATTTCTATCCGATTGTCAAAATTTTGGTCTCATTTTGTAGCTGCCAGTCTATTCTTTACGACAAGTACCAATTTGTAATATTATTTACAAATACACTATTTTTTATGAAGGTTGAAATAGGAAAAAAAACACCGAAACTTTAAATGGCTTTTTCTCCCCTTAAACGTGCAAATTCGGCGTTTTTACGATTTAATTTAAAGGCTTGGTAGATCTCTAGCTTTGACCGTTCACTGTGCCCACAATTTCTATCCGATTGTCAAAATTTTGGTCTCATTTTGTAGCTGCCAGTCTATTCTTTACAACAAGAACCAATTTGTAATATTATTTACAAATACACTATTTTTTATGAAGGTTGAAATAGGAAAAAAAACACCGAAACTTTAAATGGCTTTTTCTCCCCTTAAACGTGCGAATTCGGCGTTTTTACGATTTAATTTAAAGGCTTGATAGATCTCTAGCTTTGGCCGTTCACTGTGCCCACAATTTCTATCCGATTGTCAAAATTTTGGTCTCATTTTGTAGCTGCCAGTCTATTCTTTACGACAAGTACCAATTTGTAATAATTATTTACAAATACACTATTTTTTATGAAGGTTCAAATAGGAAAAAAAACACCGAAACTTTAAATGGCTTTTTCTCCCCTTAAACGTGCGAATTCGGCGTTTTTACGATTTAATTTAAAGGCTTGGTAGATCTCTAGCTTTGACCGTTCACTGTGCCCACAATTTCTATCCGATTGTCAAAATGTTGGTCTTATTTTGTAGCTGCCAGTCTATTCTTTACGACAAGTACCAATTTGTAATATTATTTACAAATACACTATTTTTTATGAAGGTTGAAATAGGAAAAAAAACGCCGAAACTTTAAATGGCTTTTTCTCCCCTTAAACGTGCGAATTCGGTGTTTTTACGATCTAATTTAAAGGCTTGATAGATCTCTAGCCTTGACCGTTTATTGTGCCCACAATTTCTATCCGATTGTCAAAATTTTGGTCTCATTTTGTAGCTGCCAGTCTATTCTTCACGACAAGTACCAATTTGTAATATTATTTACAAATACACTATTTTTTATGAAGGTTGAAATAGGAAAAAAAAAACACCGAAACTTTAAATGGCTTTTTCTCCCCTTAAACGTGCGAATTCGGCCTTTTTACGATTTAATTTAAAGGCTTGGTAGATCTCTAGCTTTGACCGTTCACTGTGCCCACAATTTCTATCCGATTGTCAAAATTTTGGTCTCATTTTGTAGCTGCCAGTCTATTCTTTACGACAAGTACCAATTTGTAATATTATTTACAAATACACTATTTTTTATGAAGGTTCAAATAGGAAAAAAAACACCGAAACTTTAAATGGCTTTTTCTCCCCTTAAACGTGCGAATCCGGCGTTTTTACGATTTAATTTGAAGGCTTGGTAGATCTCTAGCTTTGACCGTTCACTGTGCCCACAGTTTCTATCCGATTGTCAAAATTTTGGTCTCATTTTGTAGCTGCCAGTCTATTCTTTACGACAAGTACTAATTTGTAATATTATTTACAAATACACTATTTTTTATGAAGGTTGAAATAGGAAAAAAACCACCGAAACTTTAAATGGCTTTTTCTCCCCTTAAACGTGCGAATTCGGCGTTTTTACGATTTAATTTAAAGGCTTGGTAGATCTCTAGCTTTGACTGTTCACTGTGCCCACAATTTCTATCCGATTGTCAAAATTTTGGTCTCATTTTGTCGCTGCCAGCCTATTCTTTACGACAAGCACCAATTTTTAATATTATTTACAAATACACTATTTTGTATGAAGGTTGAAATAGGAAAAAAAACACCGAAACTTTAAATGGCTTTTTCTCCCCTCAAACGTGCGAATTCGGCGTTTTTACGATTTAAATTAAAGGCTTGGTAGATCTCTAGCTTTGCTCGTTCACCGTGCCTACAATTTCTATCCGATTGTCAAAATTTTGGTCTCATTTTGTAGCTGCCAGTCTATTCTTTACGACAAGTACCAATTTGTAATATTATTTACAAATACACTATTTTTTATGAAGGTTGAAATAGGAAAAAAAACATGGAAACTTTAAATGGCTTTTTCTCCCCTTAAACGTGCGAATTCGGCGTTTTTACGATTTAATTTAAAGGCTTGGTAGATCTCTAGCTTCGACCGTTCACTGTGCCCACAATTTCTATCCGATTGTCAAAATTTTGGTCTCATTTTGTAGCTGCCAGTCTATTCTTTACGACAAGTACCAATTTGTAATATTATTTACAAATACACTATTTTTTATGAAGGTTGAAATAGGAAAAAAAACACCGAAACTTTAAATGGCTTTTTCTCCCCTTAAACGTGCGAATTCGGCGTTTTTACGATTTAATTTAAAGGCTTGGTAGATCTCTAGCTTTGACCGTTCACTGTGCCCACAATTTCTATCCGATTGTCAAAATTTTGGTCTCATTTTGTAGCTGCCAGTCTATTCTTTACGACAAGTACCAATTTGTAATATTATTTACAAATACACTATTTTTTATGAAGGTTGAAATAGGAAAAAAAACACCGAAACTTTAAATGGCTTTTTCTCCCCTTAAACGTGCGAATTCGGCGTTTTTACGATTTAATTTAAAGGCTTGGTAGATCTCTAGCTTTGACCGTTCACTGTGCCCACAATTTCTATCCGATTGTCAAAATGTTGGTCTCATTTCGTAGCTGCCAGTCTATTCTTAACGACAAGTACCAATTTGTAATATTATTTACAAATACACTATTTTTTATGAAGGTTGAAATAGGAAAAAAAACACCGAAACGTTAAACGGCTTTTTCTCCCCTTAAACGTGCGAATTCGGCGTTTTTACGATTTAATTTAAAGGCTTGGTAGATCTCTAGCTTTGACCGTTCACTGTGCCGACAAGTTCTATCCGATTGTCAAAATTTAGGTTTAATTTAGTAGCTGCCAGTCTATTCTTTACGACAAGTACCAATTTGTAATATTATTTACAAATACACTATTTTTTATGAAGGTTGAAATAGGAAAAAAAACACCGAAACTTTAGATGGCTTTTTCTCCTCTTAAACGTGCGAATTCGGCGTTTTTACGAATTAATTTAAAGGTTTGGTAGATCTCTAGCTTTGACCGTTCACTGTGCCTACAATTTCTATCCGATTGTCAAAATTTTGGTCTCATTTTGTAGCTGCCAGTGTATTCTTTACGACAAGTACCAATTTGTAATATTAATTACAAATACACTATTTTGTATGAAGATTCAAATAGGAAAAAAAACACCGAAACTTTAATTGGCTTTTTCTCCTCTTAAACGTGCGAATTCGGCGTTTTTACGATTTAATTTAAAGGCTTGGTAGATCTCTAGCTTTGACCGTTCACTGTGCCCACAATTTCTATCTGATTGTCAAAATTTTGGTCTCATTTTGTAGCTGCCAGTCTATTCTTTACGACAAGTACCAATTTGTAATATTATTTACAAATACACTATTTTTTATGAAGGTTGAAATAGGAAAAAAAATCACCGAAACTTTAAATGGCTTTTTCTCCCCTTAAACGTGCGAATTCGGCGTTTTTACGATTTAATTTAAAGGCTTGGTAGATCTCTAGCTTTGACCGTTCACTGTGCCCACAATTTCTATCCGATTGTCAAAATTTTGGTCTCATTTTGTAGCTGCCAGTCTATTCTTTACGACAAGTACCAATTTGTAATATTATTTACAAATACACTATTTTTTATGAAGGTTGAAATAGGAAAAAAAACACCGAAACTTTAAATGGCTTTTTCTCCCCTTAAACGTGCGAATTCGGCGTTTTTACGATTTAATTTAAAGGCTTAGTAGATCTTTAGCTTTGACCGTTCACTGTGCCCACAATTTCTATCCGATTGTCAAAATTTTGACCTCATTTTGTAGCTGCCAGTCTATTCTTTACGACAAGTACCAATTTGTAATATTATTTACAAATACACTATTTTTTATGAAGGTTGAAATAGGAAAAAAACACCGAATTTTTAAATGGCTTTTTCTCCCCTTAAACGTGCGAATTCGGCGTTTTTACGATTTAATTTAAAGGCTTGGTAGATCTCTAGCTTTGACCGTTCACTGTGCCCACAATTTCTATCCGATTGTCAAAATGTTGGTCTCATTTTGTAGCTGCCAGTCTATTCTTCACGATCAGTACCAATTTGTAATATTATTTACAAATACACTATTTTTTATGAAGGTTGAAATAGGAAAAAAAACACCGAAACTTTAAATGGCTTTTTCTCCCCTTAAACGTGCGAATTCGGCGTTTTTACGATTTAACTTAAAGGCTTGGTAGATCTCTAGCTTTGACCGTTCACTGTGCCGACAATTTCTATCCGATTGTCAAAATTTTGGTCTCATTTTGTAGCTGCCAGTCTATTCTTTACGACAAGTACCAACTTGTAATATTATTTACAAATACACTATTTTTTATGAAGGTTGAAATAGGAAAAAAACACCGAAACTTTAAATGGCTTTTTCGCCCCTTAAACGTGCGAATTCGGCGTTTTTACGATTTAATTTAAAGGCTTAGTAGATCTCTAGCTTTGACCGTTCACTGTGCCCACAATTTCTATCCGATTGTCAAAATTTTGACCTCATTTTGTAGCTGCCAGTCTATTCTTTACGACAAGTACCAATTTGTAATATTATTTACAAATACACTATTTTTTATGAAGGTTGAAATAGGAAAAAAAACACCGAAACTTTAAATGGCTTTTTCTCCTCTTAAACGTGCGAATTCGGCGTTTTTACGATTTAATTTAAAGGCTTGGTAGATCTCTAGCTTTGACCGTTCACTGTGCCCACAATTTCTATCCGATTGTCAAAATTTTGGTCTCATTTTGTAGCTGCCAGTCTATTCTTTACGACAAGTACCAATTTGTAATATTATTTACAAATACACTATTTTTTATGAAGGTTGAAATAGGAAAAAAACACACCGAAACTTTAGATGGCTTTTTCTCCCCTTAAACGTGCGAATTCGGCGTTTTTACGATTTAATTTAAAGGCTTGGTAGATCTCTAGCTTTGACCGTTCACTGTGCCCACAATTTCTATCCGATTGTCAAAATTTTGGTCTCATTTTGTAGCTGCCAGTCTATTCTTTACGACAAGTACCAATTTGTAATATTATTTACAAATACACTATTTTTTATGAAGGTTGAAATAGGAAAAAAAAACAGCGAAACTTTAAATGGCTTTTTCTCCCCTTAAACGTGCGAATTCGGCGTTTTTACGATTTAATTTAAAGGCTTGGTAGATCTCTAGCTTTGACCGTTCACTGTGCCCACAATTTCTATCCGATTGTCAAAATTTTGGTCTCATTTTGTAGCTGCCAGTCTATTCTTTACGACAAGTACCAACTTGTAATATTATTTACAAAACCACTATTTTTTATGAAGGTTGAAATAGGAAAAAAACACCGAAACTTTAAATGGCTTTTTCGCCCCTTAAACGTGCGAATTCGGCGTTTTTACGATTTAATTTAAAGGCTTGGTAGATCTCTAGCTTTGACCGTTCACTGTGCCCACAATTTCTATCCGATTGTCAAAATGTTGGTCTCATTTTGTAGCTGCCAGTCTATTCTTTACGACAAGTACCAATTTGTAATATTATTTACAAATACACTATTTTTTATGAAGGTTGAAATAGGAAAAAAAACACCGAAACTTTAAACGGCTTTTTCTCCCCTTAAACGTGCGAATTCGGCGTTTTTACGATTTAATTTAAAGGCTTGGTAGATCTCTAGCTTTGACCGTTCACTGTGCCCACAAGTTCTATCCGATTGTCAAAATTTAGGTTTAATTTAGTAGCTGCCAGTCTATTCTTTACGACAAGTACCAATTTGTAATATTATTTACAAATACACTATTTTTTATGAAGGTTGAAATAGGAAAAAAAACACCGAAACTTTAAATGGCTTTTTCTCCCCTTAAACGTGCGAATTCGGCGTTTTTACGAATTAATTTAAAGGTTTGGTAGATCTCTAGCTTTGACCGTTCACTGTGCCTACAATTTCTATCCGATTGTCAAAATTTTGGTCTCATTTTGTAGCTGCCAGTGTATTCTTTACGACAAGTACCAATTTGTAATATTATTTACAAATACACTATTTTGTATGAAGAGTCAAATAGGAAAAAAAACACCGAAACTTTAATTGGCTTTTTCTCCTCTTAAACGTGCAAATTTGGCGTTTTTACGATTTAATTTAAAGGCTTGGTAGATCTCTAGCTTTGACCGTTCACTGCGCCCACAATTTCTATCCGATTGTCAAAATTTTGGTCTCATTTTGTAGCTGCCAGTCTATTCTTTACGACAAGTACCAATTTGTAATATTATTTACAAATACACTATTTTTAATGAAGGTTGAAATAGGAAAAAAAATCACCAAAACTTTAAATGGCTTTTTCTCCCCTTAAACGTGCGAATTTGGCGTTTTTACGATTTAATTTAAAGGCTTGGTAGATCTCTAGCTTTGACCGTTCACTGTGCCCACAATTTCTATCCGATTGTCAAAATTTTGGTCTCATTTTGTAGCTGCCAGTCTATTCTTTACGACAAGTACCAATTTGTAATATTATTTACAAATACACTATTTTTTATGAAGGTTGAAATAGGAATAAAAACACCGAAACTTTAAATGGCTTTTTCTCCCCTTAAACGTGCGAATTCGGCGTTTTTACGATTTAATTTGAAGGCTTGGTAGATCTCTAGCTTTGACCGTTCACTGTGCCCACAATTTCTATCCGATTGTCAAAATTTTGGTCTCATTTTGTAGCTGCCAGTCTATTCTTCACGACAAGTACCAATTTGTAATATTATTTACAAATACACTATTTTTTATGAAGGTTGAAATAGGAAAAAAAACACCGAAACTTTAAATGGCTTTTTCTCCCCTTAAACGTGCGAATTCGGCGTTTTTACGATTTAATTTGAAGGCTTGGTAGATCTCTAGCTTTGACCGTTCACTGTGCCCACAACTTCTATCCGATTGTCAAAATTTTGGTCTCATTTTGTAGCTGCCAGTCTATTCTTTACGACAAAAACCAATTTGTAATATTATTTACAAAAACACTATTTTTTATGAAGGTTGAAATAGGAAAAAAAACACCGAAACTTTAAATGGCTTTTTCTCCCCTTAAACGTGCGAATTCGGCGTTTTTACGATTTAATTTGAAGGCTTGGTAGATCTCTAGCTTTGACCGTTCACTGTGCCCACAATTTCTATCCGATTGTCAAAATTTTGGTCTCATTTTGTAGCTGCCAGTCTATTCTTTACGACAAGTACCAATTTGTAATATTATTTACAAATACACTATTTTTTATGAAGGTTGAAATAGGAATAAAAACACCGAAACTTTAAATGGCTTTTTCTCCCCTTAAACGTGCGAATTCGGCGTTTTTACGATTTAATTTAAAGGCTTGGTAGATCTCTAGCTTTGACCGTTCACTGTGCCCACAATTTCTATCCGATTATCAAAATTTTGGTCTCATTTTGTAGCTGCTAGTCTATTCTTTACGACAAATACCAATTTGTAATACTATTTACAAATATACTATTTTTTATGAAGGTTGAAATAGGAAAAAAACACCGAATTTTTTAATGGCTTTTTCTCCCCTTAAACGTGCGAATTCGGCGTTTTTACGATTTAATTTAAAGGCTTGGTAGATCTCTAGCTTTGACCGTTCACTGTGCCCACAATTTCTATCCGATTGTCAAAATGTTGGTCTTATTTTGTAGCTGCCAGTCTATTCTTTACGATCAGTACCAATTTGTAATATTATTTACAAATACACTATTTTTTATGAAGGTTGAAATAGGAAAAAAAACACCGAAACTTTAAATGGCTTTTTCTCCCCTCAAACGTGCGAATTCGGCGTTTTTACGATTTAATTTAAAGGCTTGGTAGATCTCTAGCTTTGACCGTTCACTGTGCCCACAATTTCTATCCGATTGTCAAAATTTTGGTCTCATATTGTAGCTGCCAGTCTATTCTTTACGACAAGTACCAATTTGTAATATTATTTACAAATACACTATTTTTTATGAAGGTTGAAATAGGAAAAAAAACACCGAAACTTTAAATGGCTTTTTCTCCCCTTAAACGTGCGAATTCGGCGTTTTTACGATTTAATTTAAAGGCTTGGTAGATCTCTAGCTTTGACCGTTCACTGTGCCCACAATTTCTATCCGATTGTCAAAATTTTGGTCTCATTTTGTAGCTGCCAGTCTATTCTTTATGACGAGTACCAATTCGTAATATTATTTACAAATACACTATTTTTTATGAAGGTTGAAATAGGAAAAAAAAAACCGAAATTTTAATTGGCTTTTTCTCCCCTTAAACGTGCGAATTCGGCGTTTTTACGATTTAATTTAAAGATTTGGTAGATCTCTAGCTTTGGCCGTTCAATGTGCCCACAATTTCTATCCGATTGTCAAAATTTTGGTCTCATTTTGTAGCTGCCAGTCTATTCTTTACGACAAGTACCAATTTGTAATATTATTTACAAATACACTATTTTTTATGAAGTTTGAAATAGGAAAAAAAAACACCGAAACTTTAATTGGCTTTTTCTCCCCTTAAACGTGCGAATTCGGCGTTTTCACGATTTAATTTAAAGGCTTGGTAGATCTCTAGCTTTGACCGTTCACTGTGCCCACAATTTCTATCCGATTGTCAAAATTTTGGTCTCATTTTGTAGCTGCCAGTGTATTCTTTACGACAAATACCAATTTGTAATATTATTTACAAATACACTATTTTTTATGAAGATTGAAATAGAAAAAAAACACCGAAACTTTAAATGGCTTTTTCTCCCCTTAAACGTGCGAATTCGGCGTTTTTACGATTTAATTTAAAGGCTTGGTAGATCTCTAGCTTTGACTGTTCACTGTGCCCACAATTTCTATCCGATTGTCAAAATTTTGGTCTCATTTTGAAGCTGCCAGTCTATTTTTTATGACAAGTACCAATTTGTAATATTATTTACAAATACACTATTTTTTATGAAGGTTGAAATAGAAAAAAAAACACCGAAACTTTGAATGGCTTTTTCTCCCCTTAAACGTGCGAATTCGGCGTTTTTACGATTTAATTTAAAGGCTTGGTAGATGTCTAGCTTTGACCGTTCACTGTGCCCACAATTTCTATCCGATTGTCAAAATTTTGGTCTCATTTTGTAGCTGCCAGTCTATTCTTTACGACAAGTACCAATTTGTAATATTATTTACAAATACACTATTTTTTATGAAGGTTGAAATAGGAAAAAAAACACCGAAGCTTTAAATGGCTTTTTTTCCCCTTAAACGTGCGAATTCGGCGTTTTTACGACTTAATTTAAAGGCTTGGTAGATCTCTAGCTTCGACCGTTCACTGTGCCCACAATTTCTATCCGATTGTCAAAATTTTGGTCTCATTTTGTAGCTGCTAGTCTATTCTTTACGACAAATACCAATTTGTAATATTATTTACAAATATACTATTTTTTATGAAGGTTGAAATAGGAAAAAAACACCGAATTTTTAAATGGCTTTTTCTCCCCTTAAACGTGCGAATTCGGCGTTTTTACGATTTAATTTAAAGGCTTGGTAGATCTCTAGCTTTGACCGTTCACTGTGCCCACAATTTCTATCCGATTGTCAAAATGTTGGTCTCATTTTGTAGCTGCCAGTCTATTCTTTACGATCAGTACCAATTTGTAATATTATTTACAAATACACTATTTTTTATGAAGGTTGAAATAGGAAAAAAAACACCGAAACTTTAAATGGCTTTTTCTCCCCTTAAACGTGCGAATTCGGCGTTGTCAAAATTTTGACCTCATTTTGTAGCTGCCAGTCTATTCTTTACGACAAGTACCAATTTGTAATATTATTTACAAATACACTATTTTTTATGAAGGTTGAAATAGGAAAAAAAACACCGAAACTTTAAATGGCTTTTTCTCCCCTTAAACGTGCGAATTCGGCGTTTTTACGATTTAATTTAAAGGCTTGGTAGATCTCTAGCTTTGACCGTTCACTGTGCCCACAATTTCTATCCGATTGTCAAAATTTTGGTCTCATTTTGTAGCTGCCAGTCTATTTTTTACGACAAGTACCAATTTGTAATATTATTTACAAATACACTATTTTTTATGAAGGTTGAAATAGGAAAAAAAAACACCGAAACTTTAGATGGCTTTTTCTCCCCTTAAACGTGCGAATTCGGCGTTTTTACGATTTAATTTAAAGGCTTGGTAGATCTCTAGCTTTGACCGTTCACTGTGCCCACAATTTCTATCCGATTGTCAAAATTTTGGTCTCATTTTGTAGCTGCCAGTCTATTCTTTACGACAAGTACCAATTTGTTATATTATTTACAAATACACTATTTTTTATGAAGGTTGAAATAGGAAAAAAAAACAGCGAAACTTTAAATGGCTTTTTCTCCCCTTAAACGTGCGAATTCGGCGTTTTTACGATTTAATTTAAAGGCTTGGTAGATCTCTAGCTTTGACCGTTCACTGTGCCCACAATTTCTATCCGATTGTCAAAATTTTGGTCTCATTTTGTAGCTGCCAGTCTATTCTTTACGACAAGTACCAACTTGTAATATTATTTACAAATACACTATTTTTTATGAAGGTTGAAATAGGAAAAAAACACCGAAACTTTAAATGGCTTTTTCGCCCCTTAAACGTGCGAATTCGGCGTTTTTACGATTTAATTTAAAGGCTTGGTAGATCTCTAGCTTTGACCGTTCACTGTGCCCACAATTTCTATCCGATTGTCAAAATGTTGGTCTCATTTTGTAGCTGCCAGTCTATTCTTTACGACAAGTACCAATTTGTAATATTATTTACAAATACACTATTTTTTATGAAGGTTGAAATAGGAAAAAAAACACCGAAACTTTAAACGGCTTTTTCTCCCCTTAAACGTGCGAATTCGGCGTTTTTACTATTTAATTTAAAGGCTTGGTAGATCTCTAGCTTTGACCGTTCACTGTGCCCACAAGTTCTATCCGATTGTCAAAATTTAGATTTAATTTAGTAGCTGCCAGTCTATTCTTTACGACAAGTACCAATTTGTAATATTATTTACAAATACACTATTTTTTATGAAGGTTGAAATAGGAAAAAAAACACCGAAACTTTAAATGGCTTTTTCTCCCCTTAAACGTGCGAATTCGGCGTTTTTACGATTTAATTTAAAGGTTTGGTAGATCTCTAGCTTTGACCGTTCACTGTGCCTACAATTTCTATCCGATTGTCAAAATTTTGGTCTCATTTTGTAGCTGCCAGTGTATTCTTTACGACAAGTACCAATTTGTAATATTATTTACAAATACACTATTTTGTATGAAGATTCAAATAGGAAAAAAAACACCGAAACTTTAATTGGCTTTTTCTCCTCTTAAACGTGCGAATTCGGCGTTTTTACGATTTAATTTAAAGGCTTGGTAGATCTCTAGCTTTGACCGTTCACTGTGCCCACAATTTCTATCCGATTGTCAAAATTTTGGTCTCATTTTGTAGCTGCCAGTCTATTCTTCACGACAAGTACCAATTTGTAATATTATTTACAAATACACTATTTTTTATGAAGGTTGAAATAGGAAAAAAAACACCGAAACTTTAAATGGCTTTTTCTCCCCTTAAACGTGTGAATTCGGCGTTTTTACGATTTAATTTGAAAGCTTGGTAGATCTCTAGCTTTGACCGTTCACTGTGCCCACAATTTCTATCCGATTGTCAAAATTTTGGTCTCATTTTGTAGCTGCCAGTCTATTCTTTACGACAAAAACCAATTTGTAATATTATTTACAAAAACACTATTTTTTATGAAGGTTGAAATAGGAAAAAAAACACCGAAACTTTATATGGCTTTTTCTCCCCTTAAACGTGCGAATTCGGCGTTTTCACGATTTAATTTAAAGGTTTGGTAGATCTCTAGCTTTGACCGTTCACTGTGCCCACAATTTCTATCCGATTGTCAAAATTTTGGTCTCATTTTGTAGCTGCTAGTCTATTCTTTACGACAAATACCAATCTGTAATATTATTTACAAATATACTATTTTTTATGAAGGTTGAAATAGGAAAAAAACACCGAATTTTTAAATGGCTTTTTCTCCCCTTAAACGTGCGAATTCGGCGTTTTTACGATTTAATTTAAAGGCTTGGTAGATCTCTAGCTTTGACCGTTCACTGTGCCCACAATTTCTATCCGATTGTCAAAATGTTGGTCTCATTTTGTAGCTGCCAGTCTATTCTTTACGACAAGTACCAACTTGTAATATTATTTACAAATACACTATTTTTTATGAAGGTTGAAATAGGAAAAAAACACCGAAACTTTAAATGGCTTTTTCGCCCCTTAAACGTGCGAATTCGGCGTTTTTACGATTTAATTTAAAGGCTTGGTAGATCTCTAGCTTTGACCGTTCACTGTGCCCACAATTTCTATCCGATTGTCAAAATGTTGGTCTCATTTTGTAGCTGCCAGTCTATTCTTTACGACAAGTACCAATTTGTAATATTATTTACAAATACACTATTTTTTATGAAGGTTGAAATAGGAAAAAAAACACCGAAACTTTAAACGGCTTTTTCTCCCCTTAAACGTGCGAATTCGGCGTTTTTACTATTTAATTTAAAGGCTTGGTAGATCTTTAGCTTTGACCGTTCACTGTGCCCACAAGTTCTATCCGATTGTCAAAATTTAGATTTAATTTAGTAGCTGCCAGTCTATTCTTTACGACAAGTACCAATTTGTAATATTATTTACAAATACACTATTTTTTATGAAGGTTGAAATAGGAAAAAAAACACCGAAACTTTAAATGGCTTTTTCTCCCCTTAAACGTGCGAATTCGGCGGTTTTACGAATTAATTTAAAGGTTTGGTAGATCTCTAGCTTTGACCGTTCACTGTGCCTACAATTTCTATCCGATTGTCAAAATTTTGGTCTCATTTTGTAGCTGCCAGTGTATTCTTTACGACAAGTACCAATTTGTAATATTATTTACAAATACACTATTTTGTATGAAGATTCAAATAGGAAAAAAAACACCGAAACTTTAATTGGCTTTTTCTCCTCTTAAACGTGCGAATTCGGCGTTTTTACGATTTAATTTAAAGGCTTGGTAGATCTCTAGCTTTGACCGTTCACTGTGCCCACAATTTCTATCCGATTGTCAAAATTTTGGTCTCATTTTGTAGCTGCCAGTCTATTCTTCACGACAAGTACCAATTTGTAATATTATTTACAAATACACTATTTTTTATGAAGGTTGAAATAGGAAAAAAAACACCGAAACTTTAAATGGCTTTTTCTCCCCTTAAACGTGTGAATTCGGCGTTTTTACGATTTAATTTGAAGGCTTGGTAGATCTCTAGCTTTGACCGTTCACTGTGCCCACAATTTCTATCCGATTGTCAAAATTTTGGTCTCATTTTGTAGCTGCCAGTCTATTCTTTACGACAAAAACCAATTTGTAATATTATTTACAAAAACACTATTTTTTATGAAGGTTGAAATAGGAAAAAAAACACCGAAACTTTATATGGCTTTTTCTCCCCTTAAACGTGCGAATTCGGCGTTTTCACGATTTAATTTAAAGGTTTGGTAGATCTCTAGCTTTGACCGTTCACTGTGCCCACAATTTCTATCCGATTGTCAAAATTTTGGTCTCATTTTGTAGCTGCTAGTCTATTCTTTACGACAAATACCAATCTGTAATATTATTTACAAATATACTATTTTTTATGAAGGTTGAAATAGGAAAAAAACACCGAATTTTTAAATGGCTTTTTCTCCCCTTAAACGTGCGAATTCGGCGTTTTTACGATTTAATTTAAAGGCTTGGTAGATCTCTAGCTTTGACCGTTCACTGTGCCCACAATTTCTATCCGATTGTCAAAATGTTGGTCTTATTTTGTAGCTGCCAGTCTATTCTTTACGATCAGTACCAATTTGTAATATTATTTACAAATACACTATTTTTTATGAAGGTTGAAATAGGAAAAAAAACACCGAAACTTTAAATGGCTTTTTCTCCCCTTAAACGTGCGAATTCGGCGTTTTTACGATTTAATTTAAAGGCTTGGTAGATCTCTAGCTTTGACCGTTCACTGTGCCCACAATTTCTATCCGATTGTCAAAATGTTGGTCTCATTTTGTAGCTGCCAGTCTATTCTTTACGACAAGTACCAATTTGTAATATTATTTACAAATACACTATTTTTTATGAAGGTTGAAATAGGAAAAAAAACACCGAAACTTTAAATGGCTTTTTCTCCCCTTAAACGTGCGAATTCGGCGTTTTTACGATTTAATTTAAAGGCTTGGTAGATCTCTAGCTTTGACCGTTCACTTTGCCCACAATTTCTATCCGATTGTCAAAATTTTGGTCCCATTTTGAAGCTGCCAGTCTATTCTTTATGACAAGTACCAATTTGTAATATTATTTACAAATACACTATTTTTTATGAAGGTTGAAATAGAAAAAAAAAACACCGAAACTTTAAATGGCTTTTTCTCCCCTTAAACGTGCGAATTCGGCGTTTTTACGATTTCATTTAAAGGCTTGGTAGATGTCTAGCTTTGACCGTTCACTGTGCCCACAATTTCTATCCGATTGTCAAAATTTTGGTCTCATTTTGTAGCTGCCAGTCTATTCTTTACGACAAGTACCAATTTGTTATATTATTTACAAATACACTATTTTTTATGAAGGTTGAAATAGGAAAAAAAACACCGAAACTTTAAATGGCTTTTTCTCCCCTTAAACGTGCGAATTCGGCGTTTTTACGATTTAATTTAAAGGCTTGGTAGATCTCTAGCTTTGACCGTTCACTGTGCCCACAATTTCTTTCCGATTGTCAAAATGTTGGTCTCATTTTGTAGCTGCCAGTCTATTCTTTACGACAAGTACCAATTTGTAATATTATTTACAAAAACACTATTTTGTTTGAAGCTTGAAATAGGAAAAAAAACACAGAAACTTTAAATGGCTTTTTCTCCCCTTAAACGTGTGAATTCGGCGTTTTTACGATTTAATTTAAAAGCTTGGTAGATCTCTAGCTTTGACCGTTCACTGTGCCCACAATTTCTATCCGATTGTCAAAATTTTGGTCTCATTTTGTAGCTGCTAGTCTATTCTTTACGACAAAAACCAATTTGTAATATTATTTACAAAAACACTATTTTTTATGAAGGTTGAAATAGGAAAAAAAACACCGAAACTTTAAATGGCTTTTTCTCCCCTCAAACGTGCGAATTCGGCGTTTTTACGATTTAATTTAAAGGCTTGGTAGATCTCTAGCTTTGACCGTTCACTGTGCCCACAATTTCTATCCGATTGTCAAAATTTTGGTCTCATTTTGTAGCTGCCAGTCTATTCTTTATGACAAGTACCAATTCGTAATATTATTTACAAATACACTATTTTTTATGAAGGTTGAAATAGGAAAAAAAACACCGAAATTTTAATTGGCTTTTTCTCCCCTTAAACGTGCGAATTCGGCGTTTTTACGATTTAATTTAAAGATTTGGTAGATCTCTAGCTTTGACCGTTCAATGTGCCCACAATTTCTATCCGATTGTCAAAATTTTGGTCTCATTTTGTAGCTGCCAGTCTATTCTTTATGACAAGTACCAATTCGTAATATTATTTACAAATACACTATTTTTTATGAAGGTTGAAATAGGAAAAAAACCACCGAAACTTTAATTGGCTTTTTCTCCCCTTAAACGTGCGAATTCGGCGTTTTTACGATTTAATTTAAAGATTTGGTAGATCTCTAGCTTTGACCGTTCAATGTGCCCACAATTTCTATCCGATTGTCAAAATTTTGGTCTCATTTTGTAGCTGCCAGTCTATTCTTTACGACAAGTACCAATTTGTAATATTATTTACAAATACACTATTTTTTATGAAGGTTGAAATAGGAAAAAAAAAACACCGAAACTTTAATTGGCTTTTTCTCCCCTTAAACGTGCGAATTCGGCGTTTTTACGATTTAATTTAAAGGCTTGGTAGATCTCTAGCTTTGACCGTTCACTGTGCCCACAATTTCTATCCGATTGTCAAAATTTTGGTCTCATTTTGTAGCTGCCAGTGTATTCTTTACGACAAATACCAATTTGTAATATTATTTACAAATACACTATTTTTTATGAAGATTGAAATAGAAAAAAAACACCGAAATTTTAAATGGCTTTTTCTCCCCTTAAACGTGCGAATTCGGCGTTTTTACGATTTAATTTAAAGGCTTGGTAGATCTCTAGCTTTGACTGTTCACTGTGCCCACAATTTCTATCCGATTGTCAAAATTTTGGTCTCATTTTGAAGCTGCCAGTCTATTCTTTATGACAAGTACCAATTTGTAATATTATTTACAAATACACTATTTTTTATGAAGGTTGAAATAGAAAAAAAAACACCGAAACTTTGAATG
Source organism: Odontomyia ornata (assembly GCA_963969285.1). Lineage (NCBI taxonomy): Eukaryota > Metazoa > Arthropoda > Insecta > Diptera > Stratiomyidae > Odontomyia > Odontomyia ornata. Next base: position 275,435,931 of record OZ017740.1, read on the forward strand.
GCTTTTTCTCCCCTTAAACGTGCGAATCCGGCGTTTTTACGATTTAATTTAAAGGCTTGGTAGATGTCTAGCTTTGACCGTTCACTGTGCCCACAATTTCTATCCGATTGTCAAAATTTTGGTCTCATTTTGTAGCTGCCAGTCTATTCTTCACGACAAGTACCAATTTGTAATATTGTTTACAAATACACTATTTTTTATGAAGGTTGAAATAGGAAAAAAAATCACCGAAACTTTAAATGGCTTTTTCTCCCCTTAAACGTGCGAATTCGGCGTTTTTACGATTTAATTTAAAGGCTTGGTAGATCTCTAGCTTTGACCGTTCACTGTGCCCACAATTTCTATCCGATTGTCAAAATGTTGGACTCATTTTGTAGCTGCCAGTCTATTCTTTACGACAAGTACCAATTTGTAATATTATTTACAAAAACACTATTTTGTATGAAGCTTGAAATAGGAAAAAAAACACAGAAACTTTAAATGGCTTTTTCTCCCCTTAAACGTGTGAATTCGGCGTTTTTACGATTTAATTTAAAGGCTTGGTAGATCTCTAGCTTTGACCGTTCACTGTGCCCACAATTTCTATCCGATTGTCAAAATTTTGGTCTCATTTTGTAGCTGCTAGTCTATTCTTTACGACAAAAACCAATTTGTAATATTATTTACAAATACACTATTTTTTATGAAGGTTGAAATAGGAAAAAAAACACCGAAACTTTAATTGGCTTTTTCTCCCCTCAAACGTGCGAATTCGGCGTTTTTACGATTTAATTTAAAGGCTTGGTAGATCTCTAGCTTTGACCGTTCACTGTGCCCACAATTTTTATCCGATTGTCAAAATTTTGGTCTCATTTTGTAGCTGCCAGTCTATTCTTTACGACAAGTACCAATTTGTAATATTATTTACAAATACACTATTTTTTATGAAGGTTGAAATAGGAAAATAAACACCGAAACTTTAAATGGCTTTTTCTCCCCTTAAACGTGCGAATTCGGCGTTTTTACGATTTAATTTAAAGGCTTGGTAGATCTCTAGCTTTGACCGTTCACTGTGCCCACAATTTCTATCCGATTGTCAAAATTTTGGTCTCATTTTGTAGCTGCCAGTCTATTCTTTATGGCAAGTACCAATTCGTAATATTATTTACAAATACACTATTTTTTATGAAGGTTGAAATAGGAAAAAAAACACCGAAATTTTAATTGGCTTTTTCTCCCCTTAAACCTGCGAATTCGGCGTTTTTACGATTTAATTTAAACATTTGGTAGATCTCTAGCTTTGATCGTTCAATGTGCCCACAATTTCTATCCGATTGTCAAAATTTTGGTCTCATTTTGTAGCTGCCAGTCTATTCTTTACGACAAGTACCAATTTGTAATATTATTTACAAATACACTATTTTTTATGAAGGTTGAAATAGGAAAAAAAACACCGAAACTTTAAATGGCTTTTTCTCCCCTTAAACGTGCAAATTCGGCGTTTTTACGATTTAATTTAAAGGCTTGGTAGATCTCTAGCTTTGACCGTTCACTGTGCCCACAATTTCTATCCGATTGTCAAAATTTTGGTCTCATTTTGTAGCTGCCAGTCTATTCTTTATGACAAGTACCAATTTGTAATATTATTTACAAATACACTATTTTTTATGAAGGTTGAAATAGGAAAAAAAAAACACCGAAACTTTAAATGGCTTTTTCTCCCCTTAAACGTGCGAATTCGGCGTTTTTACGATTTAATTTAAAGGCTTGGTAGATCTCTAGCTTTGACCGTTCACTGTGCCCACAATTTCTATCCGATTGTCAAAATTTTGGTCTCATTTAGTAGCTGCCAGTCTATTCTTTACGACAAGTACCAATTTGTAATATTATTTACAAATACACTATTTTTTATGAAGGTTCAAATAGGAAAAAAAACACCGAAACTTTAAATGGCTTTTTCTCCCCTTAAACGTGCGAATTTGGCGTTTTTACGATTTAATTTGAAGGCTTGGTAGATCTCTAGCTTTGACCGTTCACTGTGCCCACAATTTCTATCCGATTGTCAAAATTTTGGTCTCATTTTGTAGCTGCCAGTCTATTCTTTACGACAAGTACCAATTTGTAATATTATTTACAAATACACTATTTTTTATGAAGGTTGAAATAGGAAAAAAAACACCGAAACTTTAAATGGCTTTTTCTCCCCTTAAACGTGCGAATTCGGCGTTTTTACGATTTAATTTAAAGGCTTGGTAGATCTCTAGCTTCGACCGTTCACTGTGCCCACAATTTCTATCCGATTGTCAAAATTTTGGTCTGGTTTTGTAGCTGCCAGTCTATTCTTTACGACAAGTACCAATTTGTAATATTATTTACAAATACACTATTTTTTATGAAGGTTGAAATAGGAAAAAAAACACCGAAACTTTAAATGGCTTTTTCTCCCCTTAAACGTGCGAATTCGGCGTTTTTACGATTTAATTTAAAGGCTTGGTAGATCTCTAGCTTTGACCGTTCACTGTGCCCACAATTTCTATCCGATTGTCAAAATTTTGGTCTCATTTTGTAGCTGCCAGTCTATTCTTCACGACAAGTACTAATTTGTAATATTATTTACAAATACACTATTTTTTATGAAGGTTGAAATAGGAAAAAAACCACCGAAACTTTAATTGGCTTTTTCTCCCCTTAAACGTGCGAATTCGGCGTTTTTACGATTTAATTTAAAGGCTTGGTAGATTTCTAGCTTTGACCGTTCACTGTGCCCACAATTTCTATCCGATTGTCAAAATTTTGGTCTCATTTTGTCGCTGCTAGTCTATTCTTTACGACAAGCACCAATTTTTAATATTATTTACAAATACACTCTTTTGTATGAAGGTTGAAATAGGAAAAAAAACACCGAAACTTTAAATGGCTTTTTCTCCCCTCAAACGTGCGAATTCGGCGTTTTTACGATTTAAATTAAAGGCTTGGTAGATCTCTAGCTTTGACCGTTCACTGTGCCTACAATTTCTATCCGATTGTCAAAATTTTGGTCTCATTTTGTAGCTGCCAGTCTATTCTTTACGACAAGTACCAATTTGTAATATTATTTACAAATACACTATTTTTTATGAAGGTTGAAATAGGAAAAAAAACACCGAAACTTAAAATGGCTTTTTCTCCCCTTAAACGTGCGAATTCGGCGTTTTTACGATTTAATTTAAAGGCTTGGTAGATCTCTAGCTTTGACCGTTCACTGTGCCCACAATTTCTATCCAATTGTCAAAATTTTGGTCTCATTTTGTAGCTGCCAGTCTATTCTTTACGACAAGTACCAATTTGTAATATTATTTACAAATACACTATTTTTTATGAAGGTTGAAATAGGAAAAAAAACACCGAAACTTTAAATGGCTTTTTCTCCCCTTAAACGTGCGAATTCGGCGTTTTTACGATTTAATTTAAAGGCTTGGTAGATCTCTAGCTTTGACCGTTCACTGCGCCCACAATTTCTATCCGATTGTCAAAATTTTGGTCTCATTTTGTAGCTGCCAGTCTATTCTTTACAACAAGAACCAATTTGTAATATTATTTACAAATACACTATTTTTTATGAAGGTTGAAATAGGAAAAAAAACACCGAAACTTTAAATGGCTTTTTCTCCCCTTAAACGTGCGAATTCGGCGTTTTTACGAGTTAATTTAAAGGCTTGGTAGATCTCTAGCTTTGACCGTTCACTGTGCCCACAATTTCTATCCGATTGTCAAAATTTTGGTCTCATTTTGTAGCTGCCAGTCTATTCTTTACGACAAGTACCAATTTGTAATATTATTTACAAATACACTATTTTTTATGAAGGTTGAAAAAGGAAAAAAAACACCGAAACTTTAAATGGCTTTTTCTCCCCTTAAACGTGCGAATTCGGCGTTTTTACGATTTAATTTAAAGGCTTGGTAGATCTCTAGCTTTGACCGTTCACTGTGCCCACAATTTCTATCCGATTGTCAAAATTTTGGTCTCATTTTGTAGCTGCCAGTCTATTCTTTACGACAAGTACCAATTTGTAATATTATTGACAAATACACTATTTTTTATGAAGGTTGAAATAGGAAAAAAAACACCGAAACTTTAAACGGCTTTTTCTCCCCTTAAACGTGCGAATTCGGCGTTTTTACGATTTAATTTAAAGGCTTGGTAGATTTCTAGCTTTGACCGTTCACTGTGCCCACAAGTTCTATCCGATTGTCAAAATTTAGGTTTAATTTAGTAGCTGCCAGTCTATTCTTTACGACAAGTACCAATTTGTAATATTATTTACAAATACACTATTTTTTATGAAGGTTGAAATAGGAAAAAAAATCACCGAAACTTTAAATGGCTTTTTCTCCCCTTAAACGTGCAAATTCGGCGTTTATACGATTTAATTTAAAGGCTTGGTAGATCTCTAGCTTTGACCGTTCACTGTGCCCACAATTTCTATCCGATTGTCAAAATTTTGGTCTCATTTTGTAGCTGCCAGTCTATTCTTTACGACAAGTACCAATTTGTAATATTATTTACAAATACACTATTTTTTATGAAGGTTGAAATAGGAAAAAAAACACCGAAACTTTAAATGGCTTTTTCTCCCCTTAAACGTGCGAATTCGGCGTTTTTACGATTTAATTTAAAGGCTTAGTAGATCTTTAGCTTTGACCGTTCACTGTGCCCACTATTTCTATCCGATTGTCAAAATTTTGACCTCATTTTGTAGCTGCCAGTCTATTCTTTACGACAAGTACCAATTTGTAATATTATTTACAAATACACTATCTTTTATGAAGGTTGAAATAGTAAAAAAACACCGAAACTTTAAATGGCTTTTTCTCCCCTTAAACGTGCGAATTCGGCGTTTTTACGATTTAATTTGAAGGCTTGGTAGATCTCTAGCTTTGACCGTTCACTGTGCCCACAATTTCTATCCGATTGTCAAAATTTTGGTCTCATTTCGTAGCTGCCAGTCTATTCTTTACGACAAGTACCAATTTGTAATATTATTTACAAAAACACTATTTTTTATGAAGGTTGAAATAGGAAAAAAAACACCGAAACTTTAAATGGCTTTTTCTCCCCTTAAACGTGCGAATTCGGCGTTTTCACGATTTAATTTAAAGGCTTGGTAGATCTCTAGCTTTGACCGTTCACTGTGCCCACAATTTCTATCCGATTGTCAAAATTTTGACCTCATTTTGTAGCTGCTAGTCTATTCTTTACGACAAATACCAATTTGTAATATTATTTACAAATATACTATTTTTTATGAACGTTGAAATAGGAAAAAAACACCGAATTTTTAAATGGCTTTTTCTCCCCTTAAACGTGCGAATTCGGCGTTTTTACGATTTAATTTAAAGGCTTGGTAGATCTCTAGCTTTGACCGTTCACTGTGCCCACAATTTCTATCCGATTGTCAAAATGTTGGTCTCATTTTGTAGCTGCCAGTCTATTCTTTACGATCAGTACCAATTTGTAATATTATTTACAAATACACTATTTTTTATGAAGGTTGAAATAGGAAAAAAAACACCGAAACTTTAAATGGCTTTTTCTCCCCTTAAACGTGCGAATTCGGCGTTTTTACGATTTAACTTAAAGGCTTGGTAGATCTCTAGCTTTGACCGTTCACTGTGCCCACAATTTCTATCCGATTGTCAAAATGTTGGTCTCATTTTGTAGCTGCCAGTCTATTCTTTACGACAAGTACCAATTTGTAATATTATTTACAAATACACTATTTTTTATGAAGGTTGAAATAGGAAAAAAAACACCGAAACTTTAAATGGCTTTTTTCCCCTTAAACGTGCGAATTCGGCGTTTTTACGATTTAATTTAAAGGCTTGGTAGATCTCTAGCTTTGACCGTTCACTGTGCCCACAATTTCTATCCGATTGTCAAAATGTTGGTCTCATTTTGTAGCTGCCAGTCTATTCTTTACGACAAGTACCAATTTGTAATATTATTTACAAAAACACTATTTTGTATGAAGCTTGAAGTAGGAAAAAAAACACAGAAACTTTAAATGAAATGGCTTTTTCTCCCCTTAAACGTGCAAATTCGGCGTTTTTACGATTTAATTTAAAGGCTTGGTAGATCTCTAGCTTTGACCGTTCACTGTGCCCACAATTTCTATCCGATTGTCAAAATTTTGGTCTCATTTTGTAGCTGCCAGTCTATTCTTTACGACAAGTACCAATTTGTAATATTATTTACAAATACACATTTTTTTTTATGAAGGTTGAAATAGGAAAAAAAACACCGAAACTTTAAATGGCTTTTTCTCCCCTTAAACGTGCGAATTCGGCGTTTTTACGATTTAATTTAAAGGCTTGGTAGATCTTTAGCTTTGACCGTTCACTGTGCCCACAATTTCTATCCGATTGTCAAAATTTTGGTCTCATTTTGTAGCTGCCAGTCTATTCTTTACGACAAGTACCAATTTGTAATATTATTTACAAATACACTATTTTTTATGAAGGTTGAAATAGGAAAAAAACACCGAAACTTTAAATGGCTTTTTCTCCACTTAAACGTGCGAATTCGGCGTTTTTACGATTTAATTTAAAGGCTTGGTAGATCTCTAGCTTTGACCGTTCACTGTGCCCACAATTTCTATCCGATTGTCAAAATTTTGGTCCCATTTTGTAGCTGCCAGTCTATTCTTTACGACAAGTACCAATTTGTAATATTATCTACAAATACACTATTTTTTATGAAGGTTGAAATAGGAAAAAAAACACCGAAACTTTAAATGGCTTTTTCTCCCCTTAAACGTGCGAATTCGGCGTTTTTACGATTTAATTTAAAGGCTTGGTAGATCTCTAGCTTTGACCGTTCACTGTGCCCACAATTTCTATCCGATTGTCAAAATTTTGGTCCCATTTTGTAGCTGCCAGTCTATTCTTTACGACAAGTACCAATTTGTAATATTATCTACAAATACACTATTTTTTTATGAAGGTTGAAATAGGAAAAAAAACACCGAAACTTTAAATGGCTTTTTCTCCCCTTAAACGTGCGAATTCGGCGTTTTTACGATTTAATTTAAAGGCTTGGTAGATCTCTAGCTTTGACCGTTCACTGTGCCCACAATTTCTATCCGATTGTCAAAATTTTGGTCTCATTTTGTAGCTGCCAGTCTATTCTTTACGACAAGTACCAATTTGTAATATTATTTACAAATACACTATTTTTTATGAAGGTTGAAATAGGAAAAAAACACCGAAACTTTAAATGGCTTTTTCTCCCCTTAAACGTGCGAATTCGGCGTTTTTACGATTTAATTTAAAGGCTTGGTAGATCTCTAGCTTTGACCGTTCACTGTGCCCACAATTTCTATCCGATTGTCAAAATTTTGGTCCCATTTTGTAGCTGCCAGTCTATTCTTTACGACAAGTACCAATTTGTAATATTATCTACAAATACACTATTTTTTTATGAAGGTTGAAATAGGAAAAAAAACACCGAAACTTTAAATGGCTTTTTCTCCCCTTAAACGTGCGAATTCGGCGTTTTTACGATTTAATTTAAAGGCTTGGTAGATCTCTAGCTTTGACCGTTCACTGTGCCCACAATTTCTATCCGATTGTCAAAATTTTGGTCTCATTTTGTAGCTGCCAGTCTATTCTTTACGACAAGTACCAATTTGTAATATTATTTACAAATACACTATTTTTTATGAAGGTTGAAATAGGAAAAAAACACCGAAACTTTAAATGGCTTTTTCTCCCCTTAAACGTGCGAATTCGGCGTTTTTACGATTTAATTTAAAGGCTTGGTAGATCTCTAGCTTTGACCGTTCACTGTGCCCACAATTTCTATCCGATTGTCAAAATTTTGGTCCCATTTTGTAGCTGCCAGTCTATTCTTTACGACAAGTACCAATTTGTAATATTATCTACAAATACACTATTTTTTTATGAAGGTTGAAATAGGAAAAAAAACACCGAAACTTTAAATGGCTTTTTCTCCCCTTAAACGTGCGAATTCGGCGTTTTTACGATTTAATTTAAAGGCTTGGTAGATCTCTAGCTTTGACCGTTCACTGTGCCCACAATTTCTATCCGATTGTCAAAATTTTGGTCTCATTTTGTAGCTGCCAGTCTATTCTTTACGACAAGTACCAATTTGTAATATTATTTACAAATACACTATTTTTTATGAAGGTTGAAATAGGAAAAAAACACCGAAACTTTAAATGGCTTTTTCTCCCCTTAAACGTGCGAATTCGGCGTTTTTACGATTGAATTTAAAGGCTTGGTAGATCTCTAGCTTTGACCGTTCACTGTGCCCACAATTTCTATCCGATTGTCAAAATTTTGGTCTCATTTTGTAGCTGCCAGTCTATTCTTTACGACAAGTACCAATTTGTAATATTATTTACAAATACACTATTTTTTATGAAGGTTGAAATAGGAAAAAAAACACTGAAACTTTAAATGGCTTTTTCTCCCCTTAAACGTGCGAATTCGGCGTTTTTACGATTTAATTTAAAGGCTTGGTAGATCTCTAGCTTTGACCGTTCACTGTGTCCACAATTTCTATTCGATTGTCAAAATTTTGGTGTCATTTTGTAGCTGCCAGTCTATTCTTCACGACAAGTACCAATTTGTAATATTATTTACAAATACACTATTTTTTATGAAGGTTGAAATAGGAAAAAAAACACCGAAACTTTAAATGGCTTTTTCTCCCCTTAAACGTGCGAATTCGGCGTTTTTACGATTTAATTTAAAGGCTTGGTAGATCTCTAGCTTTGACCGTTCACTGTGCCCACAATTTCTATCCGATTGTCAAAATTTTGGTCTCATTTTGTAGCTGCCAGTCTATTCTTTACGACAAAAACCAATTTGTAATATTATTTACAAATACACTATTTTTTTATGAAGGTTGAAATAGGAAAAAAAACACCGAAACTTTAAATGGCTTTTTCTCCCCTTAAACGTGCGAATTCGGCGTTTTTACGATTTAATTTAAAGGCTTGGTAGATCTCTAGCTTTGACCGTTCACTGTGCCCACAATTTCTATCCGATTGTCAACATTTTGGTCTCATTTTGTAGCTGCCAGTCTATTCTTTACGACAAGTACCAATTTGTAATATTATTTACAAATACACTATTTTTTATGAAGGTTGAAATAGGAAAAAAAACACCGAAACTTTAAATGGCTTTTTCTCCCCTTAAACGTGCGAATTCGGCGTTTTTACGATTTAATTTAAAGGCTTGGTAGATCTCTAGCTTTGACCGTTCACTGTGCCCACAATTTCTATCCGATTGTCAAAATTTTGGTCTCATTTTGTAGCTGCCAGTCTATTCTTTACGACAAGTACCAATTTGTAATATTATTTACAAATACACTATTTTTTATGAAGGTTGAAATAGGAAAAAAACACCGAAACTTTCAATGGCTTTTTCTCCCCTTAAACGTGCGAATTCGACGTTTTTACGATTTAATTTAAAGGCTTGGTAGATCTCTAGCTTTGACCGTTCACTGTGCCCACAATTTCTATCCGATTGTCAAAATTTTGGTCCCATTTTGTAGCTGCCAGTCTATTCTTTACGACAAGTACCAATTTGTAATATTATCTACAAATACACTATTTTTTATGAAGGTTGAAATAGGAAAAAAAACACCGATACTTTAAATGGCTTTTTCTCCCCTTAAACGTGCGAATTCGGCGTTTTTACGATTTAATTTAAAGGCTTGGTAGATCTCTAGCTTTGACCGTTCACTGTGCCCACAATTTCTATCCGATTGTCAAAATTTTGGTCTCATTTTGTAGCTGCCAGTCTATTCTTTACGACAAGTACCAATTTGTAATATTATTTACAAATACACTATTTTTTATGAAGGTTGAAAAGGGAAAAAAAACACCGAAACTTTAAATGGCTTTTTCTCCCCTTAAACGTGCGAATTCGGCGTTTTTACGATTTAATTTAAAGGCTTGGTAGATCTCTAGCTTTGACCGTTCACTGTGCCCACAATTTCTATCCGATTGTCAAAATTTTGGTCCCATTTTGTAGCTGCCAGTCTATTCTTTACGACAAGTACCAATTTGTAATATTATCTACAAATACACTATTTTTTATGAAGGTTGAAATAGGAAAAAAAACACCAAAACTTTAAATGGCTTTTTCTCCCCTTAAACGTGCGAATTCGGCGTTTTTACGATTTAATTTAAAGGCTTGGTAGATCTCTAGCTTTGACCGTTCACTGTGCCCACAATTTCTATCCGATTGTCAAAATTTTGGTCTCATTTTGTAGCTGCCAGTCTATTCTTCACGACAAGTACCAATTTGTAATATTATTTTCAAATACACTATTTTTTATGAAGGTTGAAATAGGAAAAAAAAAAACCGAAACTTTAAATGGCTTTTTCTCCCCTTAAACGTGCAAATTCGGCGTTTTTACGATTTAATTTAAAGGCTTGGTAGATCTCTAGCTTTGACCGTTCACTGTGCCCACAATTTCTATCCGATTGTCAAAATGTTGGTCCCATTTTGTAGCTGCCAGTCTATTCTTTACGACAAGTACCAATTTGTAATATTATTTACAAATACACTATTTTTTATGAAGGTTGAAATAGGAAAAAAAACACCGAAACTTTAAATGGCTTTTTCTCCCCTTAAACGTGCGAATTCGGCGTTTTTACGATTTAATTTAAAGGCTTGGTAGATCTCTAGCTTTGACCGTTCACTGTGCCCACAATTTCTATCCGATTGTCAAAATTTTGGTCTCATTTTGTAGCTGCCAGTCTATTCTTCACGACAAGTACCAATTTGTAATATTATTTACAAATACACAATTTTTTATGAAGGTTGAAATAGGAAAAAAAACACCGAAACTTTAAATGGCTTTTTCTCCCCTTAAACGTGCGAATTCGGCGTTTTTACGATTTAATTTAAAGCCTTGGTAGATCTCTAGCTTTGACCGTTCACTGTGCCCACAATTTCTATCCGATTGTCAACATTTTGGTCTCATTTTGTAGCTGCCAGTCTATTCTTTACGACAAGTACCAATTTGTAATATTATTTACAAATACACTATTTTTTATGAAGGTTGAAATAGGAAAAAAAACACCGAAACTTTAAATGGCTTTTTCTCCCCTTAAACGTGCGAATTCGGCGTTTTTACGATTTAATTTAAAGGCTTGGTAGATCTCTAGCTTTGACCGTTCACTCTGCCCACAATTTCTATCCGATTGTCAAAATTTTGGTCTCATTTTGTAGCTGCCAGTCTATTCTTTACGACAAGTACCAATTTGTAATATTGTTTACAAATACACTATTTTTTATGAAGGTTGAAATAGGAAAAAAACACCGAAACTTTAAATGGCTTTTTCTCCCCTTAAACGTGCGAATTCGGCGTTTTTACGATTTAATTTAAAGGCTTGGTAGATCTCTAGCTTTGACCGTTCACTGTGCCCACAATTTCTATCCGCTTGTCAAAATTTTGGTCTCATTTTGTAGCTGCCAGTCTATTCTTTACGACAAGTACCAATTTGTAATATTATTTACAAATACATTATTTTTTATGAAGGTTGAAATAGGAAAAAAAACACCGAAACTTTAAATGGCTTTTTCTCCCCTTAAACGTGCGAATTCGGCGTTTTTACGATTTAATTTAAAGGCTTGGTAGATCTCTAGCTTTAACCGTTCACTGTGCCCACAATTTCTATCCGATTGTCAAAATTTTGGTGTCATTTTGTAGCTGCCAGTCTATTCTTTACGACAAGTACCAATTTGTAATATTATCTACAAATACACTATTTTTTATGAAGGTTGAAATAGGAAAAAAAACACCGAAACTTTAAATGGCTTTTTCTCCCCTTAAACGTGCGAATTCGGTGTTTTTACGATTTAATTTAAAGGCTTGGTAGATCTCTAGCTTTGACCGTTCACTGTGCCCACAATTTCTATCCGATTGTCAAAATTTTGGTCTCATTTTGTAGCTGCCAGTCTATTCTTTACGACAAGTACCAATTCGTAATATTATTTACAAATACACTATTTTTTTATGAAGGTTGAAAAGGGAAAAAAAACACCGAAACTTTAAATGGCTTTTTCTCCCCTTAAACGTGCGAATTCGGCGTTTTTACGATTTAATTTAAAGGCTTGGTAGATCTCTAGCTTTGACCGTTCACTGTGCCCACAATTTCTATCCGATTATCAAAATTTTGGTCCCATTTTGTAGCTGCCAGTCTATTCTTTACGACAAGTACCAATTTGTAATATTATCTACAACTACACAATTTTTTATGAAGGTTGAAATAGGAAAAAAAACACCGAAACTTTAAATGGCTTTTTCTCCCCTTAAACGTGCGAATTCGGCGTTTTTACGATTTAATTTAAAGGCTTGGTAGATCTCTAGCTTTGACCGTTCACTGTGCCCACAATTTCTATCCGATTGTCAAAATTTTGGTCTCATTTTGTAGCTGCCAGTCTATTCTTTACGACAAGTACCAATTTGTAATATTATTTACAAATACACTATTTTTTATGAAGGTTGAAATAGGAAAAAAACACCGAAACTTTAAATGGCTTTTTCTCCCCTTAAACGTGCGAATTCGGCGTTTTTACGATTTAATTTAAAGGCTTGGTAGATCTCTAGCTTTGACCGTTCACTGTGCCCACAATTTCTATCCGATTGTCAAAATTTTGGTCTCATTTTGTAGCTGCTAGTCTATTCTTTACGACAAGTACCAATTTGTAATATTATTTACAAATACACTATTTTTTATGAAGGTTGAAATAGGAAAAAAAACACTGAAACTTTAAATGGCTTTTTCTCCCCTTAAACGTGCGAATTCGGCGTTTTTACGATTTAATTTAAAGGCTTGGTAGATCTCTAGCTTTGACCGTTCACTGTGCCCACAATTTCTATCCGATTGTCAAAATTTTGGTGTCATTTTGTAGCTGCCAGTCTATTCTTCACGACAAGTACCAATTTGTAATATTATTTACAAATACACTATTTTTTATGAAGGTTGAAATAGGAAAAAAAACACCAAAACTTTAAATGGCTTTTTCTCTCCTTAAACGTGCGAATCCGGCGTTTTTACGATTTAATTTAAAGGCTTGGTAGATCTCTAGCTTTGACCGTTCACTGTGCCCACAATTTCTATCCGATTGTCAAAATTTTGGTCTCATTTTGTAGCTGCCAGTCTATTCTTCACGACAAGTACCAATTTGTAATATTATTTACAAATACACTATTTTTTATGAAGGTTGAAATAGGAAAAAAAACACCAAAACTTTAAATGGCTTTTTCTCTCCTTAAACGTGCGAATCCGGCGTTTTTACGATTTAATTTAAAGGCTTGGTAGATCTCTAGCTTTGACCGTTCACTGTGCCCACAATTTCTATCCGATTGTCAAAATTTTGGTCTCATTTTGTAGCTGCCAGTCTATTCTTTACGACAAGTACCAATTTGTAATATTATTTACAAATACACTATTTTTTTATGAAGGGCGAAATAGGAAAAAAAACACCGAAACTTTAAATGGCTTTTTCTCCCCTTAAACGTGCGAATTCGGCGTTTTTACGATTTAATTTAAAGACTTGGTAGATCTCTAGCTTTGACCGTTCACTGTGCCCACAATTTCTATCCGATTGTCAAAATTTTGGTCTCATTTTGTAGCTGCCAGTCTATTCTTCACGACAAGTACCAATTTGTAATATTATTTACAAATACACAATTTTTTATGAAGGTTGAAATAGGAAAAAAAACACCGAAACTTTAAATGGCTTTTTCTCCCCTTAAACGTGCGAATTCGGCGTTTTTACGATTTAATTTAAAGGCTTGGTAGATCTCTAGCTTTGACCGTTCACTGTGCCCACAATTTCTATCCGATTGTCAAAATTTTGGTCTCATTTTGTAGCTGCCAGTCTATTCTTCACGACAAGTACCAATTTGTAATATTATTTACAAATACACTATTTTTTATGAAGGTTGAAATAGGAAAAAAAACACCGAAACTTTAAATGGCTTTTTCTCCCCTTAAACGTGCGAATTCGGCGTTTTTACGATTTAATTTAAAGGCTTGGTAGATCTCTAGCTTTGACCGTTCACTGTGCCCACAATTTCTATCCGATTGTCAAAATTTTGGTCTCATTTTGTAGCTGCCAGTCTATTCTTCACGACAAGTACCAATTTGTAATATTATTTACAAATACACAATTTTTTATGAAGGTTGAAATAGGAAAAAAAACACCGAAACTTTAAATGGCTTTTTCTCCCCTTAAACGTGCGAATTCGGCGTTTTTACGATTTAATTTAAAGGCTTGGTAGATCTCTAGCTTTGACCGTTCACTGTGCCCACAATTTCTATCCGATTGTCAACATTTTGGTCTCATTTTGTAGCTGTCAGTCTATTCTTTACGACAAGTACCAATTTGTAATATTATTTACAAATACACTATTTTTTATGAAGGTTGAAATAGGAAAAAAACACCGAAACTTTAAATGGCTTTTTCTCCCCTTAAACGTGCGAATTCGGCGTTTTTACGATTTAATTTAAAGGCTTGGTAGATCTCTAGCTTTGACCGTTCACTGTGCCCACAATTTCTATCCGATTGTCAAAATTTTGGTCTCATTTTGTAGCTGCCAGTCTATTCTTCACGACAAGTACCAATTTGTAATATTATTTACAAATACACTATTTTTTATGAAGGTTGAAATAGGAAAAAAAACACCAAAACTTTAAATGGCTTTTTCTCTCCTTAAACGTGCGAATCCGGCGTTTTTACGATTTAATTTAAAGGCTTGGTAGATCTCTAGCTTTGACCGTTCACTGTGCCCACAATTTCTATCCGATTGTCAAAATTTTGGTCTCATTTTGTAGCTGCCAGTCTATTCTTTACGACAAGTACCAATTTGTAATATTATTTACAAATACACTATTTTTTTATGAAGGGCGAAATAGGAAAAAAAACACCGAAACTTTAAATGGCTTTTTCTCCCCTTAAACGTGCGAATTCGGCGTTTTTACGATTTAATTTAAAGACTTGGTAGATCTCTAGCTTTGACCGTTCACTGTGCCCACAATTTCTATCCGATTGTCAAAATTTTGGTCTCATTTTGTAGCTGCCAGTCTATTCTTCACGACAAGTACCAATTTGTAATATTATTTACAAATACACAATTTTTTATGAAGGTTGAAATAGGAAAAAAAACACCGAAACTTTAAATGGCTTTTTCTCCCCTTAAACGTGCGAATTCGGCGTTTTTACGATTTAATTTAAAGGCTTGGTAGATCTCTAGCTTTGACCGTTCACTGTGCCCACAATTTCTATCCGATTGTCAAAATTTTGGTCTCATTTTGTAGCTGCCAGTCTATTCTTCACGACAAGTACCAATTTGTAATATTATTTACAAATACACTATTTTTTATGAAGGTTGAAATAGGAAAAAAAACACCGAAACTTTAAATGGCTTTTTCTCCCCTTAAACGTGCGAATTCGGCGTTTTTACGATTTAATTTAAAGGCTTGGTAGATCTCTAGCTTTGACCGTTCACTGTGCCCACAATTTCTATCCGATTGTCAAAATTTTGGTCTCATTTTGTAGCTGCCAGTCTATTCTTCACGACAAGTACCAATTTGTAATATTATTTACAAATACACAATTTTTTATGAAGGTTGAAATAGGAAAAAAAACACCGAAACTTTAAATGGCTTTTTCTCCCCTTAAACGTGCGAATTCGGCGTTTTTACGATTTAATTTAAAGGCTTGGTAGATCTCTAGCTTTGACCGTTCACTGTGCCCACAATTTCTATCCGATTGTCAACATTTTGGTCTCATTTTGTAGCTGTCAGTCTATTCTTTACGACAAGTACCAATTTGTAATATTATTTACAAATACACTATTTTTTATGAAGGTTGAAATAGGAAAAAAACACCGAAACTTTAAATGGCTTTTTCTCCCCTTAAACGTGCGAATTCGGCGTTTTTACGATTTAATTTAAAGGCTTGGTAGATCTCTAGCTTTGACCGTTCACTGTGCCCACAATTTCTATCCGATTGTCAAAATTTTGGTCTCATTTTGTAGCTGCCAGTCTATTCTTTACGACAAGTACCAATTTGTAATATTATTTACAAATACACTATTTTTTATGAAGGTTGAAATAGGAAAAAAACACCGAAACTTTAAATGGCTTTTTCTCCCCTTAAACGTGCGAATTCGGCGTTTTTACGATTTAATTTAAAGGCTTGGTAGATCTCTAGCTTTGACCGTTCACTGTGCCCACAATTTCTATCCGATTGTCAAAATTTTGGTCTCATTTTGTAGCTGCCAGTCTATTCTTTACGACAAGTACCAATTTGTAATATTATCTACAAATACACTATTTTTTATGAAGGTTGAAATAGGAAAAAAAACACCGAAACTTTAAATGGCTTTTTCTCCCCTTAAACGTGCGAATTCGGCGTTTTTACGATTTAATTTAAAGGCTTGGTAGATCTCTAGCTTTGACCGTTCACTGTGCCCACAATTTCTATCCGATTGTCAAAATTTTGGTCTCATTTTGTAGCTGCCAGTCTATTCTTCACGACAAGTACCAATTTGTAATATTATTTACAAATACACAATTTTTTATGAAGGTTGAAATAGGAAAAAAAACACCGAAACTTTAAATGGCTTTTTCTCCCCTTAAACGTGCGAATTCGGCGTTTTTACGATTTAATTTAAAGGCTTGGTAGATCTCTAGCTTTGACCGTTCACTGTGCCCACAATTTCTATCCGATTGTCAAAATTTTGGTCCCATTTTGTAGCTGCCAGTCTATTCTTTACGACAAGTACCAATTTGTAATATTATTTACAAATACACTATTTTTTATGAAGGTTGAAATAGGAAAAAAAACACCGAAACTTTAAATGGCTTTTTCTCCCCTTAAACGTGCGAATTCGGCGTTTTTACGATTTAATTTAAAGGCTTGGTAGATCTCTAGCTTTGACCGTTCACTGCGCCCACAATTTCTATCCGATTGTCAAAATTTTGGTCTCATTTTGTAGCTGCCAGTCTATTCTTCACGACAAGTACCAATTTGTAATATTATTTACAAATACACAATTTTTTATGAAGGTTGAAATAGGAAAAAAAACACCGAAACTTTAAATGGCTTTTTCTCCCCTTAAACGTGCGAATTCGGCGTTTTTACGATTTAATTTAAAGGCTTGGTAGATCTCTAGCTTTGACCGTTCACTGTGCCCACAATTTCTATCCGATTGTCAACATTTTGGTCTCATTTTGTAGCTGCCAGTCTATTCTTTACGACAAGTACCAATTTGTAATATTATTTACAAATACACTATTTTTTATGAAGGTTGAAATAGGAAAAAAAACACCGAAACTTTAAATGGCTTTGTCTCCCCTTAAACGTGCGAATTCGGCGTTTTTACGATTTAATTTAAAGGCTTGGTAGATCTCTAGCTTTGACCGTTCACTGTGCCCACAATTTCTATCCGATTGTCAAAATTTTGGTCTCATTTTGTAGCTGCCAGTCTATTCTTTACGACAAGTACCTATTTGTAATATTATTTACAAATACACTATTTTTTATGAAGGTTGAAATAGAAAAAAAAACACCGAAACTTTAAATGGCTTTTTCTCCCCTTAAACGTGCAAATTCGGCGTTTTTACGATTTAATTTAAAGGCTTGGTAGATCTCTAGCTTTGACCGTTCACTGTGCCCACAATTTCTATCCGATTGTCAAAATTTTGGTCTCATTTTGTAGCTGCCAGTCTATTCTTTACGACAAGTACCAATTTGTAATATTATTTACAAATACACTATTTTTTTATGAAGGTTGAAATAGGAAAAAAAACACCGAAACTTTAAATGGCTTTTTCTCCCCTTAAACGTGCGAATTCGGCGTTTTTACGATTTAATTTAAAGGCTTGGTAGATCTCTAGCTTTGACCGTTCACTGTGCCCACAATTTCTATCCGATTGTCAAAATTTTGGTCCCATTTTGTAGCTGCCAGTCTATTCTTTACGACAAGTACCAATTTGTAATAATATTTACAAATACACTATTTTTTATGAAGGTTGAAATAGGAAAAAAAACACCGAAACTTTAAATGGCTTTTTCTCCCCTTAAACGTGCGAATTCGGCGTTTTTACGATTTAATTTAAAGGCTTGGTAGATCTCTAGCTTTGACCGTTCACTGTGCCCACAATTTCTATCCGATTGTCAAAATTTTGGTCTCATTTTGTAGCTGCCAGTCTATTCTTCACGACAAGTACCAATTTGTAATATTATTTACAAATACACAATTTTTTATGAAGGTTGAAATAGGAAAAAAAAACCGAAACTTTAAATGGCTTTTTCTCCCCTTAAACGTGCGAATTCGGCGTTTTTACGATTTAATTTAAAGGCTTGGTAGATCTCTAGCTTTGACCGTTCACTGTGCCCACAATTTCTATCCGATTGTCAACATTTTGGTCTCATTTTGTAGCTGTCAGTCTATTCTTTACGACAAGTACCAATTTGTAATATTATTTACAAATACACTATTTTTTATGAAGGTTGAAATAGGAAAAAAACACCGAAACTTTAAATGGCTTTTTCTCCCCTTAAACGTGCGAATTCGGCGTTTTTACGATTTAATTTAAAGGCTTGGTAGATCTCTAGCTTTGACCGTTCACTGTGCCCACAATTTCTATCCGATTGTCAAAATTTTGGTCTCATTTTGTAGCTGCCAGTCTATTCTTTACGACAAGTACCAATTTGTAATATTATTTACAAATACACTATTTTTTATGAAGGTTGAAATAGGAAAAAAACACCGAAACTTTAAATGGCTTTTTCTCCCCTTAAACGTGCGAATTCGGCGATTTTACGATTTAATTTAAAGGCTTGGTAGATCTCTAGCTTTGACCGTTCACTGTGCCCACAATTTCTATCCGATTGTCAAAATTTTGGTCTCATTTTGTAGCTGCCAGTCTATTCTTCACGACAAGTACCAATTTGTAATATTATTTACAAATACACAATTTTTTATGAAGGTTGAAATAGGAAAAAAAACACCGAAACTTTAAATGGCTTTTTCTCCCCTTAAACGTGCGAATTCGGCGTTTTTACGATTTAATTTAAAGGCTTGGTAGATCTCTAGCTTTGACCGTTCACTGTGCCCACAATTTCTATCCGATTGTCAAAATTTTGGTCTCATTTTGTAGCTGCCAGTCTATTCTTCACGACAAGTACCAATTTGTAATATTATTTACAAATACACTATTTTTTATGAAGGTTGAAATAGGAAAAAAAACACCGAAACTTTAAATGGCTTTTTCTCCCCTTAAACGTGCGAATTCGGCGTTTTTACGATTTAATTTAAAGGCTTGGTAGATCTCTAGCTTTGACCGTTCACTGTGCCCACAATTTCTATCCGATTGTCAAAATTTTGGTCTCATTTTGTAGCTGCCAGTCTATTCTTCACGACAAGTACCAATTTGTAATATTATTTACAAATACACAATTTTTTATGAAGGTTGAAATAGGAAAAAAAACACCGAAACTTTAAATGGCTTTTTCTCCCCTTAAACGTGCGAATTCGGCGTTTTTACGATTTAATTTAAAGGCTTGGTAGATCTCTAGCTTTGACCGTTCACTGTGCCCACAATTTCTATCCGATTGTCAACATTTTGGTCTCATTTTGTAGCTGTCAGTCTATTCTTTACGACAAGTACCAATTTGTAATATTATTTACAAATACACTATTTTTTATGAAGGTTGAAATAGGAAAAAAACACCGAAACTTTAAATGGCTTTTTCTCCCCTTAAACGTGCGAATTCGGCGTTTTTACGATTTAATTTAAAGGCTTGGTAGATCTCTAGCTTTGACCGTTCACTGTGCCCACAATTTCTATCCGATTGTCAAAATTTTGGTCTCATTTTGTAGCTGCCAGTCTATTTTTTACGACAAGTACCAATTTGTAATATTATTTACAAATACACTATTTTTTATGAAGGTTGAAATAGGAAAAAAACACCGAAACTTTAAATGGCTTTTTCTCCCCTTAAACGTGCGAATTCGGCGTTTTTACGATTTAATTTAAAGGCTTGGTAGATCTCTAGCTTTGACCGTTCACTGTGCCCACAATTTCTATCCGATTGTCAAAATTTTGGTCTCATTTTGTAGCTGCCAGTCTATTCTTTACGACAAGTACCAATTTGTAATATTGTTACAAATACACTATTTTTGATGAAGGTTGAAATAGGAAAAAAAACACCGAAACTTTAAATGGCTTTTTCTCCCCTTAAACGTGCGAATTCGGCGTTTTTACGATTTAATTTAAAGGCTTGGTAGATCTCTAGCTTTGACCGTTCACTGTGCCCACAATTTCTATCCGATTGTCAAAATTTTGGTCTCATTTTGTAGCTGCCAGTCTATTCTTCACGACAAGTACCAATTTGTAATATTATTTACAAATACACAATTTTTTATGAAGGTTGAAATAGGAAAAAAAACACCGAAACTTTAAATGGCTTTTTCTCCCCTTAAACGTGCGAATTCGGCGTTTTTACGATTTAATTTAAAGGCTTGGTAGATCTCTAGCTTTGACCGTTCACTGTGCCCACAATTTCTATCCGATTGTCAAAATTTTGGTCCCATTTTGTAGCTGCCAGTCTATTCTTTACGACAAGTACCAATTTGTAATATTATTTACAAATACACTATTTTTTATGAAGGTTGAAATAGGAAAAAAAACACCGAAACTTTAAATGGCTTTTTCTCCCCTTAAACGTGCGAATTCGGCGTTTTTACGATTTAATTTAAAGGCTTGGTAGATCTCTAGCTTTGACCGTTCACTGCGCCCACAATTTCTATCCGATTGTCAAAATTTTGGTCTCATTTTGTAGCTGCCAGTCTATTCTTCACGACAAGTACCAATTTGTAATATTATTTACAAATACACAATTTTTTATGAAGGTTGAAATAGGAAAAAAAACACCGAAACTTTAAATGGCTTTTTCTCCCCTTAAACGTGCGAATTCGGCGTTTTTACGATTTAATTTAAAGGCTTGGTAGATCTCTAGCTTTGACCGTTCACTGTGCCCACAATTTCTATCCGATTGTCAACATTTTGGTCTCATTTTGTAGCTGCCAGTCTATTCTTTACGACAAGTACCAATTTGTTATATTATTTACAAATACACTATTTTTTATGAAGGTTGAAATAGGAAAAAAAACACCGAAACTTTAAATGGCTTTGTCTCCCCTTAAACGTGCGAATTCGGCGTTTTTACGATTTAATTTAAAGGCTTGGTAGATCTCTAGCTTTGACCGTTCACTGTGCCCACAATTTCTATCCGATTGTCAAAATTTTGGTCTCATTTTGTAGCTGCCAGTCTATTCTTTACGACAAGTACCTATTTGTAATATTATTTACAAATACACTATTTTTTATGAAGGTTGAAATAGAAAAAAAAACACCGAAACTTTAAATGGCTTTTTCTCCCCTTAAACGTGCAAATTCGGCGTTTTTACGATTTAATTTAAAGGCTTGGTATATCTCTAGCTTTGACCGTTCACTGTGCCCACAATTTCTATCCGATTGTCAAAATTTTGGTCTCATTTTGTAGCTGCCAGTCTATTCTTTACGACAAGTACCAATTTGTAATATCATTTACAAATACACTATTTTTTTATGAAGGTTGAAATAGGAAAAAAAACACCGAAACTTTAAATGGCTTTTTCTCCCCTTAAACGTGTGAATTCGGCGTTTTTACGATTTAATTTAAAGGTTTGGTAGATCTCTAGCTTTGACCGTTCACTGTGCCCACAATTTCTATCCGATTGTCAAAATTTTGGTCCCATTTTGTAGCTGCCAGTCTATTCTTCACGACAAGTACCAATTTGTAATAATATTTACAAATACACTATTTTTTATGAAGGTTGAAATAGGAAAAAAAACACCGAAACTTTAAATGGCTTTTTCTCCCCTTAAACGTGCGAATTCGGCGTTTTTACGATTTAATTTAAAGGCTTGGTAGATCTCTAGCTTTGACCGTTCACTGTGCCCACAATTTCTATCCGATTGTCAAAATTTTGGTCTCATTTTGTAGCTGCCAGTCTATTCTTCACGACAAGTACCAATTTGTAATATTATTTACAAATACACAATTTTTTATGAAGGTTGAAATAGGAAAAAAAAACACCGAAACTTTAAATGGCTTTTTCTCCCCTTAAACGTGCGAATTCAGCGTTTTTACGATTTAATTTAAAGGCTTGGTAGATCTCTAGCTTTGACCGTTCACTGTGCCCACAATTTCTATCCGATTGTCAACATTTTGGTCTCATTTTGTAGCTGCCAGTCTATTCTTTACGACAAGTACCAATTTGTAATATTATTTACAAATACACTATTTTTTATGAAGGTTGAAATAGGAAAAAAAACACCGAAACTTTAAATGGCTTTTTCTCCCCTTAAACGTGCGAATTCGGCGTTTTTACGATTTAATTTAAAGGCTTGGTAGATCTCTAGCTTTGACCGTTCACTGTGCCCACAATTTCTATCCGATTGTCAAAATTTTGGTCTCATTTTGTAGCTGCCAGTCTATTCTTTACGACAAGTACCACTTTGTAATATTATTTACAAATACACTATTTTTTATGAAGGTTGAAATAGGAAAAAAAACACCGAAACTTTAAATGGCTTTTTCTCCCCTTAAACGTGCGAATTCGGCGTTTTTACGATTTAATTTAAAGGCTTGGTAGATCTCTAGCTTTGACCGTTCACTGTGCCCACAATTTCTATCCGATTGTCAAAATTTTGGTCTCATTTTGTAGCTGCCAGTCTATTCTTTACGACAAAAACCAATTTGTAATATTATTTACAAATACACTATTTTTTATGAAGGTTGAAATAGGAAAAAAAACACCGAAACTTTAAATGGCTTTTTCTCCCCTTAAACGTGCGAATTCGGCGTTTTTACGATTTAATTTAAAGGCTTGGTAGATCTCTAGCTTTGACCGTTCACTGTGCCCACAATTTCTATCCGATTGTCAAAATTTTGGTCTCATTTTGTAGCTGCCAGTCTATTCTTCACGACAAGAACGAATTTGTAATATTATTTACAAATACACATTTTTTTATGAAGGTTGAAATAGGAAAAAAAACACCGAAACTTTAAATGGGTTTTTCTCCCCTTAAACGTGCGAATTCGGCGTTTTACGATTTAATTTAAAGGCTTGGTAGATCTCTAGCTTTGACCGTTCACTGTGCCCACAATTTCTATCCGATTGTCAACATTTTGGTCTCATTTTGTAGCTGTCAGTCTATTCTTTACGACAAGTACCAATTTGTAATATTATTTACAAATACACTATTTTTTATGAAGGTTGAAATAGGAAAAAAAAACCGAAACTTTAAATGGCTTTTTCTCCCCTTAAACGTGCGAATTCGGCGTTTTTACGATTTAATTTAAAGGCTTGGTAGATCTCTAGCTTTGACCGTTCACTGTGCCCACAATTTCTATCCGATTGTCAAAATTTTGGTCTCATTTTGTAGCTGCCAGTCTATTCTTCACGACAAGTACCAATTTGTAATATTATTTACAAATACACTATTTTTTATGAAGGTTGAAATAGGAAAAAAACACCGAAACTTTAAATGGCTTTTTCTCCCCTTAAACGTGCGAATTCGGCGTTTTTACGATTTAATTTAAAGGCTTGGTAGATCTCTAGCTTTGACCGTTCACTGTGCCCACAATTTCAATTCGATTGTCAAAATTTTGGTCCCATTTTGTAGCTGCCAGTCTATTCTTTACGACAATAACCAATTTGTAATATTATCTACAAATACACTATTTTTTATGAAGGTTGAAATAGGAAAAAAAACACCGAAACTTTAAATGGCTTTTTCTCCCCTTAAACGTGAGAATTCGGCGTTTTTACGATTTAATTTAAAGGCTTGGTAGATCTCTAGCTTTGACCGTTCACTGTGCCCACAATTTCTATCCGATTGTCAAAATTTTGGTCTCATTTTGTAGCTGCCAGTCTATTCTTCACGACAAGTACCAATTTGTAATATTATTTACAAATACACAATTTTTTATGAAGGTTGAAATAGGAAAAAAACACCGAAACTTTAAATGGCTTTTTCTCCCCTTAAACGTGCGAATTCGGCGTTTTTACGATTTAATTTAAAGGCTTGGTAGATCTCTAGCTTTGACCGTTCACTGTGCCCACAATTTCTATCCGATTGTCAAAATTTTGGTCCCATTTTGTAGCTGCCAGTCTATTCTTTACGACAAGTACCAATTTGTAATATTATTTACAAATACACTATTTTTTATGAAGGTTGAAATAGGAAAAAAAACACCGAAACTTTAAATGGCTTTTTCTCCCCTTAAACGTGCGAATTCGGCGTTTTTACGATTTAATTTAAAGGCTTGGTAGATCTCTAGCTTTGACCGTTCACTGTGCCCACAATTTCTATCCGATTGTCAAAATTTTGGTCTCATTTTGTAGCTGCCAGTCTATTCTTCACGACAAGTACCAATTTGTAATATTATTTACAAATACACAATTTTTTATGAAGGTTCAAATAGGAAAAAAAACACCGAAACTTTAAATGGCTTTTTCTCCCCTTAAACGTGCGAATTCAGCGTTTTTACGATTTAATTTAAAGGCTTGGTAGATCTCTAGCTTTGACCGTTCACTGTGCCCACAATTTCTATCCGATTGTCAAAATTTTGGTCTCATTTTGTAGCTGCCAGTCTATTCTTTACGACAAGTACCAATTTGTAATATTATTTACAAATACACTATTTTTTATGAAGGTTGAAATAGGAAAAAAAACACCGAAACTTTAAATGGCTTTTTCTCCCCTTAAACGTGCGAATTCGGCGTTTTTACGATTTAATTTAAAGGCTTGGTAGATCTCTAGCTTTGACCGTTCACTGTGCCCACAATTTCTATCCGATTGTCAAAATTTTGGTCTCATTTTGTAGCTGCCAGTCTATTCTTTACGACAAGTACCAATTTGTAATATTATTTACAAATACACTATTTTTTATGAAGGTTGAAATAGGAAAAAAACACCGAAACTTTAAATGGCTTTTTCTCCCCTTAAACGTGCGAATTCGGCGTTTTTACGATTTAATTTAAAGGCTTGGTAGATCTCTAGCTTTGACCGTTCACTGTGCCCACAATTTCTATCCGATTGTCAAAATTTTGGTCTCATTTTGTAGCTGCCAGTCTATTCTTCACGACAAGTACCAATTTGTAATATTATTTACAAATACACTATTTTTTATGAAGGTTGAAATAGGAAAAAAAACACCGAAACTTTAAATGGCTTTTTCTCCCCTTAAACGTGCGAGATCGGCGTTTTTACGATTTAATTTAAAGGCTTGGTAGATCTCTAGCTTTGACCGTTCACTGTGCCCACAATTTCTATCCGATTGTCAAAATTTTGGTCTCATTTTGTAGCTGCCAGTCTATTCTTTACGACAAGTACCAATCTGTAATATTATTTACAAATACACTATTTTTTATGAAGGTTGAAATAGAAAAAAAAACACCGAAACTTTAAATGGCTTTTTCTCCCCTTAAACGTGCGAATTCGGCGTTTTTACGATTTAATTTAAAGGCTTGGTAGATCTCTAGCTTTGACCGTTCACTGTGCCCACAATTTCTATCCGATTGTCAAAATTTTGGTCTCATTTTGTAGCTGCCAGTCTATTCTTTACGACAAGTACCAATTTGTAATATTATTTACAAATACACTATTTTTTATGAAGGTTGAAATAGGAAAAAAACACCGAAACTTTAAATGGCTTTTTCTCCCCTTAAACGTGCGAATTCGGCGTTTTTACGATTTAATTTAAAGGCTTGGTAGATCTCTAGCTTTGACCGTTCACTGTGCCCACAATTTCTATCCGATTGTCAAAATTTTGGTCCCATTTTGTAGCTGCCAGTCTATTCTTTACGACAAGTACCAATTTGTAATATTATCTACAAATACACTATTTTTATGAAGGTTGAAATAGGAAAAAAAACACCGAAACTTTAAATGGCTTTTTCTCCCCTTAAACGTGCGAATTCGGCGTTTTTACGATTTAATTTAAAGGCTTGGTAGATCTCTAGCTTTGACCGTTCACTGTGCCCACAATTTCTATCCGATTGTCAAAATTTTGGTCTCATTTTGTAGCTGCCAGTCTAGTCTTTACGACAAGTACCAATTTGTAATATTATTTACAAATACACTATTTTTTATGAACGTTGAAATAGGAAAAAAAACACCGAAACTTTAAATGGCTTTTTCTCCCCTTAAACGTGCGAATTCGGCGTTTTTACGATTTAATTTAAAGGCTTGGTAGATCTCTAGCTTTGACCGTTCACTGTGCCTACAATTTCTATCCGATTGTCAAAATTTTGGTCTCATTTTGTAGCTGCCAGTCTATTCTTTACGACAAGTACCAATTTGTAATATTATTTACAAATACACTATTTTTTATGAAGGTTGAAATAGGAAAAAAACACCGAAACTTTAAATGGCTTTTTCTCCCCTTAAACGTGCGAATTCGGCGTTTTTACGATTTAATTTAAAGGCTTGGTAGATCTCTAGCTTTGACCGTTCACTGTGCCCACAATTTCTATCCGATTGTCAAAATTTTGGTCTCATTTTGTAGCTGCCAGTCTTTTCTTTACGACAAAAACCAATTTGTAATATTATTTACAAATACACTATTTTTTTATGAAGGTTGAAATAGGAAAAAAAACACCGAAACTTTAAATGGCTTTTTCTCCCCTTAAACGTGCGAATTCGGCGTTTTTACGATTTAATTTAAAGGCTTGGTAGATCTCTAGCTTTGACCGTTCACTGTGCCCACAATTTCTATCCGATTGTCAAAATTTTGGTCTGATTTTGTAGCTGCCAGTCTATTCTTTACGACAAGTACCAATTTGTAATATTATTTACAAATACACTATTTTTTATGAAGGTTGAAATAGGAAAAAAAACACCGAAACTTTAAATGGCTTTTTCTCCCCTTAAACGTGCGAATTCGGCGTTTTTACGATTTAATTTAAAGGCTTGGTAGATCTCTAGCTTTGACCGTTCACTGTGCCCACAATTTCTATCCGATTGTCAAAATTTTGGTCTCATTTTGTAGCTGCCAGTCTATTCTTTACGACAAGTACGAATTTGTAATATTATTTACAAATACACTATTTTTTATGAAGGTTGAAATAGGAAAAAAACACCGAAACTTTAAATGGCTTTTTCTCCCCTTAAACGTGCGAATTCGGCGTTTTTACGATTTAATTTAAAGGCTTGGTAGATCTCTAGCTTTGACCGTTCACTGTGCCCACAATTTCTATCCGATTGTCAAAATTTTGGTTTCATTTTGTAGCTGCCAGTCTATTCTTTACGACAAGTACCAATTTGTAATATTATTTACAAATACACTATTTTTTATGAAGGTTGAAATAGGAAAAAAAACACCGAAACTTTAAATGGCTTTTTCTCCCCTTAAACGTGCGAATTCGGCGTTTTTACGATTTAATTTAAAGGCTTGGTAGATCTCTAGCTTTGACCGTTCACTGTGCCCACAATTTCTATCCGATTGTCAAAATTTTGGTCTCATTTTGTAGCTGCCAGTCTATTCTTTACGACAAGTACCAATTTGTAATATTATTTACAAATACACTATTTTTTATGAAGGTTGAAATAGGAAAAAAAACACCGAAACTTTAAATGGCTTTTTCTCCCCTTAAACGTGCGAATTCGGCGATTTTACGATTTAATTTAAAGGCTTGGTAGATCTCTAGCTTTGACCGTTCACTGTGCCCACAATTTCTATCCGATTGTCAAAATTTTGGTCTCATTTTGTAGCTGCCAGTCTATTCTTCACGACAAGTACCAATTTGTAATATTATTTACAAATACACTATTTTTTATGAAGGTTGAAATAGGAAAAAAAACACCGAAACTTTAAATGGCTTTTTCTCCCCTTAAACGTGCGAATTCGGCGTTTTTACGATTTAATTTAAAGGCTTGGTAGATCTCTAGCTTTGACCGTTCACTGTGCCCACAATTTCTATCCGATTGTCAACATTTTGGTCTCATTTTGTAGCTGCCAGTCTATTCTTTACGACAAGTACCAATTTGTAATATTATTTACAAATACACTATTTTTTATGAAGGTTGAAATAGGAAAAAAAACACCGAAACTTTAAATGGCTTTTTCTCCCCTTAAACGTGCGAATTCGGCGTTTTTACGATTTAATTCAAAGGCTTGGTAGATCTCTAGCTTTGACCGTTCACTGTGCCCACAATTTCTATCCGATTGTCAAAATTTTGGTCTCATTTTGTAGCTGCCAGTCTATTCTTTACGACAAGTACCAATTTGTAATATTATTTACAAATACACTATTTTTTATGAAGGTTGAAATAGGAAAAAAACACCGAAACTTTAAATGGCTTTTTCTCCCCTTAAACGTGCGAATTCGGCGTTTTTACGATTTAATTTAAAGGCTTGGTAGATCTCTAGCTTTGACCGTTCACTGTGCCCACAATTTCTATCCGATTGTCAAAATTTTGGTCTCATTTTGTAGCTGCCAGTCTATTCTTTACGACAAAAACCAATTTGTAATATTATTTACAAATACACTATTTTTTTATGAAGGTTGAAATAGGAAAAAAAACACCGAAACTTTAAATGGCTTTTTCTCCCCTTAAACGTGCGAATTCGGCGTTTTTACGATTTAATTTAAAGGCTTGGTAGATCTCTAGCTTTGACCGTTCACTGTGCCCACAATTTCTATCCGATTGTCAAAATTTTGGTCTCATTTTGTAGCTGCCAGTCTATTCTTTACGACAAGTACTAATTTGTAATATTATTTACAAATACACTATTTTTTATGAAGGTTGAAATAGGAAAAAAACACCGAAACTTTAAATGGCTTTTTCTCCCCTTAAACGTGCGAATTCGGCGTTTGTACGATTTAATTTACAGGCTTGGTAGATCTCTAGCTTTGACCGTTCACTGTGCCCACAATTTCTATCCGATTGTCAAAATTTTGGTCCCATTTTGTAGCTGCCAGTCTATTCTTTACGACAAGTACCAATTTGTAGTATTATCTACAAATACACTATTTTTTATGAAGGTTGAAATAGGAAAAAAAACACCGAAACTTTAAATGGCTTTTTCTCCCCTTAAACGTGCGAATTCGGCGTTTTTACGATTTAATTTAAAGGCTTGATAGATCTCTAGCTTTGACCGTTCACTGTGCCCACAATTTCTATCCGATTGTCAAAATTTTGGTCTCATTTTGTAGCTGCCAGTCTATTCTTCACGACAAGTACCAATTTGTAATATTATTTACAAATACACTATTTTTTATGAAGGTTGAAATAGGAAAAAAAACACCGAAACTTTAAATGGCGTTTTCTCCCCTTAAACGTGCGAATTCGGCGTTTTTACGATTTAATTTAAAGGCTTGGTAGATCTCTAGCTTTGACCGTTCACTGTGCCCACAATTTCTATCCGATTGTCAACATTTTGGTCTCATTTTGTAGCTGCCAGTCTATTCTTTACGACAAGTACCAATTTGTAATATTATTTACAAATACACTATTTTTTATGAAGGTTGAAATAGGAAAAAAAACACCGAAACTTTAAATGGCTTTTTCTCCCCTTAAACGTGCGAATTCGGCGTTTTTACGATTTAATTTAAAGGCTTGGTAGATCTCTAGCTTTGACCGTTCACTGTGCCCACAATTTCTATCCGATTGTCAAAATTTTGGTCTCATTTTGTAGCTGCCAGTCTATTCTTTACGACAAGTACCAATTTGTAATATTATTTACAAATACACTATTTTTTTATGAAGGTTGAAATAGGAAAAAAACACCGAAACTTTAAATGGCTTTTTCTCCCCTTAAACGTGCGAATTCGGCGTTTTTACGATTTAATTTAAAGGCTTGGTAGATCTCTAGCTTTGACCGTTCACTGTGCCCACAATTTCTATCCGATTGTCAAAATTTTGGTCTCATTTTGTAGCTGCCAGTCTATTCTTTACGACAAAAACCAATTTGTAATATTATTTACAAATACACTATTTTTTTATGAAGGTTGAAATAGGAAAAAAAACACCGAAACTTTAAATGGCTTTTTCTCCCCTTAAACGTGCGAATTCGGCGTTTTTACGATTTAATTTAAAGGCTTGGTAGATCTCTAGCTTTGACCGTTCACTGTGCCCACAATTTCTATCCGATTGTCAAAATTTTGGTCTCATTTTGTAGCTGCCAGTCTATTCTTTACGACAAGTACCAATTTGTAATATTATTTACAAATACACTATTTTTTATGAAGGTTGAAATAGGAAAAAAAACACCGAAACTTTAAATGGCTTTTTCTCCCCTTAAACGTGCGAATTCGGCGTTTTTACGATTTAATTTAAAGGCTTGGTAGATCTCTAGCTTTTACCGTTCACTGTGCCCACAATTTCTATCCGATTGTCAAAATTTTGGTCTCATTTTGTAGCTGCCAGTCTATTCTTTACGACAAGTACCAATTTGTAATATTATTTACAAATACACTATTTTTTATGAAGGTTGAAATAGGAAAAAAACACCGAAACTTTAAATGGCTTTTTCTCCCCTTAAACGTGCGAATTCGGCGTTTTTACGATTTAATTTAAAGGCTTGGTAGATCTCTAGCTTTGACCGTTCACTGTGCCCACAATTTCTATCCGATTGTCAAAATTTTGGTCCCATTTTGTAGCTGCCAGTCTATTCTTTACGACAAGTACCAATTTGTAATATTATCTACAAATACACTATTTTTTATGAAGGTTGAAATAGGAAAAAAAACACCGAAACTTTAAATGGCTTTTTCTCCCCTTAAACGTGCGAATTCGGCGTTTTTACGATTTAATTTAAAGGCTTGGTAGATCTCTAGCTTTGACCGTTCACTGTGCCCACAATTTCTATCCGATTGTCAAAATTTTGGTCTCATTTTGTAGCTGCCAGTCTATTCTTCACGACAAGTACCAATTTGTAATATTATTTACAAATACACAATTTTTTATGAAGGTTGAAATAGGAAAAAAAACACCGAAACTTTAAATGGCTTTTTCTCCCCTTAAACGTGCGAATTCGGCGTTTTTACGATTTAATTTAAAGGCTTGGTAGATCTCTAGCTTTGACCGTTCACTGTGCCCACAATTTCTATCCGATTGTCAAAATTTTGGTCCCATTTTGTAGCTGCCAGTCTATTCTTTACGACAAGTACCAATTTGTAATATTATTTACAAATACACTATTTTTTATGAAGGTTGAAATAGGAAAAAAAACACCGAAACTTTAAATGGCTTTTTCTCCCCTTAAACGTGCAAATTCGGCGTTTTTACGATTTAATTTAAAGGCTTGGTAGATCTCTAGCTTTGACCGTTCACTGTGCCCACAATTTCTATCCGATTGTCAAAATGTTGGTCTCATTTTGTAGCTGCCAGTCTATTCTTCACGACAAGTACCAATTTGTAATATTATTTACAAATACACAATTTTTTATGAAGGTTGAAATAGGAAAAAAAACACCGAAACTTTAAATGGCTTTTTCTCCCCTTAAACGTGCGAATTCGGCGTTTTTACGATTTAATTTAAAGGCTTGGTAGATCTCTAGCTTTGACCGTTCACTGTGCCCACAATTTCTATCCGATTGTCAAAATTTTGGTCTCATTTTGTAGCTGCCAGTCTATTCTTTACGACAAGTACCAATTTGTAATATTATTTACAAATACACTATTTTTTATGAAGGTTGAAATAGGAAAAAAAACACCGAAACTTTAAATGGCTTTTTCTCCTCTTAAACGTGCGAATTCGGCGTTTTTACGATTTAATTTAAAGGCTTGGTAGATCTCTAGCTTTGACCGTTCACTGTGCCCACAATTTCTATCCGATTGTCAAAATTTTGGTCTCATTTTGTAGCTGCCAGTCTTTTCTTTACGACAAAAACCAATTTGTAATATTATTTACAAATACACTATTTTTTTATGAAGGTTGAAATAGGAAAAAAAACACCGAAACTTTAAATGGCTTTTTCTCCCCTTAAACGTGCGAATTCGGCGTTTTTACGATTTAATTTAAAGGCTTGGTAGATCTCTAGCTTTGACCGTTCACTGTGCTCACAATTTCTATCCGATTGTCAAAATTTTGGTCCCATTTTGTAGCTGCCAGTCTATTCTTTACGACAAGTACCAATTTGTAATATTATCTACAATTACACTATTTTTTATGAAGGTTGAAATAGGAAAAAAAAACACCGAAACTTTAAATGGCTTTTTCTCCCCTTAAACGTGCGAATTCGGCGTTTTTACGATTTAATTTAAAGGCTTGGTAGATCTCTAGCTTTGACCGTTCACTGTGCCCACAATTTCTATCCGATTGTCAAAATTTTGGTCTCATTTTGTAGCTGCCAGTCTATTCTTTACGACAAGTACCAATTTGTAATATTATTTACAAATACACTACTTTTTATGAAGGTTGAAATAGGAAAAAAAACACCGAAACTTTAAATGGCTTTTTCTCCCCTTAAACGTGCGAATTCGGCGTTTTTACGATTTAATTTAAAGGCTTGGTAAATCTCTAGCTTTGACCGTTCACTGTGCCCACAATTTCTATCCGATTGTCAAAATTTTGGTCTCATTTTGTAGCTGCCAGTCTATTCTTTACGACAAGTACCAATTTGTAATATTATTTACAAATACACTATTTTTTATGAAGGTTGAAATAGGAAAAAAAACACCGAAACTTTAAATGGCTTTTTCTCCCCTTAAACGTGCGAATTCGGCGTTTTTACGATTTAATTTAAAGGCTTGGTAGATCTCTAGCTTTGACCGTTCACTGTGCCCACAATTTCTATGCGATTGTCAAAATTTTGGTCTCATTTTGTAGCTGCCAGTCTATTCTTTACGACAAGTACCAATTTGTAATATTATTTACAAATACACTATTTTTTATGAAGGTTGAAATAGGAAAAAAAACACCGAAACTTTAAATGGCTTTTTCTCCCCTTAAACGTGCGAATTCGGCGTTTTTACGATTTAATTTAAAGGCTTGGTAGATCTCTAGCTTTGACCGTTCACTGTGCCCACAATTTCTATCCGATTGTCAAAATTTTGGTCTCATTTTGTAGCTGCCAGTCTATTCCTTACGACAAGTACCAATTTGTAATATTATTTACAAATACACTATTTTTTATGAAGGTTGAAACAGGAAAAAAACACTGAAACTTTAAATGGCTTTTTCTCCCCTTAAACGTGCGAATTCGGCGTTTTTACGATTTAATTTAAAGGCTTGGTAGATCTCTAGCTTTGACCGTTCACTGTGCCCACAATTTCTATGCGATTGTCAAAATTTTGGTGTCATTTTGTAGCTGCCAGTCTATTCTTCACGACAAGTACCAATTTGTAATATTATTTACAAATACACTATTTTTTATGAAGGTTGAAATAGGAAAAAAAACACCGAAACTTTAAATGGCTTTTTCTCCCCTTAAACGTGCGAATTCGGCGTTTTTACGATTTAATTTAAAGGCTTGGTAGATCTCTAGCTTTGACCGTTCACTGTGCCCACAATTTCTATCCGATTGTCAAAATTTTGGTCTCATTTTGTAGCTGCCAGTCTATTCTTGACGACAAGTACCAATTTGTAATATTATTTACAAATACACTATTTTTTATGAAGGTTGAAATAGGAAAAAAAACACCGAAACTTTAAATGGCTTTTTCTCCCCTTAAACGTGCGAATTCGACGTTTTTACGATTTAATTTAAAGGCTTGGTAGATCTCTAGCTTTGACCGTTCACTGTGCCCACAATTTCTATCCGATTGTCAAAATTTTGGTCTCATTTTGTAGCTGCCAGTCTATTCTTTACGACAAGTACCAATTTGTAATATTATTTACAAATACACTATTTTTTATGAAGGTTGAAATAGGAAAAAAAACACCGAAACTTTAAATGGCTTTTTCTCCCCTTAAACGTGCAAATTCGGCGTTTTTACGATTTAATTTAAAGGCTTGGTAGATCTCTAGCTTTGACCGTTCACTGTGCCCACAATTTCTATCCGATTGTCAAAATTTTGGTCTCATTTTGTAGCTGCCAGTCTATTCTTCACGACAAGTACCAATTTGTAATATTATTTACAAATACACTATTTTTTATGAAGGTTGAAATAGGAAAAAAAACACCGAAACTTTAAATGGCTTTTTCTCCCCTTAAACGTGCGAATTCGGCGTTTTTACGATTTAATTTAAAGGCTTGGTCGATCTCTAGCTTTGACCGTTCACTGTGCCCACAATTTCTATCCGATTGGCAAAATTTTGGTCTCATTTTGTAGCTGCCAGTCTATTCTTTACGACAAGTACCAATTTGTAATATTATTTACAAATACACTATTTTTTATGAAGGTTGAAATAGGAAAAATAACACCGAAACTTTAAATGGCTTTTTCTCCCCTTAAACGTGCGAATTCGGCGTTTTTACGATTTAATTTAAAGGCTTGGTAGATCTCTAGCTTTGACCGTTCACTGTGCCCACAATTTCTATCCGATTGTCAAAATTTTGGTTTCATTTTGTAGCTGCCAGTCTATTCTTTACGACAAGTACCAATTTGTAATATTATTTACAAATACACTATTTTTTATGAAGGTTGAAATAGGAAAAAAAACACCGAAACTTTAAATGGCTTTTTCTCCCCTTAAACGTGCGAATTCGGCGTTTTTACGATTTAATTTAAAGGCTTGGTAGATCTCTAGCTTTGAGCGTTCGCTGTGCCCACAATTTCTATCCGATTGTCAAAATGTTGGTCTCATTTTGTAGCTGCCAGTCTATTCTTTACGACAAGTACCAATTTGTAATATTATTTACAAATACACTATTTTTTATGAAGGTTGAAATAGGAAAAAAAACACCGAAACTTAAAATGGCTTTTTCTCCCCTTAAACGTGCGAATTCGGCGTTTTTACGATTTAATTTAAAGGCTTGGTAGATCTCTAGCTTTGACCGTTCACTGTGCCCACAATTTCTATCCGATTGTCAAAATTTTGGTCTCATTTTGTAGCTGCCAGTCTATTCTTCACGACAAGTACCAATTTGTAATATTATTTACAAATATACTATTTTTTAATGAAGGTTGAAATAGGAAAAAAAACACCGAAACTTTAAATGGCTTTTTCTCCCCTTAAACGTGCGAATTCGGCGTTTTTACGATTTAATTTAAAGGCTTGGTAGATCTCTAGCTTTGACCGTTCACTGTGCCCACAATTTCTATCCGATTGTCAAAATTTTGGTCTCATTTTGTAGCTGCCAGTCTATTCTTCACGACAAGTACCAATTTGTAATATTATTTACAAATACACTATTTTTTATGAAGGTTGAAATAGGAAAAAAAACACCGAAACTTTAAATGGCTTTTTCTCCCCTTAAACGTGCGAATTCGGCGTTTTTACGATTTAATTTAAAGGCTTGGTAGATCTCTAGCTTTGACCGTTCACTGTGCCCACAATTTCTATCCGATTGTCAAAATTTTGGTCTCATTTTGTAGCTGCCAGTCTATTCTTTACGACAAGTACCAATTTGTAATATTATTTACAAATACACTATTTTTTATGAAGGTTGAAATAGGAAAAAAAACACCGAAACTTTAAATGGCTTTTTCTCCCCTTAAACGTGCGAATTCGGCGTGGTAGATCTCTAGCTTTGACCGTTCACTGTGCCCACAATTTCTATCCGATTGTCAAAATTTTGGTCTCATTTTGTAGCTGCCAGTCTATTCTTTACGACAAGTACCAATTTGTAATATTATTTACAAATACACTATTTTTTATGAAGGTTGAAATAGGAAAAAAAACACCGAAACTTTAAATGGCTTTTTCTCCCGTTAAACGTGCGAATTCGGCGTTTTTACGATTTAATTTAAAGGCTTGGTAGATCTCTAGCTTTGACCGTTCACTGTGCCCACAATTTCTATCCGATTGTCAAAATTTTGGTCTCATTTTGTAGCTGCCAGTCTATTCTTTACGACAAAAACCAATTTGTAATATTATTTACAAATACACTATTTTTTATGAAGGTTGAAATAGGAAAAAAAAACACCGAAACTTTAAATGGCTTTTTCTCCCCTTAAACGTGCGAATTCGGCGTTTTTACGATTTAATTTAAAGGCTTGGTAGATCTCTAGCTTTGACCGATCACTCTGCCCACAATTTCTATCCGATTGTCAAAATTTTGGTCTCATTTTGTAGCTGCCAGTCTATTCTTTACGACAAGAACCAATTTGTAATATTATTTACAAATACACTATTTTTTTATGAAGGTTGAAATAGGAAAAAAAACACCGAAACTTTAAATGGCTTTTTCTCCCCTTAAACGTGCGAATTCGGCGTTTTTACGATTTAATTTAAAGGCCTGGTAGATCTCTTGCTTTGACCGTTCACTGTGCCCACAATTTCTATCCGATTGTCAAAATTTTGGTCTCATTTTGTAGCTGCCAGTCTATTCTTTACGACAAGTGCCAATTTGTAATATTATTTACAAATACACAATTTTTTATGAAGGTTGAAATAGGAAAAAAAACACCGAAACTTTAAATGGCTTTTTCTCCCCTTAAACGTGCGAATTCGGCGTTTTTACGATTTAATTTAAAGGCTTGGTAAATCTCTAGCTTTGACCGTTCACTGTGCCCACAATTTCTATCCGATTGTCAAAACTTTGGTCTCATTTTGTAGCTGCCAGTCTATTCTTTACGACAAGTACCAATTTGTAGTATTATTTACAAATACACTATTTTTTATGAAGGTTGAAATAGGAAAAAAAACACCGAAACTTTAAATGGCTTTTTCTCCCCTTAAATGTGCGAATTCGGCGTTTTTACGATTTAATTTAAAGGCTTGGTAGATCTCTAGCTTTGACCGTTCACTGTGCCCACAATTTCTATCCGATTGTCAAAATTTTGGTCTCATTTTGTAGCTGCCAGTCTATTCTTTACGACAAGTACCAATTTGTAATATTATTTACAAAGACACTATTTTTTATGAAGGTTGAAATAGGAAAAAAAACACCGAAACTTTAAATGGCTTTTTCTCCCCTTAAACGTGCGAATTCGGCGTTTTTACGATTTAATTTAAAGGCTTGGTAGATCTCTAGCTTTGACCGTTCACTGTGCCCACAATTTCTATCCGATTGTCAAAATTTTGGTCTCATTTTGTAGCTGCCAGTCTATTCTTTACGACAATTACCAATTTGTAATATTATTTACAAATACACTATTTTTTATGAAGGTTGAAATAGGAAAAATAACACCGAAACTTTAAATGGCTTTTTCTCCCCTTAAACGTGCGAATTCGGCGTTTTTACGATTTAATTTAAAGGCTTGGTAGATCTCTAGCTTTGACCGTTCACTGTGCCCACAATTTCTATCCGATTGTCAAAATTTTGGTCTCATTTTGTAGCTGCCAGTCTATTCTTTCCAACAAGAACCAATTTGTAATATTATTTACAAATACACTATTTTTTTATGAAGGTTGAAAAGGGAAAAAAAACACCGAAACTTTAAATGGCTTTTTCTCCCCTTAAACGTGCGAATTCGGCGTTTTTACGATTTAATTTAAAGGCTTGGTAGATCTCTAGCTTTGACCGTTCACTGTGCCCACAATTTCTATCCGATTGTCAAAATTTTGGTCTCATTTTGTAGCTGCCAGTCTATTCTTTACGACAAGTACCAATTTGTAATATTATTTACAAATACACTATTTTTTATGAAGGTTGAAATAGGAAAAAAACACCGAAACTTTAAATGGCTTTTTCTCCCCTTAAACGTGCGAATTCGGCGTTTTTACGATTTAATTTAGAGGCTTGGTAGATCTCTAGCTTTCACCGTTCACTGTGCCCACAATTTCTATCCGATTGTCAAAATTTTGGTCTCATTTTGTAGCTGCCAGTCTATTCTTTACGACAAGTACCAATTTGTAAT
The DNA here is from genome assembly GCA_963969285.1 of Odontomyia ornata. Lineage (NCBI taxonomy): Eukaryota > Metazoa > Arthropoda > Insecta > Diptera > Stratiomyidae > Odontomyia > Odontomyia ornata. Next base: position 275,473,916 of record OZ017740.1, read on the forward strand.
ATTATTTACAAATACACTATTTTTTATGAAGGTTCAAATAGGAAAAAAAACACCGAAACTTTAAATGGCTTTTTCTCCCCTTAAACGTGCGAATTCGGCGTTTTTACGATTTAATTTGAAGGCTTGGTAGATCTATAGCTTTGACCGTTCACTGTGCCCACAATTTCTATCCGATTGTCAAAATTTTGGTCTCATTTTGTAGCTGCCAGTCTATTCTTTACGACATGTACCAATTTGTAATATTATTTACAAATACACTATTTTTTATGAAGGTTGAAATAGGAAAAAAAAACATCGAAACTTTAAATGGCTTTTTCTCCCCTTAAACGTGCGAATTCGGCGTTTTTACGATTTAATTTAAAGGCTTGGTAGATCTCTAGCTTTGACCGTTCACTGTGCCCACAATTTCTATCCGATTGTCAAAATTTTGGTCTCATTTTGTAGCTGCCAGTCTATTCTTCACGACAAGTACCAATTTGTAATATTATTTACAAATACACTATTTTTTATGAAGGTTGAAATAGGAAAAAAAACACCGAAACTTTAAATGGCTTTTTCTCCCCTTAAACGTGCGAATTCGGCGTTTTTACGATTTAATTTAAAGGCTTGGTAGATCTCTAGCTTTGACCGTTCACTGTGCCCACAATTTCTATCCGATTGTCAAAATTTTGGTCTCATTTTGTAGCTGCCAGTCTATTCTTTCCAACAAGAACCAATTTGTAATATTATTTACAAATACACTATTTTTTTATGAAGGTTGAAAAGGGAAAAAAAACACCGAAACTTTAAATGGCTTTTTCTCCCCTTAAACGTGCAAATTCGGCGTTTTTACGATTTAATTTAAAGGCTTGGTAGATCTCTAGCTTTGACCGTTCACTGTGCCCACAATTTCTATCCGATTGTCAAAATTTTGGTCTCATTTTGTAGCTGCCAGTCTATTCTTTACGACAAGTACCAATTTGTAATATTATTTACAAATACACTATTTTTTATGAAGGTTGAAATAGGAAAAAAACACCGAAACTTTAAATGGCTTTTTCTCCCCTTAAACGTGCGAATTCGGCGTTTTTACGATTTAATTTAAAGGCTTGGTAGATCTCTAGCTTTGACCGTTCACTGTGCCCACAATTTCTATCCGATTGTCAAAATTTTGGTCTCATTTTGTAGCTGCCAGTCTATTCTTTACGACAATTACCAATTTGTAATATTATTTACAAATACACTATTTTTTATGAAGGTTGAAATAGGAAAAAAACACCGAAACTTTAAATGGCTTTTTCTCCCCTTAAACGTGCAAATTCGGCGTTTTTACGATTTAATTTAAAGGCTTGGTAGATCTCTAGCTTTCACCGTTCACTGTGCCCACAATTTCTATCCGATTGTCAAAATTTTGGTCTCATTTTGTAGCTGCCAGTCTATTCTTTACGACAAGTACCAATTTGTAATATTATTTACAAATACACTATTTTTTATGAAGGTTGAAATAGGAAAAAAAACACCGAAACTTTAAATGGCTTTTTCTCCCCTTAAACGTGCGAATTCGGCGTTTTTACGATTTAATTTGAAGGCTTGGTAGATCTATAGCTTTGACCGTTCACTGTGCCCACAATTTCTATCCGATTGTCAAAATTTTGGTCTCATTTTGTAGCTGCCAGTCTATTCTTTACGACATGTACCAATTTGTAATATTATTTACAAATACACTATTTTTTATGAAGGTTGAAATAGGAAAAAAAACATCGAAACTTTAAATGGCTTTTTCTCCCCTTAAACGTGCGAATTCGGCGTTTTTACGATTTAATTTAAAGGCTTGGTAGATCTCTAGCTTTGACCGTTCACTGTGCCCACAATTTCTATCCGATTGTCAAAATTTTGGTCTCATTTTGTAGCTGCCAGTCTATTCTTCACGACAAGTACCAATTTGTAATATTATTTACAAATACACTATTTTTTATGAAGGTTGAAATAGGAAAAAAAACACCGAAACTTTAAATGGCTTTTTCTCCCCTTAAACGTGCGAATTCGGCGTTTTTACGATTTAATTTAAAGGCTTGGTCGATCTCTAGCTTTGACCGTTCACTGTGCGCACAATTTCTATCCGATTGGCAAAATTTTGGTCTCATTTTGTAGCTGCCAGTCTATTCTTTACGACAAGTACCAATTTGTAATATTATTTACAAACACACTATTTTTTATGAAGGTTGAAATAGGAAAAATAACACCGAAACTTTAAATGGCTTTTTCTCCCCTTAAACGTGCGAATTCGGCGTTTTTACGATTTAATTTAAAGGCTTGGTAGATCTCTAGCTTTGACCGTTCACTGTGCCCACAATTTCTATCCGATTGTCAAAATTTTGGTCTCATTTTGTAGCTGCCAGTCTATTCTTTACGACAAGTACCAATTTGTAATATTATTTACAAATACACTATTTTTTATGAAGGTTGAAATAGGAAAAAAAACACCGAAACTTTAAATGGCTTTTTCTCCCCTTTAACGTGCGAATTCGGCGTTTTTACGATTTAATTTAAAGGCTTGGTAGATCTCTAGCTTTGAGCGTTCGCTGTGCCCACAATTTCTCTCCGCTTGTCAAAATGTTGGTCTCATTTTGTAGCTGCCAGTCTATTCTTTACGACAAGTACCAATTTGTAATATTATTTACAAATACACTATTTTTTATGAAGGTTGAAATAGGAAAAAAAACACCGAAACTTTAAATGGCTTTTTCTCCCCTTAAACGTGCGAATTCGGCGTTTTTACGATTTAATTTAAAGGCTTGGTAGATCTCTAGCTTTGACCGTTCACTGTGCCCACAATTTCTATCCGATTGTCAAAATTTTGGTCTCATTTTGTAGCTGCCAGTCTATTCTTCACGACAAGTACCAATTTGTAATATTATTTACAAATACACTATTTTTTAATGAAGGTTGAAATAGGAAAAAAAACACCGAAACTTTAAATGGCTTTTTCTCCCCTTAAACGTGCGAATTCGGCGTTTTTACGATTTAATTTAAAGGCTTGGTAGATCTCTAGCTTTGACCGTTCACTGTGCCCACAATTTCTATCCGATTGTCAAAATTTTGGTCTCATTTTGTAGCTGCCAGTCTATTCTTCACGACAAGTACCAATTTGTAATATTATTTACAAATACACTATTTTTTATGAAGGTTGAAATAGGAAAAAAAACACCGAAACTTTAAATGGCTTTTTCTCCCCTTAAACGTGCGAAATCGGCGTTTTTACGATTTAATTTAAAGGCTTGGTAGATCTCTAGCTTTGACCGTTCACTGTGCCCACAATTTCTATCCGATTGTCAAAATTTTGGTCTCATTTTGTAGCTGCCAGTCTATTCTTTACGACAAGTACCAATTTGTAATATTATTTACAAATACACTATTTTTTATGAAGGTTGAAATAGGAAAAAAAACACCGAAACTTTAAATGGCTTTTTCTCCCCTTAAACGTGCGAATTCGGCGTGGTAGATCTCTAGCTTTGACCGTTCACTGTGCCCACAATTTCTATCCGATTGTCAAAATTTTGGTCTCATTTTGAAGCTGCCAGTCTATTCTTTACGACAAGTACCAATTTGTAATATTATTTACAAATACACTATTTTTTATGAAGGTTGAAATAGGAAAAAAAACACCGAAACTTTAAATGGCTTTTTCTCCCCTTAAACGTGCGAATTCGGCGTTTTTACGATTTAATTTAAAGGCTTGGTAGATCTCTAGCTTTGACCGTTCACTGTGCCCACAATTTCTATCCGATTGTCAAAATTTTGGTCTCATTTTGTAGCTGCCAGTCTATTCTTTACGACAAGTACCAATTTGTAATATTATCTACAAATACACTATTTTTTATGAAGGTTGAAATAGGAAAAAAAAAACACCGAAACTTTAAATGGCTTTTTCTCCCCTTAAACGTGCGAATTCGGCGTTTTTACGATTTAATTTAAAGGCTTGGTAGATCTCTAGCTTTGACCGTTCACTCTGCCCACAATTTCTATCCGATTGTCAAAATTTTGGTCTCATTTTGTAGCTGCCAGTCTATTCTTTACGACAAGAACCAATTTGTAATATTATTTACAAATACACTATTTTTTATGAAGGTTGAAATAGGAAAAAAAACACCGAAACTTTAAATGGCTTTTTCTCCCCTTAAACGTGCGAATTCGGCGTTTTTACGATTTAATTTAAAGGCCTGGTAGATCTCTTGCTTTGACCGTTCACTGTGCCCACAATTTCTATCCGATTGTCAAAATTTTGGTCTCATTTTGTAGCTGCCAGTCTATTCTTTACGACAAGTACCAATTTGTAATATTATTTACAAATACACTATTTTTTATGAAGGTTGAAATAGGAAAAAAAACACCGAAACTTTAAATGGCTTTTTCTCCCCTTAAACGTGCGAATTCGGCGTTTTTACGATTTAATTTAAAGGCTTGGTAGATCTCTAGCTTTGACCGTTCACTGTGCCCACAATTTCTATCCGATTGTCAAAACTTTGGTCTCATTTTGTAGCTGCCAGTCTATTCTTTACGACAAGTACCAATTTGTAATATTATTTACAAATACACTATTTTTTATGAAGGTTGAAATAGGAAAAAAAACACCGAAACTTTAAATGGCTTTTTCTCCCCTTAAACGTGCGAATTCGGCGTTTTTACGATTTAATTTAAAGGCTTGGTAGATCTCTAGCTTTGACCGTTCACTGTGCCCACAATTTCTATCCGATTGTCAAAATTTTGGTCTCATTTTGTAGCCGCCAGTCTATTCTTTACGACAAGTACCAATTTGTAATATTATTACAAAGACACTATTTTTTATGAAGGTTGAAATAGGAAAAAAAACACCGAAACTTTAAATGGCTTTTTCTCCCCTTAAACGTGCGAATTCGGTGTTTTTACGATTTAATTTAAAGGCTTGGTAGATCTCTAGCTTTGACCGTTCACTGTGCCCACAATTTCTATCCGATTGTCAAAATTTGGTCTCATTTTGTAGCTGCCAGTCTATTCTTTACGACAATTACCAATTTGTAATATTATTTACAAATACACTATTTTTTATGAAGGTTGAAATAGGAAAAATAACACCGAAACTTTAAATGGCTTTTTCTCCCCTTAAACGTGCGAATTCGGCATTTTTACGATTTAATTTAAAGGCTTGGTAGATCTCTAGCTTTGACCGTTCACTGTGCCCACAATTTCTATCCGATTGTCAAAATTTTGGTCTCATTTTGTAGCTGCCAGTCTATTCTTTACAACAAGAACCTATTTGTAATATTATTTACAAATACACTATTTTTTATGAAGGTTGAAAAGGGAAAAAAAACACCGAAACTTTAAATGGCTTTTTCTCCCCTTAAACGTGCGAATTCGGCGTTTTTACGATTTAATTTAAAGGCTTGGTAGATCTCTAGCTTTGACCGTTCACTGTGCCCACAATTTCTATCCGATTGTCAAAATTTTGGTCTCATTTTGTAGCTGCCAGTCTATTCTTTACGACAAGTACCAATTTGTAATATTATTTACAAATACACTATTTTTTATGAAGGTTGAAATAGGAAAAAAAAACACCGAAACTTTAAATGGCTTTTTCTCCCCTTAAACGTGCGAATTCGGCGTTTTTACGATTTAATTTAAAGGCTTGGTAGATCTCTAGCTTTGACCGTTCACTGTGCCCACAATTTCTATCCGATTGTCAAAATTTTGGTCTCATTTTGTAGCTGCCAGTCTATTCTTCACGACAAGTACCAATTTGTAATATTATTTACAAATACACTATTTTTTATGAAGGTTGAAATAGGAAAAAAAACACCGAAACCTTTATATGGCTTTTTCTCCCCTTAAACGTGCGAATTCGGCGTTTTTACGATTTAATTTAAAGGCTTGGTAGATCTCTAGCTTTGACCGTTCACTGTGCCCACAATTTCTATCCGATTGTCAAAATTTTGGTCTCATTTTGTAGCTGCCAGTCTATTCTTTACGACAAGTACCAATTTGTAATATTATTTACAAATACACTATTTTTATGAAGGTTCAAATAGGAAAAAAAACACCGAAACTTTAAATGGCTTTTTCTCCCCTTAAACGTGCGAATTCGGCGTTTTTACGATTTAATTTGAAGGCTTGGTAGATCTATAGCTTTGACCGTTCACTGTGCCCACAATTTCTATCCGATTGTCAAAATTTTGGTCTCATTTTGTAGCTGCCAGTCTATTCTTTACGACATGTACCAATTTGTAATATTATTTACAAATACACTATTTTTTATGAAGGTTGAAATAGGAAAAAAACATCGAAACTTTAAATGGCTTTTTCTCCCCTTAAACGTGCGAATTCGGCGTTTTTACGATTTAATTTAAAGGCTTGGTAGATCTCTAGCTTTGACCGTTCACTGTGCCCACAATTTCTATCCGATTGTCAAAATTTTGTCTCATTTTGTAGCTGCCAGTCTATTCTTCACGACAGTACCAATTTGTAATATTATTTACAAATACACTATTTTTTATGAAGGTTGAAATAGGAAAAAAAACACCGAAACTTTAAATGGCTCTTTCTCCCCTTAAACGTGCGAATTCGGCATTTTTACGATTTAATTTAAAGCTTGGTAGATCTCTAGCTTTGACCGTTCACTGTGCCCACAATTTCTATCCGATTGTCGAAATTTTGGTCTCATTTTGTAGCTGCTAGTCTATTCTTTACGACAAGTACCAATTTGTAATATTATTTACAAATACACTATTTTTTATGAAGGTTGAAATAGGAAAAAAAACACCGAAACTTTAAATGGCTTTTTCTCCCCTTAAACGTGCGAATTCGGCGTTTTTACGATTTAATTTAAAGGCTTGGTAGATCTCTAGCTTTGACCGTTCACTGTGCCCCACACATTTCTATCCGATTGTCAAAATTTTGGTCTCATTTTGTAGCTGCCAGTCTATTCTTCACGACAAGTACCAATTTGTAATATTATCTACAAATACACTATTTTTTATGAAGGTTGAAATAGGAAAAAAAACACCGAAACTTTAAATGGCTTTTTCTCCCCTTAAACGTGCGAATTCGGCGTTTTTACGATTTAATTTAAAAGGCTTGGTAGATCTCTAGCTTTGACCGTTCACTGTGCCCACAATTTCTATCCGATTGTCAAAATTTTGGTCTCATTTTGTAGCTGCCAGTCTATTCTTTACGACAAGTACCAATTTGTAATATTATTTACAAATACACTATTTTTTATGAAGGTTGAAATAGGAAAAAAAACACCGAAACTTTAAATGGCTTTTTCTCCCCTTAAACGTGCGAATTCGGCGTTTTTACGATTTAATTTAAAGGCTTGGTAGATCTCTAGCTTTGACCGTTCACTGTGCCCACAATTTTCTATCCGATTGTCAAAATTTTGGTCTCATTTTGTAGCTGCCAGTCTATTCTTCACGACAAGTACCAATTTGTGATATTATTTACAAATACACAATTTTTTATGAAGGTTGAAATAGGAAAAAAACACCGAAACTTTAAATGGCTTTTTCTCCCCTTAAACGTGTGAATTCGGCGTTTTACGATTTAATTTAAAGGCTTGGTAGATCTCTAGCTTTGACCGTTCACTGTGCCCACAATTTCTATCCGATTGTCAAAATTTTGGTCTCATTTTGTAGCTGCCAGTCTATTCTTTACGACAAGTACCAATTTGTAATATTATTTACAAATACACTATTTTTTATGAAGGTTGAAATAGGAAAAAAACACCGAAACTTTAAATGGCTTTTTCTCCCCTTAAACGTGCGAATTCGGCGTTTTTACGATTTAATTTAAAGGCTTGGTAGATCTCTAGCTTTGACCGTTCACTGTGCCCACAATTTCTATCCGATTGTCAAAATTTTGGTCTCATTTTGTAGCTGCCAGTCTATTCTTTACGACAAGTACCAATTTGTAATATTATTTACAAATACACTATTTTTATGAAGGTTGAAATAGGAAAAAAAAACACCGAAACTTTAAATGGCTTTTTCTCCCCTTAAACGTGCGAATTCGGCGTTTTTACGATTTAATTTAAAGGCTTGGTAGATCTCTAGCTTTGACCGTTCACTGTGCCACAATTTCTATCCGATTGTCAAAAATTTTGGTCTCATTTTGTAGCTGCCAGTCTATTCTTCACGACAAGTACCAATTTGTGATATTATTTACAAATACACAATTTTTTATGAAGGTTGAAATAGGAAAAAAAACACCGAAACTTTAAATGGCTTTTTCTCCCCTTAAACGTGTGAATTCGGCGTTTTTACGATTTAATTTAAAGGCTTGGTAGATCTCTAGCTTTGACCGTTCACTGTGCCCACAATTTCTACCCGATTGTCAAAATTTTGGTCTCATTTTGTAGCTGCCAGTCTATTCTTCACGACAAGTACCAATTTGTAATATTATTTACAAATACACAATTTTTTATGAAGGTTGAAATAGGAAAAAAAACACCGAAATTTTAAATGGCTTTTTCTCCCCCTTAAACGTGCGAATTCGGCGTTTTTACGATTTAAATTAAAGGCTTGGTAGATCTCTAGCT